>JAVJIF010006919.1:0-198097 GCA_038442645.1 Agave tequilana | reverse complement strand
AAAATTACTTCACTGACGCTCTCCTGTATCAAGAGGCGGTGAAACACCTAAGGAACCATTGCCAGATGATGATGAAAGTGGCAATGAGGCGGATTCAGAATCCGAAACAGGCATGCAGCCATTCTAATTGGTGAACCAATTATAGCATGTCTCAATAATCCCCTATGTAATACTCCTTCAGAGAATGAAGGTGAATGGGTAATTAATGATAATATTTCTTTTGATTATCCTGCGACTGTGGGCTATTTGAATCCATTACGGATAGCTCTCTGCACATGCCTTTACACAGCCAAGTGCGTCCAGTACGCCCATGGAATCTGCAGAAGGAGCCGTCTTGGTGATCCCGCCATCCAAAGAAGGTCAGTTACCGATAATCTTCGGTAAAACCCAACCACGGGGGACCCGCGGTCGCAGATTCAAGTTCAGACTCAGACACTCCACAATTCTTTCATACGCGCAGCCAGCGCGCCATATTATGAAGAAAATGGGGTACGACTTGAAGCATGGAGAAGGCCTGAATTTTGGAAAAGGAAGGCGCGGTTTAATGCGGAACTTTGTGCCTAAAGGGAAGCCTGCAAATTACTATGATAGTACACGCAGGGGGTTAGGGTATGTTACACCCACATCGTCAGCAACGGTTCAATTCAAAGATGACGAACAATCCCATCACATTCAGCCTTATCCTCGAGTGGGACTCAGACGTCAGTGTGGGAATGATGTTCGAGAATCTCACTGTCAATATAACCTCAAGCAGTCAATTGGAGCCCACAGAAGCCACTGATGAGAAACCATGGGCCAGTAATTAGACCTTCAATGGGAAGAAAAGCGATTCGAACTGCGCGAGCCACCTACTGAAGATAAGGTGATGCAGGTCAACTTGGGTAGTCAAGACCACCCTAAGCCCATCTTTATAAGTGAAAGCCTATCACTTGCAGAAAGGGAAGAATGATAATACTCGTAAGAGAGTATATAGACGTCTTTGCATGGAGCTATGAGGACATGCCCGGACTTGATCCACAGGTCGCTATGCACCGTCTAAACATCAAGCCTGACATTAAGCCAATCAAGCAGCAACAACGTCGGTTTCGCCCGAACATTATGGAAGCTATTGAAGCGAAGTTCACAAGCTCATTGCATGTGGCTTCATCCGGGAGGAACAACATCCAGATTGGGTAGCCAACATCGTCCCGGTCCTCAAAAAGAACGGGAAAATACGGATCTGCATCGACTACCGTGATCTCAATACGGCTGTCCAAAGACGAATTCCCATTACCCATACCGACGTCATGATCGACAACACATGCGGGTTCGAAAGGATGTCTTTCATGGACGGCTTTTCAGGGTACAACCAGATTAAGATGTATCCCGACGACGAGAAGCATACTTTGTTCCGAACACCATTGGGGTATACTGCTACACTGTAATGCCCTTCGGACTGAAGAACGCCGGAGCAACCTATCAGCGGGCAATGAGTACAATCTTCCGCGATCATCTCCGAAAAAACGTGGAGCGCTATGTCGACGACATTGCCGTCAAAAGCCGCAACAAGAATGAACATCTTCGCGACCTGAGGACGATGTTCGACATAATGCGGGCTCATCAACTGAAAATGAACCCGACAAAATCCTTCTTGGGAGTGTCAAGTGGCAAGTTCCTGGGTTCATTGTTACGTCAAAAGGGATTCATCTTGACCCAGATAAAGTCAAAACCATTCAGAGCATGCATCCACCGAGGAATCTCAAAGAGCTTAGAGGCTTGCAAGGTAGACTTGCTTATATCAGAAGATTCATTGCAAATCTCTCAGGCCGCTGTTAGCCGTTCACCCGACTCATGAAAAAGGGTGCTTCTTCGTATGGGATCAAGCTTGCCAGGAAGCTTATGAAGACATCAAGAGGTACCTCACAAAACCTCCAGTCTTGGTGGCCCCTACATCAGGGAAACCGTTTTTGCTTTATGTAAAAGCTCTGGACTATTCTCTCGGTGCTCTCCTCGCGCAAAAGGATGACAATGGCCACGAGCAGGCCATTATTATCTGAGCAGAACTCTCATAGGAGCGGAATCTCGCTACAACCCTATCGAGAAGGAATGCTTAGCTCTCGTCTTTGCTGTTCAGAAGACGCGACATTATTGGTCGGCCAAACCATACATGTCATCTCTAGAGTGAACCCATTGCGTCTCCTTATGACAAAGCCAGGATCACTGAATTCAAGATTGGCTAAGTGGGCACTTTTATTGTCTCAATACGACATGATCTTCACGCCTCAGAAGGCGGTAAAGGCCAGGCCCTTGCAAAGTTCTTGGCTGCTCATCCAGTTCCGGAACATTCAAAACTTTACGAAGATATCCCTGATGAAGTCTTCGAGTCCTATGCGACCTCAAAAGAGGAAGTGTGGCAGATGTTCTTTGATGGAGCATCGCGAATGGGCCCTAAAGGCAAGATTATTGCCGGAGTGGGGGTTGTGTTTATCTCCCCACAGAATCATGTCCTGCCCAGAGCATTTCTCTGACAGAATCGTGCTCCAACAATGTAGCAGAATATAATGCTCTGCTCATTGGTCTTCAGCTCGCTCATGGAATGGGGGTACGCTACCTTGAAGCCTATGGCGATTCAAAACTGATCATCAATCAGGTTAAAGGCGAATATGAAGTCCGCCATGAGGACTTGGTGCCTTATTACCATACAGCCATCGAATTGGCTAACCTATTTGAAGGTTTCTACATCGGGCATGCGTCTCAATCTCAGAATACCAAAGCGACGCTCTTGCTGCATTAGCAACAACACTGGCCTTGCCAGCTGACACCGAGTATCACCTCACAGTCACAACTCGACATTGTATGCTCCAAGCACATGCTAAGAATTCGAGAAGTTTATAATGTCTCCACGGATCTTGAACCAAGAGACTGGCGCTTTCCTCTCATTGACTATGCTTTGCACGGTCTACTTCCAGACAATCCTAAAGAAGCGGCGTCCGTCAGACGAAGTTCTCTCCGTTTCTACTACGATCCGACTCTGAAGATACTTTACCGTCGTTCATATGACGGTGTCCTCCTCCGTTGCCTTTCCATTCAGAGGCACAGGAAGCGCACCAAGAAGCGCACGACGGCATTTGCGGAGCTCATCAGCCAGGTCCAAAGCTCAAAGACAGGTTGCATAGGCTTGGATATTATTGGCCAACTATGATAGCCGATGCCATCCAATATGCACGAAGGTGTAAAGCATGCCAAGTCCACGCGGACTTCATACACTAGCCTTCGGAGCTGCTCCACCGACTGTTGCTCATGGCCATTTGAAGCATGGGGAATCGACGTCGTAGGGCCAATCAGTCCCTCTTCGACGAAAGGTCACCGGTCATCCTTGCAATAACCGACTACTTTCAAAGTGGGCAGAGGCTATACCACTGGTTGAAGTCAAGACCTCTAATGTGATTATTTCATCAAACACCATGTCATCCATCGATTTGGTGTCCCTAGGCGGATCATCCACGACAACGGTCCCCAATTCATAAGTCAAGTATTCTATTGGTTCTGCGATAAATACCGAATTTAGAATGTGGCTTCAACTGCCTATAATCCCGCCGCTAACGGCTTGGCGGAAGCATTCATAAAACGATCATCAAGCTACTCAAGAAATTCGCCTCCTCGAACAAGCGAGATTGGGACGAAAAGCTTGGTGAATGTCTTTGGGCCTACCGAACCACGGTTCGGACACCGACAGGCAATACGCCTTTTTCCTTGGTATATGGGCGCGAAGCAGTCATCCCGTTGGAAATCCAGATGCCATCATTGCGAGTCGCTCTGACCACCAAGATCACATCAGAGGACAATGATCGGTTGCGTCTTCAAGAGCTCGAAGCCTTAGATGAGAAGCGACTACAAGCTCAGCAGCATATTGAGCTATATCAAGCTCGAATTTCAAAAGCCTTCAATAAGAAGGTCAAACAGAGAGTCTTCCAAAAGGAGACCTGGTTTTAGCCGTCAGACGACCGATGATTATGACGCACAAGACCAAAGGCAAATTTCAGCCTAAATGAGAAGGACCGTTTGTAATAGAAACAGTCTATTCAAACGGAGCATACCGCCTTGTGACTTCAGATGGCGACCTACTCATGATGCCGATCAATGGCAAATTCTTAAAGAAGTATTATCCTTAATCAAGGATCCTTCTCATGATCAAGTTAACATACACCTCTGATCAAGACCTTCGTGTTCAAAGTACACACAAAGAGAGCCTTTCTCTTCCTCCAAGCGAGATCATACAACCATAAACCAGTAGGAACCTGGCCATACACTGGTTGTTTCAAAGGAGAATCAAGGTTACACATACGCTAACCAGATGATCCAATATCCTTAACGATTAAGGACAGAGGAAAATGTTGGCTTTTAAGCCCAACATAAGTCCTCGACAACTCATCATGCTGAGGGGAACAGCATGGCTAGCCCAATTCAAACGGTAGTTGGTAAAGGCATATCAAACCAGTTGACAGCTGGGGATTTGCTAAAAATCTAAGGGACCAGTTCCCTTTTGATTCTCTCGTTTCTCCCCGTGAGAGCGAGACCACCAAAATCACTTACCAATCTCATCCATAGAATGGTAAGACCACATTTACATTTCGCTGTTACGTTAACATTAAACCTATGACAGCGATTCCCTCGTTTTCCCTGTGAAAACGAGATCTCCAAAAACACTTACCAATTCTCATCCATAGAATGGTAAGACCACATTTACATTTTGCTGTTACGTTAACATTAAACCTATGACAGTGATTCCCTTTCTCCATGTGAAAACGAGACCTCCAAAATCACTTACCAATCTCATCCATAGAATGGTAGACCACATATACATTTCGTTGTTATGTAACATTAAAACTATGACAGTGATTCCCCCGTTTCTCCCCGTGAAAACGAGACTTTTCCCAAACTCCATTACAACCCTGAGCCTGTTCACATTTACAAAAGACAGGTCTCGATACTTGTTGACATCTACAAAAGACAAGTATCACCTACCTCGAGCTTGGCGGCGTCTCGATCGGTTATGTCATTGCGACCTCTGAACTAGCAGACAGCTAAGTCTCAACCCGAGCCCTGTTGACATTTACAAAAGACAGGTCTCGATACTCGTTGACATTTACAAAAGACGAGTATCACCAACCTTGAGCTTGGTGGCGTCTCGATCGTTATGTCATTGCGACCTCTGAACCAGTAGACAGCCAAGTCTCAATTTTGAGCTTGTGACATTTACAAAAGAAAAGTCTCAACCTTGAGCCCTGTTGACATATACAAAAGACAGGTCTCAATACTCGTTGACATTTACAAAGACGAGTATCACCAAATTCCGAAGCTTGGTGGCGTCTCAATCGGTTATGTCATTGCGACCTCTGAACCAACAGACAGCTAAGTCTAAATTCCGAGCCTGTTGACATTTACAAAAGACAGGTCTCGATACTCGTTGACATTTACAAAAGACGAGTATCACCAAATTCTGAAGCTTGGCGGCGTCTCATTCGGTTATGTCATTACGACCTCTGAACCAGCAGACAGCTAAGTCTCAACCCCGAGCCCTGTTGACATTTACAAAAGACAGGTCTCGATACTCATTGACATTTACAAAAGACGAGTATCACCAACCTTAAGCTTGGTGGCGTCTCGATCGGTTATGTCATTGCGACCTCTGAACCAGCAGACAGCCAAGTCTCAATTTGAGCTTGTTGACATTTACAAAAGACAAGTCTCAACCTTGAGCCCTGTTGACATTTACAAAAGACAGGTCTCGATACTCGTTGACATTTACAAAAGACGAGTATCACCAATTCTGAAGCTTGGCAGCGTCTCATTCGGTTATGTCATTGCGACCTCTGAACCAGCAGACAGCTAAGTCTCAACCCCGAGCCCTGTTGACATTTACAAAAGACAGGCTCAATACTTGTTGACATCTGCAAAAGACAAGTATCACCTACCTTGAGCTTGGTAGCGTCTCAATCGGTATGTCATTGCGACCTCTGAACCAGCAGACAGCTAAGTCTCAATTCCGAGCCCTGTTGACATTTACAAAAGACAGGTCTCATCTTCCGATTCAACAAGGACCGATTTCGGGCTTGGTGGCGTCTCAACCAGTTATGTCATCGTGACCTTTGAACTGATAGATAGCCAAGTCTCATCATCCAGCCCAACAAGAACTATGTTCTCAAGAAATTGCAATACAATTTGGAACCGCAATCCAGAAAGAAGAACAAGATTGGAGATTCGACAGAAAGAAGAAAAAATTTATTCATTACAAAAGGATAAAGTACATGGAGTTACAGGCGCACACTGTAAGACCTGAGCGCTCTCCAAGGGAGTCCAGCCTCGTCCTCCTATCATCAGCAGCCTGGGCAAGCGCTTGCGACCTCAGCTCGGCTTCATTGAAATCCATTGCCTGGGTCAGACGAGCTTCAACCTCCGCCAAAGTCGCCCTCTGTGACAGTCCCTGCTGTGAGAGCTCTTCATCTTGAGCCTTAAGCTGCTCAAGCCACGCAGTTTCTTCAAGACGCACCAGTTTAGCCTTGGATAAAATAAGATTTGCTTTCCTGATCATTTCCTCGGCCTTCCCAATCTTGTCTTCAGCGTCAAGAAGAGCACTGGTGGAGGCGTCAATCGCACTTCCGACCTCTGCCTGCCTTGTTTCCAAGGATTTCAAGTCAGAAGAGATAGCCTTAGCAGCCTCTTGAGCGGCGAGCCGGGCTTCGTGCTTTTGAGCGATAAGACGCGCAAACCGCTCATCAACTAAAGACTCCAGGTCCGAGCTGCTGAGACGGCGCCATTCCTCTACATTCTTCTCAAATTCATCCACCAGGAGTTCCAAAGCAGTAGCCTGGTGATACCCTCAAAATCCCGAATACTTTCAATGCCACGGGAGAGGACCACCTTTCACTTTGAGAACGGCATATTCGAGCCCTTCAAAACCAGGCCGATAGTTCGCCTAAGTTATAAAAGCCATCAACGAGGTCACCTATGTAGTCGTTCTCAACCTCGGCCACTTCTGGTAGAGAGGTAACTTCAGAGAAATCCACCAGCCTGGTCGACACTATCGTGGAAGGAGCAATGGGAACATCAATAGCAGGGCAGATTGTCAGTGATCTCTGTGGAGTCTTCATGGAAATCAGCGCGCTAGCCACCGCTGAGGTAGGGCTGGCAACCATCTCCTGAACAGCAGGCTCAACCACCAGAGTTGGGGAAGTAGGGCTCGTAATCACCCTCAGTTCCACACTTGGCAATATTGTCGGCACCTCACTCGTTGATATAGTTGGGAGTGAGGACACCTCCGGAACTGCTCCCCCTTCAACCTCTGATCCTTCGGCTGACTTGGGCCGATAAGAAGGCAGGTCGCCGTATAGCGCATCCAGCACAGCAGCATCCGCCGCGGTCGAAGCACTCATGTCACCCCTTGACCTTCGGGGGGGATCTTCCGGCTCTCTTAAAGCTGATGCACCTTGAGGCCGAACACTGTAACAAGACTACGGTTAGTCGGGACACTACATGCAGAAGAAGCCAAGAGGTTAGAATAATACCAAAGGATGATGTCGCCTCGAACATCTCGTCAGCCGGATCAGTCTCCAGGGGCTCCATCGGAAAATTTTTGCCAGAATCAGCACGAACAGCCGGCTCGCTTTCGCTTTCCGAGTATCCTGTGGACCACCCAATAGAGCTCGATGCCTCAGGACTTCCTTTAGGAGTCCCAGCGCCCGAAGGACCGATGTCGGCCACATCACCTCCAGACTCCTCCGGACGGGCACAGGAACCAGCTTCAGCTCCATAAGTAAATAGGGGATCATAATGTTCCCCTTGCTCTTCAGCTGCCTCAGCTCCTACAATCAAGAAGAATTGATAATAAGTCAATGAGAACACACAAAAAGGTGTATCATATGGACGGGGTTAATCTTACCCAGACCCGGAGCGAATTCACCGCTAGTCGGTTCAGCAACCGACGGTTCAGCCGCTAATGGGGCAGCAGGAGGAATCGTTGTAGAGGGATGACCCTCTACGACAATCGTTGGAGCTTGGCGGCGGGGCTTCTTCGCCAATGATTTCCTACGAGAGCTACCTGCCCGCTTTCTTTTGAAGTGGACTTCGGAATCCTCTTCCTCCACTTCTTCTATACAGCGAGAGGGAGCCGTCCCCATCACACCAGAGCCAGTTGCAGGAGTCTCAGCCCCCGCTCCCACCTCGAAGCGAGGACTCTCGGCATTTGAGGCCTCGCTGTCTTCCACAGCAACAAACTCCTCTATACCTGGAGTGCGAACCCTTTTGCCTTCCCTTTTATCAGAAGCCTTCTGTCTCAGCCGCTGAGAAATTAACTTCACACCAGAACTGTTCACTTGAATTCGAGAGGTGTGGAGTTGGAAGTGGCGTACCACTGGCAAAAACACAGGGTCATTAGGAGATTGGGATTCTTTAACGGCGTACGCAGCCGCGCCCCAGTACCGCCTGTAGTAAAGAATCGCCAGGCACGGGCCCCATCAATAAGGCTCCCCATGAAAGCCAAATTGAGATTCGGGTTGCCACGTACAGTTGGTCATACCCAAACTGACGGGCAAACCGACTTGGAACATAGGGCTCCAGGTAGCAGGTATCCCCGCTTCTGTACAACAAATGTGAAGCCGGATACTGACCAGCCACTCAAAAACTCCCCAGCTCAGGGAAGACCGCCCTTCCCCCGCATCTTTGAACTCTTCCCCATAGCCTGCGCCCCGAATACGGGGAAAGCAGCGGAAGAGACTATAGACGTCATAGCGACGTACTAATTTATGAGCCTCAGCCACGTATTTCTTCTGCCATGAGCATCCTTCGAATCGGCGGAGGAGCGCCATTCGAACATCCTGCGGGGGATCCTCTCTAGCTTCGATTAGAGAAGGACAATGCAAGGCGAACCACGCCATCAAGTAAGTATATGGCAGACCTATTCTGGGGTTAGGTCCGTCGCGGGGCAAAATGGTCCCCTTTCCACGCTTCGTCGTTGGTGGCCTGCAAAAAGCTTCCGTCAATGCACGAAGGCCTATCTGGATACAGCATACCATGGCCGAAAGAAGTCCCAGAGGGCGACCATGAACCAGACGAACAGCGGGCAGCAAAACATTCGGATGAACGATGTCACCCGAAGAAGACGGCACCACGCACCTCTTCAACCAGACTGTTAAGAAACCAGCCAGAAGTGCCTTCCGGGACATCGGCCTGCGAGCCTGATGATGGAAGCTTCGAAGAACATCACCCTGCTCATAGGGACCATCGTCTTCCTCACAACTAGATCCCCTTGGGAGTGCTTTCGCATCCGGTCAAAGATGCCTTCATCAGCGACTCCATAGTGAGCCGCTTCAGGAGTATTCTCCATATCTGGGAACAAATATTCTCCCCAGCTTTTCAAATTGCAGGAGGTTCCCTTATTGCCCCCATGCATACTGGAGCAAATATACAAGTGGCACATCAACTCCCGGTAGGTCTCGAACAAGGCAGGCTCCTGCTTCTCCAGAAGAGCCAATTCTGCCTCGCACGGGAAATATTCTTCATAGGGAAGAGACCAAAAGGTAGAGCAGAGACTTCCCACATCTCATGTAAGGCCATACCCAATTCGCCAACAGGGTGAAGAAGGTCCCTGAAGTTGGGCAGTACAATTCAAAAATGGCGTAAAAGCACGCCACGTTTACCTCAATACCGTAGCAGGTCACCCTGACGGCCTCATAGAGGTTCAGCCTCCCCAAATCCTCCTCAAAATGAGCAAGGATGTAGGTAGTCAAATCCGCCCACCATGCCTTCGGAGGGTGAATCCAGCCTGGAGTCCTGAAGTCAGTAGCGGGTAGTTCCCATTGACCTTGAAGAATTGGTTGCCAAAGGTCAACGCCACTGCAGGATTTTGTCCACTGGGATGTCTCATGACACATTCCCAGGATGCAGGCCCATTATACAATGAGGAGGCCCCGCTCTTGCATAACCAGGAGATTGAAGCATCAATTTTTCTATGTGAACGGAGTCAGCACTCCGGCTCACATCCCATGCCATCTTCCGAGCCTGCGTCACGCACTAGAAGAAGACAAAGACAAAGAAAATGACGCTTGTTGGACGGAAGGTAGAACCTCTCGCCTTCCAACTAGAAAATCAACAACCCTTCCCCTGCCAGTAGTTGGTGGTCAGGGTCTGGTGCGGCATCCCCGAACATGAAATCGGGCTTCCTATAAACTCGACGGCCAATGTCTTCAAGAGGAGCTGTGGTCAGGATACTCCTCGTGGTATATTGATCACCACTATGAATGAGCGTGTCCCGAACGATGGAACTCCGCTCACTGAACAGAGAAGCCTGTCCTTGAAATTGCAAGCTCATATTGCCATCCGATCCCATGGTCATCCCGAACAGGTTGTTTGAGGGACCAGGAGTGTAGTGCACTGCAGGAACAAAGAGAAACTATGATTAGTTCATCAGCCGAAAGAGGGCTAAAACCAGGAAGCAAAATTTGACAAGGCATAGCCTCGCCCTTTGAGCGAGACTGGTCTAACGATAGCTTCGCCTAGAAGCTTAGCTTCGCAGCTGCAGTGAAACCCCGCGCCACGAAGACAGGATGCAGGAAAAACATCCAAGTGTTAGCTTCGCTTTGGAAGCTTAGCTTCGAACAACAGAATGTGAACCGCCTAAAGGTTAACTTCGCTTGGAAGCTTGGGGAAGAACTCTTCAGTTCTTGGATTCCCGATCAAGAAATCAAGGTAAAATCAGGGAATGGGACTCCATAAATCATGAGACCATGATTGTTCTCATGTTGGATTCATCCAAAGACAGCCAGAAATCAGCTTTAAAGGAGAGACGGCAGTCTCTAATCAAAAGGAAAGTTTCCTACCGGCGATTGGTCGTTCGATGACCGGAGGAGGAGAAGGACCCTCCGCTGCAGAAGTTGCCACTTCTTTTCCCGCTCGTCTCTTGGGCGCCATTGAAGAGCTGCGGAAGCTTTCAGTTTTCTTTAATGAAAAGGAAAGAGGAAGAAGAAGAGGCTAACGGTCTCTAAAAATTTCAAGTGAAGAGATCTGTCCTCTCTACAGTCCAATCGGACTTTTATAGGCCAATGAGCGCCTGAAACGACGCCTTGAAAAGAGTACAGGCTATCGTTTCAAATTAATTTGAAACGCCGCCTAAAGCGCCTTCCCGAGAAGCGCTGATTCAGCCACTAAGGCTTAACTTCGCCAATGAGCCGAAGTGCGGACTTCGCACAAGTTCATCAAGAACTTCGCCAAAAAGGGGTTGCCTTAGCTCACTAAAGGCACAGTTCGCCGATATGCCAGCATCGTGCGAAGCTCATTCAAAAAGGACCATGTCCTTAACTCTGCACAAAGTTTAACCCCGCTATGGCCAAATTCTCAATGAAGGCAGGCAAAAATCAAATGAGCAGAAAATGAACTTTCATTAATTTAAGAGCAAAGGTACATTGATGCTACATCAAGGTTTTGTTTCATACAACAGATTCAGTTGCTCAGCAAGATCATTTGCGCAAAAAGCATACAAGCGATTTTATCTGCTTCCAGACCAGACCAACTGGACACGAAAGGCCTTCCTCCTGCACAAGGCCGTAACCAGTTGTGCCACGAGGACACGGCCATAATTCTCCACAAAAATGGTACATTTTACCACCAGGAAGCTGGATCACCAAAGTTGAAAGTTGGCAATGAACTTATCGCCGCCAACACGATAGATCACCTATAATGGGAATTGGCAGTGATGTCAGTGATCTCACAGGTGTGACATCCGCCTTCCCAAAGTGGATCATCTCGGATAAGCGGCTACCAGCCTCGCCTCAGAACGAATCATCTCGTATAGGAGGCTGCCAATAACCTCTGGGACACACATCAGTTGCCCCAAGTTGTTCCTCCTGCTTAAAAGTAAAGCTTCAACCAGGGAAGCATAAGGCAACTTTTCGGTCTCTTTCATCAAGACACAAGATCGGCGAACATAGCTCACTGCAATGCAAAATCAGAGCAAGTTAGCAGTTAAACACAAAAGATACTGCAAAAGCGCTAAAGCCGAATTCTTTGGGGCGAAGTAATCCGATTTCGATTGGAGCAGAGGATAAGCCTCGCTTGCACAGTGATGATGGGCTAGCTCAGCAAACGCCAAGTCCTAGCCTCGCCTATACGGTTAAGCCAGACTGATCCTATGGAACGCAGTCTTAGCCTCACCTATATGGCAAGACTGGCTCACCCTTGAAGAGACTAAGTCCCAAGTTCTGCCTGTGCAGCGGACTTAACATGCAGTGATCTTTCTGTGATCAAGTCAGAATGATAGCTTCGCTGGGAAGCTATGCTGAAATCCTTCTCCGCAGATCAGTTGAATGGAGAACAAGGGAAGTTAATCCCTGAAGCAGCCGCTAAAGCTGAATTCAGGGAGATGAATTCCCTAAAATCGGTGAAGTCATTGAATGATCAAGACTTACCGGTCCTTGGCCGGGTAATAACCAGAGTGGGCATTCCCACTACTTCAGAGATCTAAGTATCTCTCTCAACCAAGAGAAGAAGAGAAGAGCAGATCACTTCTCTCTTCAGAGGACCTCAAGTGTCCTATTTATAGGCCCATGGCCTGAGCGCTGCCGCCTCAAGCGTGAAAGTACGAGCGCATTTAAGGCATTTACTGCGCCTTGAGAACAGGGACGGTTTCCCTTGGAACCGTGCAAAGGGAGAAACGTCTCCCTCATAAAGGCACTTATTGCGCCTTGAAGAAAGGGAATATCCTCCCTTGGAAACGTGCAAATCGGAGAATATCTCCCTCGATCAGCACGAAGAAAGGAGTAATCCTCCTCGTAACCGGCCCACGGCAGTTGGCCTCGGGAAAGCGACAGATGTTCCAGAGCGAACTTATCTAGCTGCGAAACTACCCAGACGCGAGTCTACATGATTCCTCGGCGAATCTACATCCCAAAGCAGGATTTAAAGCGAAGCTGAACTCAACCATCATGGCGACGTTCATACTCCACACACCACCGATCAAAGCAGTTCAAAGTGTTTCGAAGTCTGAGCTATTGCAGACTTTCGAAAACTTTGAAGGGGGTCTTGTTGACACTTAAAAAAGACAAGATTCTTATTTGTCCGAACAATGTCTAAACTTGTTGATATTTACAAAAGACAAGTGACAGACGAGCTGAAGACCAGTTTTTCACCCATCTCCGAGGGACAAGGAAGTAACTTGGACTCCACTGATCCAGCAAGCAGACAGTGAACCGGATTGTTTCTAAACAGACCTCAGCAGGTCTAAGATGCTAGCACTTAGCATCGCATGAGCCCAAAGGGATAGCCTCGCTTGAGAGGCTAATATCACCCAACTTCGCCTTGAAGTCATCCAAAGCCTCGCCAAGAAGCTAACTCGCAAACTTCGCCACAGAGGACTTCCAGCTCCGCCAAAGGGTTTCTTTCGGACTTCGCCAGAAACCGTCTCTAGCTCCGCTATGAGCTCAATGCTGACAGCTCCGCTATTGGTCTGCTATGGTCAACCTTTGACCAATCAAATCTCTGGATGAGATCGGATCCAATCAAGATCAAATCCAATTAACATCAAATCAGAGGTCAAATTTGGCAGTTGATTGCCACAATCTCTTGACTCTTCTAAAAACGAGTAAGAAGATCAGGGGAAATCCTCCAACGATATGGAAAGGATTAAGAGGATCAACCGACCTGCCATTTCTAGCTTCGCAGAAGCTGATCCTAGCCTCGCAGTAAGGCTACTTTCCAGATTTAAACAGATTTGATTCAATCTGTTTCCATATTTTCAAGGGACGATTATACCCTTGTTCTCCCTATAAATAGCCCACAGGGGTACAACGCACAGAGACACGCATACAAGTGGACTCCACAAGCAGAGACTTCTTCATAACGCACCGTGCGTTCTCGAATTCAGAGACATTTTAGAGAATTGCTTTCTCTACCCAGGGTGTTGATACCCTAACATCGTCCTTCTTCTCAAGGAATCTCCGGAACCAGGCGAGAAGGAATTCCTAATTGAAGGCGATTTTGAGAAGCAGCAAGAGGGTTCTACCAACCTTCTATTCTCTGATTCCCCGAACCAGGCGAGAAGGGAATCTCATCGCTCGCATCGTCAAAGGGACAAAGTGGTCGCGCACTGACCAGACTCCTATCGGCACACTTCTCCAGAATCTCTGAGGAGATCTACTTGTAATCTTTTAAGAATACTTGTAATTTAGCTCCTCAACCCTTTTTTTGTAAGTTTTCCCCTTTGCAAATATAATAGAAAACAGTAGCTGCATGTTTGGTGCCTTGCTAGTACTATCTTGATTAGTCTCAGACATTTTCTGC
The DNA here is from genome assembly GCA_038442645.1 of Agave tequilana. Lineage (NCBI taxonomy): Eukaryota > Viridiplantae > Streptophyta > Magnoliopsida > Asparagales > Asparagaceae > Agave > Agave tequilana. Next base: position 183,790 of record JAVJIF010006919.1, on the reverse strand, counting down.
AAGTTCAAGCAGAATAGAAGTAAGAAACTTCAATAATAATTGTCTTAAGATTGTTGGGTTCTGCTTAACAGGAATCAATCTGACAACTATTCAAGATCACTAAAATATCAACAATCTAATTGGCCAGGTTGGCAAATATCAGGTGGGAGGTTTTCCGTTCAATAGAACGTTCCTTAATTTAAGAATCATCTTTCAATTTCCTTCCTTGGTTAAACACCAATTAGACTGAATCTAAATTAGTCTCAATATACTGTAAAGTGTATCCCCTGTATAAAGAACTTAATTCACTTATACAGTATTTGGAGTGAGGTACGCTTAGAGCGAATCTCCTTAAGACAATTACGTCTCCCGCACTGGTGCTAACGGGATAATGGACGCTAGTCTCCCAAGATACAACACTCCTTCACGGTATTTGGATAGCACTACCAAATCACCGTACGGTCGAACTGTAGTCAACCAGTACCTTCACAGGATCGTTGAAGCAGCGGGACAAGGACAAATTTTAATTGAATATTTGCCTTTACTTTGGAGTAGCACCCACTGTTGAGGACGAAGGAAGGTTGAAAATTATTCTTCTTCAGAAGTACCAGATTCAGACAACAATTCTATAAAAGAATCTGTTGAATTTTTTAATTCCTCTTTCAGAACGAATTTTGCAGAATCTCCTTTGGAAGTCGCTTCGGATTCCCACTTCTCGCTGGAAGTCGCTTTGGAACTCTACTTCCCAGTTCAGAACGCAGACTTGCTTCAGAACTCAGATAGAAAGAGAGAGAAGTTGTTTGGTGTTGGTGTGTTTTCAATTGAGAATTCGGAGCGCGGGTCGGTTCGGATCCGGATAGCGGAGCAACCCATACCCTTGAGACCCGATTCAAAAAGAATCAGGCCAGGTAGGGAACCCGAACCCAGACCCAGACCCGAGCCAGGCCCGGCACCGGCGCTGGCGCCGGCCAGCTGTCGCCGCCGCTGGGCGCGCATGCACGGGCATAGTTCCCTCCCAATCGCGCGTGAAAACTCCAAGTACCCAAAGGGCACACCCTTTGTTCTCAATTTTCTCTATTTACACCACGAACTTCCATCCCACGGCTAATGTGGGACTAAATGCTTTTAGTTACCTTTAGTCCCATTTTGGCTTTGAATTAGGAAATCTTTAGACTTGAATATCTCATTCATTCGAAGTCGGAATTGAACATGTGAATATACCACGTTCATCCCCAATGGAAGGAGAACACACTCCAACCATCATCCAATTGATTCGATCAACGGATCTCACCATAATTCAACTCAAAGATTCGCATTTATATTCTTCAATTCCAACAAGATAAACATTGACAAAGACCCTAAACATGAAGCTGACACAAACAACCGAACGCTGAGATCTCAAAAATTGAACAAATTTGGATCCAGAATCCATGTGATCTCATTATCCATGCAGGGCGGGACCATTCCCCCAACTCCCTAGTCGCCATTGATCCCACACACCATCTGTTGCGCAGCGAGCACCTCGGTCACCGTCGAGCTTGCTCTGGCTATCACCGTCTCCGTGGCGGCATCCACATTCCCGACCGCCACGTGCACTTTTACAGCAACCTCGTGCAGCTCCTTGAGCCTCATGTCGATGAGGTATAATAGAGTATTCACCTTATCTTTAAATCTAGATCTAGATTATAAGAGTATACCTTCTCTCTATACATTTTTACCTTACTCCTCTCTTTCTAGGCTTTTTCTAATCTCCTTTGCTTGAGATTTATTTACAATGCTAGGTTATAATCTTTATTTATAAGATTTTATAATACAACTCTTATTTGGACTATTAGATACTTGAAGAATCTTGATCAATCCTATTTGAAGTTAACCTTCTTGGTGTAGAAGAATTATAAATCCTTCAACCTTTAAAAACAAATCTGCATTGAATAAAATCTGAATTCTATTCGTACTCTTTCAGAAATGAAAACTCCAAAGCGCCTGAAAAGGAAACTACTCCATCTTAAGTTACTTCTTCTACTTCAAACCAGTATTTTCTCCATCTCAATTGAATTTTCATGGGTCATCATCTTTTCTTAAAAATAAGGTAAAATCTAACATGATTAACTCTAACAATCGGTCCGAGACCCAACAAAGAGTTAGGGGTGAAGACTAGCATCAGCGAACGATCAGACATCATCTCTAGTGGTCGATTCAGGTCGTAATCGAGAGCACTGAGCTCTGGCGAACATGCATTCTCATCTCTTGCAATTATTCACTAGATGGCAGTTGTTTGAATTTATGGCTTAATAAACAAAATCATTTCATTCATTTGCAAAACATATGCAGTCATATTGGTATGAACAGTGGTTCCCATTTACATCTCAATTTACGAAGTCGTATTTATCCATTTGTTCTAAAATTATGATCAATTGGCTAATAATATACAATATATGATTAAATCACTTGAAAAAACTATGTTCTTGATTTAACATATATTGTAAGTTAAGATATCGACCTTTCCTCAAAGCACATTTTCGATGAGGGGAAATGGAATGGTGGATTTATATGACTCTTGAGGGTTCAAGAGGCATCGACGCTGGGCATATTTGATTTGCTACAAGTGAGAAGAAAAGGTGCGAGTGACAAATGGAGATGAAAAATATGAAAGTGTAAGTAAGAAATGAGATTTGTGTAAGTAAGTTTTACCGAGTTTGGTTGTAATGTGAAAATGTAAGTGGAAAAATAAATTTTATTTTGTGATGTTTGATTAGTAATGTGAAAGCGTAAGTAAAAAATTTGATCACAAAATTAACTATTTGATGATTTAAATAAAGGGGCATTTCGCTTCATTCCCCTATATCAAGCAGTAATTAGGAAAAAAACTCACTTTCATTATTTTATTCACTTCGGTCATTTCTTTTTTTAAACCAACTATGTGTGCCCACGTGTTAAACGTAGAAGCGCTTCTCAACGACGAAAAATGAAATGTTTCGCAATAATTGCTTCGAAAAAGCAGACCACTTCGAAAATACAGATTGCTGGTATATAAAGAACTGCGAGCATAATCGCAATCCGCACAAAAAAAATCTATTTCTGAGGACTGCGACCATGATCACAGTCCTCTTTATTAGAACATGTTTCTGAGTTTTTAAAGGACTGCGACCATGATCACATGCCTCTTTATTAGTACATGTTTCTGAGTTTAATATAGTATTGCAATCATGATCGCAATCCTTTTTATTAGGACTGTGATTATGATCGCAGTCCTCACAAAAACGTATTATTTTTTAGCCTTTATTAAAACTGCGACCATGATCACAATCCTCGCAAAAACACAAATTTTCAACCAATATTGGGACTGTGAGAATGATCGCACTCCTCACAAAATATTTTAATTTTCAATTAATAAAAGGACTACGACTATAATCGCAATCTTCTAATAAAAGAATCGCAGTCCTCACAGAAGACTGCGATCATGAGTCACAATCCTCATATCAATATCGTCATCATCAGCAGACTCCCCGTTCACTAACATCGAAGGATCCCAATATTTTTCAAATCTAAATACTATATCGATAACAAAACACAAACAGATCTCATCGCTAGCACGAGCAAAGGCGATCTGCAAAAGTCGATAGCAAAATATTTGTCTGGTGGCGGTGACCTGACCGCACAGATTGACCTGTAAATTACTCTGCGTCAGGGTCAAGCTTGAGGGAGAGCAACGTCGAGGTGATGACGAATGACAAAAGATGAAATAAAAATATATAAAGAAGCGGTGGTTGAGAGGAATCAGTTTATGCTGACATAGATGAGGATGAAGCGAAAAAATCATAAAACTTAGTTTTTTCCCTCTAAATATGAGGCAAAGTAGGTGGTTGTAGAAATTTTTTTCTTAAATAAATAATAATATTATTAAATTAAATCTGCTATTAAAAATTAAAATGTATAATAAATTTGTCAATTAAATATTACATAGTAATAAAAATATTAAACTAACAATAAAAATATAATATAATAATAAAATATCAAATGAATAAAAAATATTAATTACTAAAATATTTAATAAAATAACTAAAATAATTAAAAATAATTATTAAAATATTTTTGAAAATAATATTTTAAATCTATAATTATTAAAAATCTGAAAAACTTAATATTATAATATTATTAAAATCATAAGCAGTAAAATATTAAATATTAAAATATTTTATAAAAATTTTTAATTTAAATTAATTTTAAAAAATATTAATCACAATATTAAATACTAATATTTTAATATCAAATATTTAATCAAGTAACTGTAGCACCGGCAAGTAAAAAAATGGTGATGTAAAAGTGAGAAATAAGATTGAGAAAAAGTGCGGTTGAAACAAAGGTGCAAGTGAGAAAAAGATTGTCCAACTTGCACATTTTTCTTCTTTTTCCTCAAAACAAACATTCCCATTGAGTAGGACACCTGCAATCTGCCATCCGAGCTGTGTAATCTTATTAGATTGGATGATAGGATGTAAGAATTGAAAGGAAGCGGGCCTAGTTTCCTTGTACAACCAAAAAAAAAGCATTTTTTTTCATATAAAAATGTTAATTAATTTTTTTACCTCATGCCTTAATAAAATCGAGCACACCCCCTTCATTTTTGCTGAAATACAGAGATCGCCCCCGATTTACTTCTCAGAATCCTCATCTTCTTTGCGCTTAACAAGTCTCTCTTTCGAGAAAAAGTGAAGCATGTTCACCTGTTCCAGCCACGAGAAGATACTAAATTCATGAAACAGAACTCACAAAAAAAGCAAATATAATCAATGAAAATATTGTTTAGATTTCAAACGCCCAATGCCCAAACATCATAAAACGACCATAAAGAAAAACTTCATTATTTTTGACGATATTCAATCACACATCAACATAAATCGAAAGCCTGGAACAAGACCGAGACCATGCATGCAAACCCTTAGCAACACAATGAAATTAACACAGACAAACATTGACAAAGAGTTTAAAAATGAAGCTGACACAAACAACCGAGCACTGAGATCTCAGAAATTGAGCAAATTTGGATCCAGGATCCATGTGATCTCATTATCCATGCAGGGCGGGACCATCCCCCCGACTCCCCCATCGCCATTGATCCCAAACACCATCTGTTGCGCAGCGAGCTCCTCGGTCAAGCTTGCTTGCGCTCTGGCCGTCGCCGTCGCCGCCTCCGTTCCGGCATCGACATCCCCGAGCGCCACGTGGGCTTTTGCAGCCACTTCGTGCAGCTCCTTGAGCCTCATGTCGATGAAGTACAACAGGGCGGCCGCGTCGTCCAACCCGACGTGGTTGAGACCACGGCCGTCCACGCATTCGTACAGCCGCACCACCATCTCCAGCCGGCGGATCTCGAGCTCCTGCTTGCGCAGCTGCTCCACATGCTTGCGGAGTCGCTGCTGGAGGAAACCCTCTTGGTTCATCGCCTTCTTGGATTGCTCCCGCTCCGGCAGCTCACGAAAGCGCTGCAGGATCCGCCGGGCCTCGAGCTCCGAGGGCCACACCTCAGGCGCGGCCTCGTGCGGCCCGTAGATCACAGCGCAGGCCGGGACGCCGCAGAGTGTGGAGAGCTCGCTGACCTTCTTGATCAGGCTGGAGCGGCGCTTCTTGAAGGTGATGCGGCGGAGAGCATCGTTGGCGATGTAGACAAGCTTCACCTTCTTTCTCGCCATGTTTTTTTTTTTTCCTTCTTTCTCTTTTTTGATTTCTTGGGTTGAGGATGAAAGAGGTAATATATAAAGAAAGTAGAGGGAAAGATGAATTGAATCTGGATGTAACCATGCAAATTACCCTGCTGGATGGGTTCTGTAAAATTGTAATGAAATTAATTAAATCCCTAACTTTGCGGGTGGATCAATTCGAGATATGGAGGATGCAAGGTCAAGTTGATTGAATCTTTGAGGATCGAATTTCAGGTGAAGAACCCGTTTAAAACAATGGTGCAATTGGAAAAAAAAACACATTAAAAAGTTAATATGATAATGATAAGCTATATTGACCTATAAAGTAATTTTAAGTAAAATGTTATGTTTCTTAACCAAAATTAATGTAATTCTTACTTCTTATTATAAATTTTAAACACTGTGTGTGTCGATGAGATTGGGTAAACACTCTTTCAGATCATGCTTAAATATAAAATTCTCCTTTTCTTTTCATAATCTTTGTCTTTCTTGGATCTAACAATTATATAAGGTAAATTGCAAAAAAAAAAAAAAAAGTATTATTAGCACTAATAACTCATAACCATAAGGTAGGTTATTAGTATAAAAACCCTCTCATTTAATGGTTGTGATCAAGAATTATTTTATATTTTCAATTTTACTCTTCTTTTTTTCTCTTTTGCTACTCTTTTTTCTCTTTTTTCCTTCTCTTTTCGGCTCTGTCCCTCTCTCTTTTTGAATCTCTCTACCTCCCTCTCTCTCTCTCTCTCTCTCTCTCTCTTAATTTCTCACTGCTTTTTTATATATCTCCCCTATCTCTTTTTCTTTCTTTCTCTCCGTCTTTTCCCATCTATCCCCCGCCCCCAACCCCCACCCCCCCGCCCAAAAAAAAAAAAAAACACACTGACACACAATGGTAGCAAACCTTCAATAACAGTAATCACATCAAGTTACAACATTAGCAACTTAAGGAGGATTTTGAGTTAGGAGAGATTTTAATTTATTTTACTTTGTAGTGGGTTTAATCTGTATGTTTCATTTGAGGAATTAGGTCATGAATTTTTCTATTCACAGAATTCTCAGGATGTGGGTTTTTAGGACAATATTAACAGCGAGAATAAGATGGAAATAAACATAATCTGTTAGTATTTTGAGGGTATTTCAAAATTAGCAAAGTTCTTTTACCCCCATATTGAATAGGAAAAGAACTCTTTATTGTTTATATATGAAGTCTCTTTCATGATGAGTTGTGTGGGCTAGAAACTAGGGGGTGCTCGCGCGCACACAAGCTCATTGAGGTCCAGTGAAGGAAATTGAGTTACCGAATCTAGAAAACCTTAATGCGCATGTGCGCCCGTATCACACGCGCGTAGGGGGGTGCAAATCCAGATTTCAGAGCCTCGCGGGGGTGTGTCCTAATAGGCTAAGTCTCCAAGGCAATTTTGTTTCTCTGCACAAAGAAAGATTTCTTCCTCTATCTAAGGATTGTTTCTCTACCCAAGAATTTTCTAATAATGTAAAACTCTCTTTATAAAGGATCTATTCCCTACTCTCAAAAACATAATTCAACCATTATTCTTCCTCTCTGAAATTTCTTAAACTCTTCAAAACCGAACTGTAAAGGATCTATTCCCTGCTCTCAAAAATAGAACTCAACCAAAGGATCTATTCCCTACTCTCAAAAACAGAACTCAACCAAAGGATCTATTCCCTACTCTCAAAAACAGAACTCAACCATTATTCTTCCTCTCTGAAATTTCTTAAACTCTTCAATTCTTTCCTATAACTCTGGAGGAAACAAAACCGAGCTGTTCGATGGCCTATGCATTGCGAGCGAGCTGTACGCCCAAGAATTTTCTAATGATGTAAAACTCTCTTTATAAAGGATCTATTCCCTACTCTCAAAAACAGAACTCAACCATTATTCTTCCTCTCTGAAATTTCTTAAACACTTCAATTCTTCCCTGCAACTTTGGAGGAAACAAAACCGAGCTGTTCGAGGGCCTATGCATTGCGAGTGCACGCTTGCAGGGCCAGCGATCGTTAAATTCTGGAAGGTAGGCCGCCATCAACTTGCTGCACCGAGATAATCTCTCAGAGGGGCGCGATATACTCTTAAGGACGGTACTCCGCATGCCTCGATTAAAATAGAGAAGTTCCTTCCTTCTTGAAAGTTTAATTTAAATAGCTTAGTAATATTTCGTACATTATTTTTTCAACATAATCAAGAGAGTCAGATTGCAGGGTCTAACTTCTCTTTCATTGATTGTTCAAATAAGAAATCACTCAATAACCATTACAGATGAAGTAATGAACTACTATAAAAGGATGGCTAAACAATTACTCAATTCATCCAACAGAACAATCTATGAAATGGACAAGATTGTACCATTTTCCATATCGCTTAATAGCAGGGCCCAAAACAAGGTTTGATCTCTGGAGGTGTAGGGTCAGTAATTGCTTGTAAGACAATGTTTATGCTAATAAGGAGAGTCTTGGGTCTATTTAATTTTAGACTTATTATGCTTTTAAAGTCTAATTTATTTTGAGCCTAATCAAGTCAATTGGATATTTGAACCCGCCCATTTAATCTATGTTGTTTGACTCAATAAAAAATTGATCAAGTCTAAATGGTTTGGGTCTAAATACATTTTCAATTACACTTAGTCATGAGTGTATTTAAATTAAAATGTGGGACTCGTTTACACGTGTGGAACTCGTGTTATAAATCAAGGCCCTAGATCTATGATGAGTTGAACTAGATTTATTTGATGATATATATATCATGGGTAGGATTCTCTCTCCACCATAACGATCTAATCTTTCTCTTAGAGGCCTCTCATATCCTCTCCACCATAACAACCTAATCTCTCTCTTAGAGGCATCTAATCTCCTTTAAGGATAAAGAAGAGAACTGGTGGCTGAAGAGAAGAATTATCCCCCTCAATTCCGGCGTCCTAGAGATCGTGCAATTTTCGACATCTCTTTCGTGAGGGAATCAGGTATGCGGTATGCCTAAAACCCTCCTTCCCTCTGATCATGATAAAGAGGCTATGCATATATGAGATCTTTTATAGAATAATATTTAGATCTTACAATTGGTATCAGAGCCTCTTCTTTATCAGATCATCGGGATCTACAAAAAATTTTGATATCGATTTATAAAAATTACAATTGATCTCTTTATTTAATTCAATAAAAAATTATTTTTTGTGTTCTCAAATAATTGAATTAAATTGAGATTATTATATTGAATTATGTATATATTTCTTGAGATTTTTTTCGTGTGTTATTTAATTTATTTAAAAAATAATAATTTGTGGACACATGCATGCGTGCATACCCGGACACATGCATGCGTGCATGTGTGGTGCAGTGCAAGTGTGGGCTTGCTGCATGGAATGTGCACTAGGCGTGTTTGGTTGCAAGAAAGTAGGCGGAAGCAAGGAAATGAGAAAGTATAATGCTCACCTTCCTATCTATCCAAACACTGGAAAAGGAAAATAAGAAAACCCTTTTTCTTTTTTTCTTTTCTCTTTTACACAATCATTTTCTCACTTTCAGAGTGCTACAGTTAATTTTGTGGTCATCTAAATCTCATTTGTAATAAGTCGTAGCACAAAACATTTAATTTTTTGATCATGTAAATCTCACTTGCATTTACAGTCTATTTTTTATTTTTCTTAATTATTTTTTATTTTAATATTATTTTGCTGGTCAACTTTGTGGTCAACTTTTCTACTTCCACTTCCATATTACCATCCAAACACCAAAAAAGACATAACATTTTTCAAATCACACTTCCCAACAACATCCAAACAAAGGAAAACTTACTAACCAATTCTTAAGTTTCAAAGAGAACTATTATCACTTTCTCACTTCTTCACTTCTTCACTTCCACCCTTAACCAAACAGGACCAACGAACATTATATATATACATGCATGCACCACTCATGCATGCATAAAGTGTTTCAAATTTACAAAAATGAAACCTTTTGCACATGCATGGGCACTTGGCCCAGATTGCGTGGGCAGCAAGACCAACTTGCCCATGCACAGTGCGTGGGCATCGTACTGCGGCAACAGAAATTAATTTTAAAAAAAGAGATTTAATTATTTTTGGGTTTTCTTAATTAAGCAGATTATTATGAGATTAGTTAGGAGCATAAAATTTAGAAATATAATTTTAATCTAATAAGGAAACTACTCCTAATTAATCTCATATAAAGTTTAAATTTAAATTTTGAGATTAATTTGAATTTTAGGGTTGAGATAGAATTCTAATCTATTAGAGAAATTTTGGAATAGAATTCTAATCAAATAAAAAAACCTAGTCCCAATTAATCTTACATTAAATTTATTCGGTTTTATCTAGTTCAGTAAACCCGACCAATTAAGGAAACCCATAACTAAACCATTGCGAGTCAGGCCTGGTCCAGACTCGATAAGCACTGTGACCCGTTTTGCCAATAGAAACTTCAATTAGCCGTTATGGGCTCATTCGACCTCTACTTTGATCATGTAAAAAGCCGTTTCGAAGCTCTTGATGAGCACTACAGTATTGCAGGTAATATACATGATAAAACAGTAGTTAGTTGACATAAAGTAAGCACTGAAGTGTATATTTATCATGGTTATATGTTTCCTTACATGCTTCAGCTCATCAATGTTATATTGCTTATATTGTTCTCGCATGATGAATATTGATGTTTACTATAGTAGATATCACACAAAGAAAGATATATACATGTTCAAATTAAAGAATTTATAAAAGAGCTTATTTAATTACATACATAGTTCATGCGAACAATAGCCGGACCAAAGGAAGACTATTGTTTGGTCGAATTATGTACGACATCGGATACTTGATGTGAGTAATGCAAGTTGGAGAGCCTTGGTGTGTGACAATCGGCCCAAAAGAAGGTTGTCACACTATAGACCCATATTGCATTACCCTCATCAACTTGTCCGACGGAGGAACATGAATCCAGATGCGTAAATTTGTGTGGCCCATGTGTGTGGCAATCAACCCAAAGGAAGGTTGCCATTATGACCGGGTCATTACATATATTATATGGTTGATATAAATAACTTAAAATTTGGGACCAATCCTATAAAGGGACAGTTGGCTCAAAGGAAGACTGTTCTCTTACATAAGACTTAAACTTTAGGGTATCTATATTGGGTCAGTACAGTGTTGGCATAAAGAGACACAACTTGCTCTAAAAGTTTGGCCGACAGCTCTATCGGTTAACCTGGTTACATTTTCTGAAATTCATTTTTTATGGCTATTATAGTAGAATTTTGATAATGCAATGTTTATGTAAATTGATGAGAAATTGCACACTTATGTAGTCTAAATTGAATGGTACAAACTTTAAGAAGTGGTAAGACCACTAAAAGATCATTCTTGGATTCATGAGCCTATATTTCACCTTAAAGATTGATGGACCTTTACTATCACTAACAAAATTAAGTTAAAAAAAGGCTAATTATGATAAGTGTGAGAGGTCTTACAGGATATGTTTAATGGTCATAAAGCACACTATTCTTATAATATTAGGGGTTTTATCCTGATAAAATCAGTGCTAAGAGTTTTTCAGCTGAAGTAGCCGACCGGTTTATTAAATCGGATAAAGTTGAGACCAGCATGCATCTTAGCATGCTGATAAATATGCACTACAACGGCAAAGAAAACATAAAGAAGTATATTATGAAAATATCCAATCTTATTTCTAAACTAAAGGCACTAAAATTGAAACTCTATGAAGAGATTCTAGTGCACTTCATTCTAATCTCTTTTTTCTTATAAAGTATGACCCTTTTCAAGATTATTTATAATGCTTAAAGGGAAAGTAGAGTCTCACTGAGCTCATTAGTCACTGCGCTGGAAAGAAAAGAGATTGAAATAAGAAAATACAAAAAGTGCTCACTTAGCATTCATGGTAACACTTCTAATAAGAAAAGAAAAAGTGTAACTAAAGAAAGGAACATAGACACCACTACAGTAGTCGATCCTAAGTGGCAAAAGTGCAAGATAAAAAGCCAAAGGTCATTGTATACTTCTTCTGCAAGAAAGTAAGCCACCTAAAAAAGGATTACATAAAGTATCAGAAATGGCTATTTAGTGGATATATCTCATATTTATGCTTGTTTTGTAATTAATTTAGCTTTAGTCTCACTTAATACAAGGTGAATAGATAATTCACATAAGTGATTCAATGCGGAACTTCCAAACCCAAAGGAGACCCAGCCTAGCTGAGCGATACGTATACATGGGTGATGGAAATAAAGTTGCAGTTGAAGTTGTTAGAGTTTGTAGGCTTATATTAGATTCTATTTTTTTTTATTTTACATTTGGATGAGAGTTTATATGTATCGTCCTTTTAGGCGGATCATATTTCTATTTCATTGTTAGACAAATTTGATTTCGCTGTCACTCTTGGTAATGAAATGTATAGTCTACTTTTCAAATCTAAATTGTTAGTACTAGGATTCTAATTGATGACTATATAAATTGAAACTTCATGCTTCATATACTGAATTTTTATATGTCAATAGCCAAGATATTAAGTGAACATTAATTAAAAGAAATATTAGGAAGTTTGGTACTAAACGGAGTTCAGGATGTCTTAGATTTGGTGTATATAGACATTTGTGGTCCATTCCCTACAGCTTCTTAGAATAATCATGAATATTTCATCATTTTTACAGACAATTACTCTCATTATGGATACCTATACTTGTTCCATGAGAAATCTCAATCACTGGATATGTTTAAAATCAATAAAGTTAAAGTTGAAAATAAACTAAATAAAAGGATTAAAACCACTAAATCTGATCGTGATGATGAGTACTATGGCAGACAAATGGATGAGGTAGATGCCCAGAACCATTTGTCAATTTCTAAAAGAGTGTGGCATTGTCGCTTAGTACACCATGTCCGGAACACCTTGCCAAAATGGTATTGATGAGAGATAAAATCAAACACTAAATGACATGGTTAGGAGTATGATACCTCACGTTACTCTACAAGAGTCATTATGGAGTGAAGGCTTAAAGATGGTTGTCTACCTGCTTAATAGAGTACCTAACAAAACAGTAACCAAAAACCCCATATAAGTTATAGACTGAAAAACTCTCAGTATTAAGCATCTACATGTTTGGGGTTGTTCAGCGAAAACTCGGCCATATATGCCATATGAGAAGAAGCTGGACTTAAGAACAGTTAGTTATTTATTCGTAGGATATTCTGAGAGGTAGGCTTTAGATTTTACTGTCCCTCTACTAAGAACATAAAGATGGATACTGCTAAATTTATTGAGAAAATAAGAACAGTGAAAGTCAATTACATAAGAATTTCATATTTAAGAAAGAACATATTGTTACACCCATGACAATTGTTCCAAATGATAAAGTAGTTGTTCCTCTTCAAGATGAAAATACAGTTGTATCCTTACATGGTACATATACAGTTCATCCTGAAGTAGATCCTGCTGATAAGGTAGAATATGAATATTCTCAATCACAATTGCCTAGGAGATCAACTAGGGAGAAGAGATCAGCCATTACAAATGACTATATAATTTATCTCTAAGAGCATGAGCTTGACATAGGGTTAGAGGATGACCCCACATCCTTAAATGAGGCCAAACTCAATATTCACTCCACTAAATGGTCAAATGCCATGAAAGATGAGTTAAAATCCATGAAGAACAATGATATTTAGGATTTAGTAAAGTTATCTAAAGGAAAGAAACTGAGTGGTTGTAAATGAGTATTCAAAACCAAGCGAGATTCGAAAGGCAATGTCAAAAGGTATAAGGCACATCTTGTCATAAAGGGATTCACTCAAATAGAGGGCATTGAATATAAGAAGACTTTCTCTCCAAATTTTCATGAAGGATTCTTTTAGAATTATCATGACACTTGTGGCTCATTTCGACCTAGAGTTACACCAAATGGATGTTAAGATTACCTTACTTAATGGTAGCATTGAAGAAGAAATCTGTATCATGCAACCAGAAAGTTTTAAAGTAAAAATTTTGTAATATTTGTTTTGCAAATAAAGAAATTCATTTATGGTCTAAAGCAAGCGTCTTGTCAATAGTATTTGAAATTTGATCAAGTAATATCCGATTTTTATTTTAAGGAGATTGTAAATGATCAGTGCATTTACTAAAAATTTAAAGAGAGTAGACTTATATTTCTTATGCTATATGTGAATGACATTCTACTAACAAGTAACGATATAAATTTTCTACTTAAGACCAAGAGTTTTCTCTCAAAGAATTTTGAGATGAAAAATCCTGGAGACATTTCTTTTGTGATAGGCATCCAGAGTCAACGTGACAGGACAGATGGAATAATAAGTTTATCACAAACGGCCTATACCGATAAGGTGCTAGATAGATGTGGCATGAAGAAATGCTCAAGGGAGATAAGTTAAGTCTACTATAATGTCCCAAGAACGACCTACAGAAAGAGTAAATGAAAGACATTTCATATGCATCGGCGGTTGGAAGTCTGATGTATGCTCAAGTTTATAACTATCAAGACATAGCATATACCATTAAGAAACTTGACAGATACTTGATCAATTCTAGAATTGATCATTAAAAGACTGCCAAGAAGGTAATGCGATATCTATAGAAGACTACATGAAATCTGATCATTGCAGCTGATCGGATACACAGATTCAGTTTATGCTGGATGTATCGACAATAGGAAGTTCACTTAATGTGACATTTTCCTTATTGTAGGAAGATGATGGATTTATTCGAGAGGATATTACAGCTACACTGTGATAATAAGAGCTATAGAGCTCTACTACAGTAGTGACAAGAGTTCAGTAAAGTCAAAGCATATAAACATCAAGTTTCTTATCATCAATGATAAAGTTCGGAATCATATTTTGTCTTTTGATAGTGATAGCATTATTCTTAACATTACAGATCCACTCATTAAAGGACTTTCACCTAAAGTCTTCTTAGAGCATATTACCCATATGGGGATGGCTAGTCATGATAATATCCTTATTTAGTGGGAGTGGATAATTTCATGTAACAGACATTATTTTTAAGTGCACTTTATGTATATTTGTTGATTCCGATAATAAAGTATAACTACTTTTCTTAAAGTCTACTTTTGCGCATTTGAGTTTGTTGAATTAGCAGTTAGACTCGTTGGAGTCATAAAATGAAAATCAGTTGGAATTGTATCTTATATGATTAGAAGACATTTTCATGCCACACATCCACATTTGATCTATGTCGTTAAGGGTTCTAAAACTTGTGATATGAAAGATCATACCTCGATTATACAGAAGGTAACGACTGCCATGTTCGATGACAAGGCACTTAATGGACCAGATTGTTCTGAGACGTGATTTGTTGGCGGTTAAAGTTTTGACGTCATAAAGTTATGCATAATATCTATTCAGTACGACTTGCTTGGCCCAAGTGGGAGATTGTTAGACTTATTATACTTTTAAAGTCTAACTTAGTTTGGGCCTAATCAAGTCAATTGAAGCACCCGCCCACTTAACCTATGTTGTTTGACCCAATAAAGAATTGTTCAAGTCTAAATGGTTTAGGTCTAGACACATTTTCAATTACACTTAGTCATGAGTGTATTTAAATTAATATGTAAGACTCATTTACACGCGTGGAACTCGTGTTATAAATCAAGAGCCTAAATCTATGATGAGTTGAATTAGATTTTTTTGATGCTATATATATCATGGGTAGGGTTCCCTCTCCACCATAACGACCTAATCTCTCTCTTGGAGTCCTCTCATCTGCTCTAAGGATGAAGAAGAGAACTTGGTGGTTGGAGAGAAGAATCACCTCCCTCAACTCTAGCGTCCTCGAGATCGTGCAACCTTCGGCATCTCTTTCGTGATGGAATCAGATATGTCTAAAACCCTCCTTCCCTTTGATCATGATAAAGAGGTTATGCATATATGAGATCTTTTATAGAATAAAATTTAGATCTAACATTTAAACCCCAAATACTAAATCAAGTTTTACCTATATTAAAAACAAAAAATTAAGAAGATATGAGTTTGGAGAACTTTATTTTGAGTTTGAGTTTGGATTTTGAAGAAGGGAGAGAAAAGGATACTACTTTTGGATTTGGGTACATATTTGAAAAGGGAAAAGACACTTTGATTTGGAGGAGATTGAGTTAACTTAAAGATGAATTTTGAAAAAGAGTTGAGAGAGGATTGAAAAAAAAAGAGGAAGATAAGCAAGAGGAAGGAGAAAAAAATGATCATTTAGATTTGATTTAAGAGATGAATTTTAAAAAAGCACGTGGGGAAGAGTGAACGAGGAAGACATGAAAGAGACAAGCAAAACATGAACAAAAAAAATTAAACACTATTAACTCAAGGGGTGTAATCAGGTCGAGTCATATTCGTGCCGACTCATGTACACCTGATCCAAACTCGACCCCGTTTAATATATAGGTCAAAATTGAAAACCCAAACCTGAGAAAAAGTTAAACGGGTCGACCCGACCTGACCCGACTGACCCGTTTATTAAATGGGTTAGGCAGGCGAGTCAGGTCGACCATTTAGAGTCTTAGACCCAATAATCCATTTAGAATTTTAAACCCTTTTTAAAATACATTATAGTATATTTAACATCTAACTTTACAAAATAAAGTTAAAAAGTTATAATTCCATAAAAAACAAATAAAAAATAGTATAACATCAACCAAGACTAAAGAAATAACATATTTAGAATCTATAGCATATATGCATAAAGTTTTGATATTTTTTAAACAGGTCTAATCAGACCGTAATCGGGTTAAGGTAAAACTCAAACCCAACCAATTTAACTATCAGGTTAGACGGGTCTAGCCGTTTACGACCCAAACTGGTATAAGCTACACCCAAACCCAGGAATTCTGAATCGGGTTCGAGTCGGGTTAGCTAGTCAGGTCAGAGTTGCAACTCCTAGTGTACTTTCTAATAACATAGTTCATGGGGGAAATAATGCTACATGATCACAATTTACCCAATTATATATGTCTCAAACAATTTTTTTCCCCTTTTGGCGTACATTCAAGGGAAAATATATAGAGGTCGTTGACAGGAAAACTTCTAATATTGGTTCTGTATATTTCCAAAAATAATTCTTAATTTTAAGTAATCAATAAGACAACACTTTCTATCATAATTATGACTAGTTTGATCCATTAAATAGTTACAATGACAGCCCCAGGACAACTTATACTTTTTTTTAGCCAAAATTTCTAATTAATTATTACCTAATATAACAATATATCGATTAATATACAAAAGTTACACAAACACCCCAGTTAGGGTTTATCCGCTCCTCGCTGCCCTTTTGTTTACAGTTTCATACATATAATAAAAATCATAGCTTTTTAGTACCATGAAAATTTGTGGAATAATCTTAACATTTTAATTAATTTGAATTCCTTTTTTTTATATATATATATATATAAGTGCTCTTAGTTTTTGTTGGTTTGACTTATAAATATGTGCCCCTTCATTAATGGTTCTTATTTTAATTTTTTTTTGGCAATATCTTTGCAAGTTGTATATATAAAAAGAAATGAATGAAAATGAAAATACTAACTTAGTTAATCAGTTTTCGGCAATAAAGATTAAATTTGTTTCAAATTTAATAATCACATGTAAGAATACTCATTATGGATATATATTCTACTCGGTTGAAAGAAAAAAATAAAAAAACTATTGTAGATTTTTATAGGTTGTGCATTCCTTGTGATACCTTTTTTAAGGTTATTTTTTTTTTCTTTTCAATTCACGAGAAAAAAAAGGTAATGTTTTGTTTCAAGTAGGTTATATGGTAATAAATTAAAAAACAAACACCCAGTTTTTATTGTTATGTGTTCATAGGTTAATTGCGTCCAATTTTAATAATCTACAGAAAAACACCAAAATGATTACCATATAAGAATCATTAAAGTGTGATTATATAACATTTTCTTTTCTTTGAAAAAAGGCCGAAGCCGGATGATATAATATTATAGACTCTAGAATCACATAGGTTGTGCATTCTTATATTAACTTTTTAATGGGTTTATTTTCTGATTTATTAATACTGAGTGCTTGAAATCTAAATAGAAATCTATTAATCATATATGCTTGTTTTATGAGTTGTCTCGTGAGTTCGTCATTTTCTCATGAATAAAATAAATGAAATATGGGAGCGGACTCAAGTTGAAACCTTTTGGGAGCAAATAAATTATACACAATTTGTGTAGTGTCAGGCAAAAAAAAAAAAAAAAAAAAATTCGCTAATGAAGAGGACAATTAAACCAAAAAACTAACAACTTACATATGAAAGAAATTTAATTCAAATCAATTAAAATATTGAAATTATTCTACATATTTCATGGTCTTAAAGCTACGATATAGAATATCGAAATATTTGCAAATATAGAATGAATCAAACTAGTAATAATTAGAATAGAAGTTGTTGGCTTATTGATTGCTTTAAATTGAGAACCATATTTAAAATTGTGCCACGGAGTCAGGAGAACGACCACAGCAGTTTTTTCCTCTCAATATTCTTAATAATGTAAATTCATAATTAATATAAAATACTTTTTCAAATACTGGAATTTGTTATTATTATTTTATTTTTTTAAAGTTAAGCACTTTTCTTACGGTGACTTTCTTATGAACATTCTCTTGTAAACAATAAACAACTAGTGAAAATACAGTATATTAAAATATTCCCCCCAGAGCCTCACCATGATGGGAGAAGAGGGCAAGGAAAATTAATCTTCCAACCTTCTCTCGAAAAACTACATGCAATATCGTAATATAATTAGATAAATAGCCACACAAGAAGATAAAAAACTCGTTATAAAATAATTTTATTCAACATTACAAAAAAAATTGACATTTTAAATGATTAACAATTCTTGTTTAATGAAAGAAGAAATCATCAGATCAACTATTACTTCAAGATGTCCCCTGCGGTTGTCCAAACGGTTGGGGTCAGTTAATGCTCCCCACGATCACCAGTTCGAACACTGCCTCGCGGCGATTTCTCTCATAACATGGCCCCCGCTAGGTCCCGGCTTTGCTACTTGGAGGTCACCTGTGAATCCCATCGGCGGTTGAGGGAAAAAAAACCCTAGTACTTCAAGATCAACACTAATGCCAACAACTTAATTCGAGACTTTTTTTTATATTTGAGAAGAAAGAACAGAGGTCTGATTGACCTAAGGTTGTGTTTTTGGGTCATAAGAGATTTCTGTAAGATTCGCACTCTGGGGGTGATCTGATCACTTCATTCCTCTGTTACCTTATGGGGCCAACTTTACATTATTATTATGAGAGAAATGTAAATCAGCTGGCACAGGAGGCAACTCTCTCCTATGTCGCACTCAAAAATCAATTTCCCGAGTGAATTTTTAAGATCCGACCGCACAATATCATC
The DNA here is from genome assembly GCA_038442645.1 of Agave tequilana. Taxonomy (NCBI): domain Eukaryota; kingdom Viridiplantae; phylum Streptophyta; class Magnoliopsida; order Asparagales; family Asparagaceae; genus Agave; species Agave tequilana. The sequence goes on along the minus strand of JAVJIF010006919.1, from coordinate 164,681 downwards.
TTCATATTTTAAGATATACACATATAAAAAATCAAGTGATTTGAAGTTTGTTTACTCCATTTTCTTTGGGTTCAAACATTAACGGTTTTTTAACAATAGAACAAAATGGAACGATTAGATCAATAAGTAAACGAACTTCAAATCATTTGATTTTTTATATATGTATATCTTAGAATATGAAGATGATAATATTCGGTCGGATCTTGAAAATTCACTCGAAAAATACGATTTTTGAGTGCGACATAGGAGGAAGTTACCTCCTGTGTCAGCTGATTTACATTTCTCTATATTATTATTTACTTATGATTCACGCGGTACTTGTAGTTACCTCAAAAATTAACACACAGTGCATACAACCCTTCACTGGTATGCCAAGCAAGATTGTTTGTGCTCGTATTATTTGTCATTATTTTTATTTTCTGTAAATTAATATGATCTTAAACTGTTACTAAGATGACAAGGCTGCCATCTCATCTGTCCAAATGGCCAAACAAACATCAAACTTTCAAACGCTGTTTGACACAACTTTAGACTGCAAGGGCACGTATACGTATGGTAAACTTCTCCCCTTTCAACACACTGAAAACTCCTTAGCCTCTTCTTTCTACAAAGGGCCTGCTCGGTTAAGGTTGGAAGTAAGGAAGTGAGGAATTGAGGAAGTAATAATAATTCCCTTTGGAACTTAGAAATTGGCTTGTAAGTTTTCTGGTGTTTGGATGTTGTTGGGAAGTGTGGTTTAAAAATGTTTTGTCTTTTCCGGTATTTGGATTGTAATGTGAAAGTGAAAGTGAAAAAGTTAACCACAAAGTTGACCGTATAATAATATTAAAATAAAAATTAATTAAGAAAAATAAAAAATGGACTATAATTAGAATGCAAGTGAAATTTACATGATCAAAAAATTAACTGTCTTATGCTGCAACTTATTACAAATGAGATTTACATGATCACAAAATTAACTGTAGCACTCTAGAAGTGACGAAATAATTGTGTAAAAGAGAAAAGAGAAAAGGAAAAAGAATTTTCTTATTTTCCTTTTCCGGTGTTTGGATAGATAGGAAAGTGAACAATTATACTTCCCTATTTCCTTACTTCCGTCTACTTCCTTGCAACCAAACAGCCCCAAAGCTGCCACATTTATCCTTAGTGCAGTGAGGATTGGAACCAAGGCCTCTTGCTGATTTTGCATGATAACTGATAAGACAGGAGCACAGATGAGCTTGAGAAACTGGAGGTTCCATTCTGATGACACAAGTCATACACGCAAGAATTCGGCAACATATACATGACGAACAGCTATATCATTTATATGATACGATCAATATGAGTAATAAGATACAGTATTTAGTTATATATTAACAAAATCAAGTTGTCAAAATGAAAATGTATGAAGTCTTAATTTAGTATATTATTGTTTAAACTAATAGTAAAAGTAGTATGATGGTATTGTGATAAAATATTTATACATGAATACATGAAACAGAGAATACATGAAATATAGAGCGTACGTGTACATGAATAGTATGTTTCCACATGAAGTGCACAGTATACAAGTGACATGATGGCGAATAAGATATAAGAAAGTGTGACAAGTATCAATGAATAATGATATATATGCATCAAGCAAGTCATGTTATTTATATAATAATAACAATCAGTACAACCTGATATTTTTGTTAATCTCTTTCAGTGTTCCCTACTACTGACAGTTCATACTGACGCCCGTACTCCAGCTGAAACCATCCGAACATGACCTACGTGTATCATTATTCGAACGAGAGAGTTCCCAACTAGCAAGTATTCCTAACATCATCATTGTTGGGTTATTAAATGTATCATATACTGAATCTGAATAACTAGTGTACTGAGGATCCTCCATCATGCCAACACCCCGCGATGTGAGATTGTAGAGGTGGCCCCCACGAATTCAAAGGTGGCCCCTATGTGTGACAATTTGTTCCGTGTGACACTTTGATCCACACACTTTGTGCCGGACGCCAGCATGACCTTGCGTATAACATGTATATCAAGTAACAAGAGTATTGAGTCTAATCAATAATAATATCAATAACAAGAACACCGGAGACATCCTTGTCACCCAACACCAGGCGGAGTGAGGATTCTAAAGGTGGTCCCCACAGATTTAAGAGATGGCCCCACCACGTATAGGTGTGATGTGACACTTTACTACGTGTGGCACTTAATTTCGCCCATGTTTTGCCTGATGCTAGTGTGACTGTGCTAATAACGGGTTTACTAGGATACAGATGGGTTAGCTTATAATAATGCTTATAATATATAACAAATTAACAGAATTTTCTCAGTAACGCGATAACATAAACAAATATACAATATAACAGGAGTACAAAAATATCAAATAACAGCAATTCAGGTAACATGAGTAATGATCCATGCAACAAGAATACAGGTACAGTCAACATATGTGTACAGGTGAATCCATGTCACAGTAATAAAAGAATGAAATAACAGTATCCGGTGTAACTAAGTATCTTTACGAGAGAACACTCTCCAGTATACTAGAGTGTCCGTGTAATAATGATACAAGTATATGGAATAACAGTGTTCATGTAGCAGTGATACAAGCAAATGAAATAATAGCGACAAGTATATTAGAGTATACATGTAAAACTAACACATGAACTAATTGTGTTCACAACCATATCAAGCACATAGAAACATGAATACAACAGTGATGACTAATTAGGAAGTGACAGTGTAATAGAACACCCGTGTAGCGGTGACGGTGTCAAGATGATCAGGGGCGGAACCAGAAAATTTTTTTGGGGTGGGCTAATTTTTGGGGTGGGCTGCAAGAAAAAAATATAAGAGAATATCTGAAAAACGCCCATGTATATATATATATATATATATATATATATATATATATAGAGAGAGAGAGAGAGAAAAATGTATATCAGCCCGCGGGCTGAGAGTACTCTCTCAGCCTGCGATGACGTGGCTCGAGTTGTCACCTCTCTGACTTGCGGCCCGCTTTTAGGTAGAAGTTAAATTACCAAATACCCCTTATGATAACTTTTCCTTATTGTTTATTATTATTTTTTCCCCCTTTTATTTTGCCGCTCTTTATAGGATATAAATTAATTTTCGCCTTATTTCTTTACCTCTTTTTTTGAAAGATGTAGTTTCTCCTTTTCAGCCTGGGATAAATTTTTTTTTGAAAATATAAAATCTTTTCAGATCAATGTTTTCAGCCTGCGATAAAATTCTACTTTATAGTTTAATTTTTTTTGTATATAATGTAGTCAGAGTCTTGGTCGCATTGTACATTTAAACTGCGACCTTAGTCAAAGTCTTTGGTCGCAGTGTACATGGTGAAATGCGACCAAGGTCGCAGTGTTTTTATTGATAAAGATAGCCAGCAACTGCAATCTAGGGTTGCATTACATGGACTGCGACTTTGGTCGCAGTACGTTAAGTAATTATTTTTTTTGAATATAATGTATTCAGAGTCTTTGGTCGCAATGTACATTTAAACTGCGACCTTAGCCAAAGTCTTTTTGTCGCAGTGTACATGGTTAAATGCGACCAAGGTCGCAGTGTTGTTATTGATAAAGATAGCCAGCAACTGCAATCTAGGGTTGCATTACATGGACTGCGACTTTGGTCGCAGTACGTTAAGTAAGTGTTGTTTTATTAAGTGTTGTTTTTTGGATTAAGTCATTTTTTGAATCTAAATGAAAAATGAAAAGTTGTCTGTTGTCTGATGCGACTTGGAGTCAGTCCGTGAGACGCGACCTGTCATAAAGATTTTATGAGATCTTTTAACGTCAAGTCTATGTTGACGAACCCCGCACCATTCGTTGTTTCCCGAAGCGGTTGTCTACGCGTCGGTTCTTCATTGGGTTTAGGCGTTAATGTCTTTTAATGCCAAACCGGCGCTGGCGGTTGGAGACGATTAATGCCGACGATTCTGATTAATGAACCATTAATTATGGTTATTATGGGCTGCCTATAAATAGGGCTCACCCTCTCCCTTTAACAGTCCTTAATTAGACTGTTTTCTTTCGAGAGCAATTGCTCTGAGAATTTTCGTCTTCTTCAGAGTCTCTAACAGGTGCCTGCCTCCATGGATGAAGATGACCCTATTGACGAACTTTATCGATGTTCGTCCATAAGGGAAGAAGTCATAGACCTCATCGTCCACAAGGGAAGAAGTCATGGTCCTCGTCGTTCACAAGGGAAGAAGTCATGATCCCTGACGAGGACTTAATCCTCACCGAGATCTGCTCTCACTTGATGCACCAGTCAAGCTTGCTGGTAACAGATGGTCAGAGTGGGTATGGCGGCGGGGGATGTGGTGGGTAGCATTCCTTGTGAGGTCTCAAAACCTCCTCTCTTACCCCAGAAGTGACATCGAGGAAACTCCATGCTCACTGGATAATCTTCTGGTGAAGAGATGTTCATAAACGAAAGATTCTGCTGCCACCAGACCTCCAGGAGAAGATTGCTCTTAGTAGTCAACAAGGGCTCTTCTTGGCTCTTCTGATGTTTTGTCTTCTTGGCTACTTTGATGTTTAGTCTTCTTTGTAACACTCAATCTTATTGATTCTGCTGCCACCAGACCTGAAGAAGAAGATTTCTCTTAGTCAACAAGGGATTTTTTGATGTTTAATCTTCTTGGCTACTTTGATGTTTAGTCTTCTTTGTAACACTCAATCTTATTGATTCTGCTGCCACCAGAGCTCAAGAAGAAGATTGCTCTTAGTCAACAAGGGATTTTTTTGATGTTTTAGTCTTTTTTTGTACTGCTGTATTTGTAACACTTCAATCTTATTGTATAAGAGATCGTTTTGTATCATTTGCACATTCCTGGAGATAAATGCCTGGACATAAATAAAAAGCATATTTGTTTTTTTTTAATAAACTACGAACTTTTTCGCAGCCATGCATTGCAAAGAAAACAACTATGATCATAGATGACACTGCGACCAAGGTCGCATAAGATACATTGCAAACAGTAACTACTGTTACCAGGGTCGACACTGCGACCAAAGACTGCGACTAAGCAACTGTTGCGGTGACGTGTCACATCGTCGCAGTGTTGTTGTTGATTAAGACTGAAAACCAGCAATAGCGACCAAGATTGGAGATTATTTTTTTAAGACTGCGGCCATCAACTGCGACCAAAGTCGCAGTGTTGTTGTTGATTATTTATAAAGACCACCAACTGCGACCAAGGTCGCAGTGATGTTGTTGATTCGTAAAGACCAGCAACTGCGACCAAGATCGCTTTGTATTTTATTAAGACTAAACACCAACAACTGCGATCAAGGTCGCAGTTTATTTTATTAATATTAAGGTCAGAAACTGCGACCAAGGTAGCAGTGTTGTTGTTGAGTAAGACTAAAGTCCAGCAACTGCGACCAGGGTCGCAGTGTATTTATTAAGTCTGCGTCCAGCAACTGCGACCAATGTCGCAACCTTTCATTTTAAAAATTTTTAAGGTTGAAGTAATATAATTATTAACTGCGACCAAGGTCGCAGTGTTGTTAAGGATAAAGATGGTCGCAGTGTACATGGTTAAATGTGACCAAGGTCGCAGTGTTGTTGTTGATAAAGATGGCCAACAACTGCAGTCTTAGGTCGCTTTACATGGACTGCGACATTGGTCGCAGTACGTTAAGTAAGTGTTTTCCTTTAGATTAACATGCATAGCGACCAAGGTCGCCGTGTTCTTGTTTTATTAAGTGTTGTTTTGGATTAAGTCATTTTTTTGAATCTAAATGAAAAATGAAAAGTTGTCTGTTGTCTGATGCGGTCAGAAACTGCGACCAAGGTAGCAGTGTTGTTGTTGATTAAGATTAAAGACCAGCAACTGCGACCTTGGTCGCATTGTATTTATTAAGTCTGCCTCCATGGTCGCAGTATTTCAACCGATACATAGTAGTAAAAAATGTAATTCAGACAAATAACTTTAGAAAACAGATTTATATATATTTAAAAAGAAAAACTCCCATAAATAACTCAATTTGATTTATATATATTTAAAAAGAAAAACAAAATACAATTTTTAACTTCTAATCGTCGTCATCACCATAGTAATCAGATTCGTCGTCAAGAGTCATGCTTTCGTCTTCTGTATCGCTTTCGTCTTCTGTCTCTTCCTCCTCTTCAGGTACAGTCTCATCGTCGCTTTCTTCATCTTCATGTTTGTGTTTTGGTTCATCAATGAACTCCCAGAAAGGTTCGTCTGTATCAAGCTCAGATTCTGACCCATAGCGAGACATTGTTTCAGAACTAAACATAAAATCATCATTTGATGATTGGCTTCTTTCCGGTGAAGACGGTGGTGATGGTGAAGACATTGTTTGAATGTATTGGCTTCTTTCCGGTGAAGAGGATGGTATGTTTTTATTCCTTTGCTCATGACCCTTTATATATTTTTAATCCCGGAATTCCAAAAGGTTTAAGCTCTCGGACCACGTGAATATCTCTCAAATATATTTTCTATCTTTTCCCAAAAATTGTATACTTCCTAGGTGACTGTTCAGTTATCCAAAACAGTTTAAAAGTTAATACACTATAACTTTAAATTACTTTGAACTCCAAAACAGTACATTATTGCGACCAAAGTCGCATTGGGAACTGATAAATGATTAACTGCGACCATAAATTGCATCCGTAGTAGGATTGCGACTATGGTCGCAGTGTTTAAGAGCAGCAGTCGCAGTTTGGATATGTAATTAAAAGAGCTTATAAGTTAATATATTGAGAAAGAGACCTTACAAAAAAAATAGAATTAAAAGCTTTTAAAAGAAGACAAAATATAATTGAATATCAGAAGATCAGGAAATCCTAATCCTCGTCATTATCACCATCATAAGCAGATTCATCGTCTTCATTCTTCTGCTCTTCCTCTTCATCACTTATTTCCTCATCATCTTGCTGGTTTTGAGGTTTTTTTGTTTCACCGATGAACTCCCAGAATGGATCGTCTCTATCAAGCTCTTCGTCTGACCCGTTGCTAGGAAGCGAGCGTACAGCATCAGAGGACATGCTTTCATCAAGCATGTCTCCGTCAAGTGGCAGAGGAATAATGTCTTCTTCACTAACCCACATGAAAACTTCATTATCATCATGAATAGGAGGATCAGTTAATACATTATTTGATGTAGTGAGATAGTCAAAAGGAGTGAAGTCCAGACTGGTATCAGATTCACTAGAATATCCTAAAGACAAAGGACCGGTGGGGGATTGATTGAAGTTGAATTCTGAGTGTTCAGAGGAAGAAGATGGGGAAGACATGATTCAAGAATGAATTTTTTTTTGGAAGTTTTTGAAATCAAATTGAAAAGGAAGAGCAAAATTATAGTTTTTTAGGTATGAGGTAATATATTAGTTACAAGCTTTATATAAAGGTGAATATTGTGGAAGAACATGAATAGTAATAATAATTGTTACAGGTGAGGGTTGAGTATGGTAGGAAGTGGTAAAAAAAATTAAATATTTAATTGAAGACTTATTGCTGGAGAATCCGAAGTACAAATTAACTTTTTATAGAATTGTTTGGCTATATCTTTAGATTACGTATGGTACACATCTTTCCTTTCTCGAGATTAACATTAGTGCATATCTTTTTTTCTAGACTGGTGTTGTATCACGGTAGATATAATATTAATTACTTCTTTTACAGAAGGCATGAGAAAGAAGATTGCGAATTTGGTCGCAGTACCGAAGGAGGTCGCATTGCTATGCGATAGCATTTTTTGTCTTGTATTCTTTATTTTGTATTAAGTCTGCGACCATGGAATGTTTTTTTACTTTTGAATGCTAGAAGTCGCAGTCGTCATTTAAAAGGGGTATTTTTGTCCTTTTGATTCACGATTGTTTAGGCGGGATTTTTTGATTTTTTGTGGCGCCCACACTCTGCGACCGATGTGTGGCCTATATTCAGCCACGTCCCGCAGGCTGAGAAACTCTCTCAGCCCGCAGGCTGAGGTACAGATTCCTCATATATATATATATATATATATATATATATATATATATATATATATAATATATATATATATATAAAGCTTCCCGCTCTACTTTACTATAGCCAATGAAAGGTGAAGAACAAGGGAAGTTAAATAAAAGGACCTGCCGCTCACCATGGGGCTCGAACCCACGACCACAAAGTTAAGAGCCTTGCGCTCTACCAACTGAGCTAGACGGGCTACTCATGATGTGTAACAATCATTATTCACCTATAAGCTATGTTTTACGGTCTTTCACACAATATATGAAAAAAATGGGCCGGGCTACAGCCCGGTCCAGCCCACTATTGGGTCCGCCCCTGAAGATGATATTCTTAACATGCATCAATTTATATATCATTATTTGTTATACGATTTCAATATTATTAATGTGATCGATATTACAAAAGAATTATATAAAATTATTTATTTTCAGACTCTTCACACCATTTGAATAGTTATTGATTTATTAATGTTAAAATGTCTTTAGTAATAGTCCAATAATCACTTATTACCAATATAAAACTAATCCATCTAATTCATCTACCTTTTATATTAAATCAATAATCATAAGTAAATATTATTTTATTAGATGTGTTTAGAAAGTACTCACACATATTTGAATTATCATGATTTACCATTTATATAATTTACTAATCAATAATTGCAATTTATTAAATAAATTAATAGCTTAATTTAATTTGACATGATGAAATTTAAATTATAAAATAAAAACACTAACACAACTAGTAAAGGGACGGAGCACGACATCAGTAAATATTGGTGTTATACAAAATGTGGAGGACTGGACAAACACCCATCAAATACTCCTAAAAGAATCTTAAAACAACTTGAATAATTGTCCAGTCAAAATGTTGGCTAACTCAGCTTCACAAGTTGCCTAGTTTCAATTAAACATCTGTCATCAACGTGGTCTTTCACGTATATCTTTCACGTATACGTGAAAGACCAAACAGTCAGCAGTTGCATGCTTTAATGGAAACTACACTTGGTTTCTCTCGCCATATCACATATTGTACAAAAGAAAGTCGACTGTTTCACATTTTCAGAGTCTTTGATCTGAGGGCATTTGATACATCTTTGTGCCTTACCCTTCCTCTGAGAAAAGCTCTATAGCAACTTTCTCAACTTAGAAGCAATTTAGGAATCTGAAACAAGCTGAGTTTGGATCTTCCCCAGCTTAATGCTGCAGACGGATTCGAAATTGTGCTTTAAATGAGGATTGACGATTTGTTCCTGAACAAGGCAGGGGGGAAAAAATGAAGGATTTTTTTTTTTTTTCCTTAGGATGCTTAACTTGGTAGGTTGAGCTAAGTGTGTACCTTAAAACCTCATATGGACAGAAATCTGTATTGCCACAACCCTGCACGCAAAATATCTTTAATCTTCAACACATCAACAAGAGAACAGAATAATAATGTGATTTAAACAGAGAGAGAGATAGAGAGAGAGAGAAGAGTAATGTGTCGAGCTAATTAAATATTGCAGATCTGATACCAACTGCACAAAACCAGAAGCAGAAATTTGTGTGATGAAACATGCATGATCAAGATCCAAAATATTTAACAAATCTATATACATGCATAGCTTTTCACATGCTTTCGAACATACAGCTAAACTTAATATCACAGGTAAACTTTGTCTACAATTAATAGATGATATTGTGTCTTCTCCCCTAAATGCATGTTGCAGGCAAAAGGATTGAAAATTTTGTGGAGAAGAAATCACGGTTATCTTACAAGGTCAACAACATCTTGAACTATTCATGAACAAGCTAGACAAACTATGGGCCTGTTTGTTTCGTTGCAAAACGTGGCAAGTTGTAAGTCGTAAAATGAGAATGGAAAAAGTGAACTGTAGCAGAGAAAATATATTGTGTTTTATGGTGTTTGGTTGATAAAGTGAAGTGTAAATGGAAAAGTACATTGTGTTTTTACGGTGTTTGGTTGATAAAGTGAAAGTGTAAATGGTAAAGTATATTGTGTTTAACGGTGTTTGGTTGGTAATGTAAAAGTGTAAGTGGAAAAGTTGACCACAAAATTAACTGTAGCAGTGATTTAAATATTATAAATACTATTAAATTAAATCTACTATTGCAAATTAAATTATATTAATAAATTGGAGATAAAAATTAATAATCTTAATATTTTATTTATAACAATAATATTAATAAAATATTAGTATAAATAGTAAAATATTACTAAAATATTAACTAAATAAATAATATAAAATTTTAAGAAAATCTAAAGAACATTAATAAAATTTTAAGAATACTAATAAAATATAAATATTAAAAAATCTAACAAAAATAATAAAATATAGTTATAATATTATAATATTAAAAATACTTGAAAATTATTATAATATAAATTTTATTATAATATTAAAAAATCTTACAAAAATAATAAACTATAGTTATAATATTATAATATTAAAAATACTTGAAAATTATTATAATATAAATTTTATTATAATATTATTGTAATATTTATAGAAATATAAAATTAACAAAGTAAAATATAATTATAATTTAATAATAAATTATCATTATAGTATTATTATACTGAATTATTATTACAATATTAACATAATAAAATATTAATATAATAATAAATATATTATGATATTAATAAAGTAATTTTTTATATTAAAAAATAAATAATTAAATATATAATAATTTTATATTAAAGTATAATATTGTTATATTAATAAAATATTAACTCTAAATAAATAATAAAAAATGGAATAAGTATTAATAAAATAATAAAGTATTAAATAAAATATTAAATTAAAATAGTAAAATATTAAATATTAAAACAATATTAAAAACAATAAAAAAATTAAAGATTAAAAATATAAAATAATTAAATAATTAAATAAGAAACTGAACACTATTTAAAATATTAAATATTTAATAATATTAAATTATATATTGATTATCAAGTAACTGTTTTGAACTATAAGTGTACTACAAGTGAGAGTTACATGACCACAAAATTAACTGTAGCAACTGCAAGTGAGAAAATATGAGTGTAAAAGTGATATTTACATGACCACAAATTTAACTGTAGCAACTGCAAATGGGAAAAGAAGAGTTGCATTTTGCAACTTATTTTTCAGCGAAACAAACAACGGAAAATGGAAAAGAAGTTTTACGACTTGCGTTTTTGCGGCGAAACAGACACGCCCTATGCTGCACCATGATTGTTTATGTCCTCAGGCAGCATTCCCAGAAAATCAGTGAGCTAGAAATAATCTATCCAACATTTTCATGTAAAATGTTACACTATTCAATATGATAAAAGCAAATTACCCAACATGCAACATACAAAGGAAGAAAATTGATAGTTAAAAAAGAAAGGAGAAAATGATAATTGCTACCAATTAGCCTTACCGGTATAGGAACTGGAATTTCATTGTGCAAAACTTGCACAAAATATTTGTTCCTGTGATCTTCAGATGACATGGTTTCAGTAGAATCATTGCCATGACAAGCATACAAAACTAACATTGTATTTCCAGCAAAAGGTGCAACGAGGCTGCCCCTCCAATTTCTTTTCAGAGGAGGTTTAGGAGGTAAATTCAATGGCTCTTCCCTTTGTATTTGCTGAAATTCTGAAAAACAAGTGAGCATGTAAGCATATAGTGAAAAGAATATATGCTATTATTCATTAAACAAAGGGTTTGTTAAATAATTCACCAGATTGTTCAAGAAAAAGGCCAAGAAGACAGATGAATGGTGCAACAGTCTCAGCATGAGCGAAACGGAGCCTTGCCTTCTCAAATGTTCCAGGGGCATGGTTTCCTGGAAGTGTAACAATATATCTTTTCAGTCCCAAGTGCAAATCAGCACTCCTTACAAGATTCAAGCAGTCCTAAGCTAGTGGTACTAGTCCTGTAGTCGTTAATAATATTTATATGAAATTGGAAGAACAGACAAAACTGATTTTTCAGCATCCACAAAGAATCTGTTTGATAGGTAAACTTTTCCCATATAAATTCCGAAGATTTGGTAGTATGTTGAGAACATTAGCCGAGTACTCTGAGACTTTGAATATGAAGCTTCTTCAGAAGATATAGTAAATAGAAAGGTAAGCATTACCTTAAGGAAATAATGGTGCTTCTCATAAGAACATAACACTAAGATCCCCATATGAGGGTACTTAGGGCAAGCCAGAAGCAATTATTTAACCTTTCAAATGAACAGTAGATCATTGTAGGTTGCACATTTTCACGGCAGAGTAAGACAAGATTATGTTTGAACAACATGAAAATATGTGCAGTCCGCTCCATATCTAAATGACATCTAATGATTCAAGTTTATCTCTCCCCCACCCCCACCCCCACCCCACTAAAAAAAAATCTCCCACAATGGAGCATGATCAGTATACTAAAAGAAAATATGAAGCAACCAACATGCAACATAGAAACTATATGCAATGTGACTAACAAACCATATCCAATGCTATGTATGATAAAATTAAGGAAAAGACAAAATGACTAACAAAGTAATAATACATTGTGCAACCACAAAGTTTCTGATAGACACAAAAACCATTATCCTCTGTGAATGGAAGCTAATAAACTACATTTAACAACATAGAGCTTTAGAGTACCTTCTTTAGCCAAGATCGCTTGCTCCATTGACTGAACAACATCCTGAAGCAATGGTATTCCCATGCGATAGTTTACTGAGTTACCATAACCTTTCAATAGAAAACCCTCCAAGTCATCCGTCCATTCAAGCAAAGAAACCTAACCATGCAAAGAAACTTCAGAAACTAATATAATTACAGAAAAAGTGTGAAAGTAGGCCAAAGAGCCGGAGGAAATTGTTGCCCATTAATGTTTAGATTTGAGTTTTGCAATAATGTCTTCAAACCAAATCCTGGAAATTTGCAGCTATCTTTCAGTCATCTAAATTTATGCCCAACCTGCGACCATCCTTGTTAGACATCTGTGTTTCTTTTTTTTTTTTCCCGATAAAAAGTTTCATACAGTATCATACATGTGAAAGTTACAGTTTTAAAATGTTTTAAGCACGAGTGCAACTTAAATAAGTGAATGCTTTAAAGAACTTCAATGGAAACATTAATGTTACATTAGTCTTTCCCCGGAAAAATAAACTTGAAGCTTTCAACTAAATGGAAGTCATGCCCAAAAGAATTTCACACTTCCAAAAGATTCACGTCAGGCTCCAGCTATACTCTCAAAAAGATTTATGCTAAAATTTGTATGCACCACAAGACTGCATTCTTCATTCTACTTCCACTACCCTCTGCTCAGTAAAGTTTTTAAGTACTTAAAATTAATATCAATTTAGCACAATTAAGATACTGACTGTAGTGGTCAAAATCTGACCCACACAGGATCACAACACGTGTCCAAGTAACTAAAAGCCTTCGACACTCCGGAGCCACTCCAAAAGCTGCTCCTCACTCCGAGAACACTTAGTCATTTCAGAAGTTGTTCCTTGTTCCGAAGACACTCAGCCATTCCAGAAGCTGCTCCTCGCTCCGAAGACACTCAGCCATTCCAAAAGCTGCTTCTCGCTCCGAGGACACTAAGTTGCCCCTCGCTCCGAGGACATAGATCATTTTGGCAACATATCATCCATGATCTCTGTCTTCAGTTACGCAGCGGTAACAAATCATCCTTGTTCTTTGCCCTCAGTTACGCAACATGACCTCCCTCCACGTCCATAAGGTGAAGCGTCGTCCAGCCTGGACAGTTATGGACTGAGACGGAATTTTTTGCATGCAATCTCAACAATCAAGCACCTACAATCACGATCGTTATAACAAATCTACACGTGTAGATCATGCAGTCACAGAGATAACGCTCGTACCATCCGCCCCTATGCACACAGATCATATCAAGTATAAATGAACCTTCTCCCCCAGTTAGAAGGGGACTTTGGAGGGAAAAGGCTGGATCCTCGACCCCTTTTCCTGAATGAAAAAAAACCCAGCACTAAGACTCTAGCATTCAATACTTGTAATTCTTGTAACCTAAAGATTATAGTGTATTCTTCTTCTCCTCCGCATGGTTTTTTTTTCCCGATTTGGGTTTCCACGTAAAAATTGTCTCTTTTGCGTTGTGTTTTATTACTCCGCACTCTAAATTCCCATTCAACTCCTCTATCGCCTGTGGTGAGGATCGACCTTCTGATAGCTTGTGGCGAAAAATCTCCACCACACTGACTGAAAGAGCTAAAGTGTACACTTAAAAGTGAAAATTTCTAATACAACCAATAGGGAAACAAGTCATTTCATTTCAGCTGAATACTAGAACTGCATATAATCCAATGGGTCTATTGACACACCAATTTACTTCATCAGGAGACTGAATGCTGAAAAAAGTGTGAAGAAAGTTCAGTGCATTGACGATGACACATTTGTTAGGTTTGACATGACCCTATAAACAGGAAATTTTGTCAAACATATCATACAAACAGTGGCATCGCTATTGCCGACCGGAGTGCTTATTTCAGTATGCTCTTGATAGTTGATTTGATCACCCAACTAAGGATGTGCAAACTAAATTACTGGAGGGGAAGTAGGGACATATTCAATGTATGCTCAATCATGTCTCTACACTAGATAATTCACCTCCACAATGTGATTTCTTTATTCTTTGAAGTGAGAACAAAAACACATTTCCACCACGATCATAGACAAGATATAGAGGCTAAAGGTCTTAATAAGGCATATTGCTCGATAGGAATGAGTGAAGAAAGCTTATCCATGTGCCCAATCCGGCGTAATTCTTTTTTGGTTCATGCAGCCGACCCCAAATACTTGGAATATATGGCTTAGTTGTTGTTGTTGTATCATAGTCCATAGCCCAAGACAATTGATTGAACTGCTCGAAAAACTAAAGAAATGGCAACGATGTACCCCAATTCACTAGACACCAATTCTTAAAACCATTCAAAGGCAAGCATCAACAATCAACAGAAATAGGAACCACCTTTATGTGACCAGTTCAGTTTAAGGGAACCATACATGTCCATGATATATCACAACCAAGATGAAAAAAGAGCCACAAGCCACT
The DNA here is from genome assembly GCA_038442645.1 of Agave tequilana. Lineage (NCBI taxonomy): Eukaryota > Viridiplantae > Streptophyta > Magnoliopsida > Asparagales > Asparagaceae > Agave > Agave tequilana. The sequence continues at coordinate 149,604 of JAVJIF010006919.1, read as the reverse complement.
TTCATCTACTCAAACTAATTACCTTCAACTCATAATCAAGACAATCTTGAACAACAAAGTTGAATGACTAAAGATCAATATTGAAATCTTGAATTGTCAAATCTCTTCTACAGTCGAGGGACTCCTAACAAGTGGAGAATCATGAGTATACTATCCCATCACAGAGTTTTTTTTCTCAAAACCATTGGAAATGCATGCAACTTGGTCAAAGCCCATTGAAAGTGATGATGGGATTGAAGTCCAAAATGCATGTATTTCATCCTTCATAGAAATCATCATGAGAAATGAAGTGACTCAATATGTCTCAGTTGGAAGACAACATAAAAAAAACTACCTCACCCTTGAGAATCCTCTAAATAAATAACAAGATGTAATTAATTAGGCAAAACACAGTAATCCAAACACAAGCTTTTTGCACTTTTACATGACAAACACTTAAAGAACATTATCTTCTAACCTGTTCTTCCAACCATAAAAAGACAAGCGAGAAATTAACTTGTCATCTCTAAACTATTCAATTTCTCGAACCTTCATGGATCCACATGTGCTCAAAACGCACACACAAAAAGACCCCCAGAGACTTTGTAAGGGACAATTTCAGCTGCAGATCATAATGCTACAAGAAATGATACTTCGAATATAGAGGATACTTCTAGTTGTTAAGTTACAGTAGAAACTGGTTTACATCATATATAGGAATTATTCCACTAGATCTCTGGATAGGCATACCATACCCCATAATAAAAAAGTTCAAAGAAATCAAACTTTGAATGATTAAACATTCTACCTATTAGTTTTCCCATCAAATGTGACATTACTCCATATCAAGAAGGCTTTACAAAGAAAAAGTGACTGAAAATTCCTAGAGAAAGAAAACATCGGACAATAGAAGGGCATGCCAGAAACCCAAGTAGGCCATAGTTACCCTGCTGGCCCTCGAGTTTCAGCCAAGCAACCTTCCAAAATTTTCAGAGTATAGAAACCTGAGTTCAAATGGACACTTTGAGTTTGAACCAACAAGTGAGAAAAAACAAAGAAAGTATGTATCTTATACTAAACTGGAAGAAAGAATAAGCTTTGGTTAATTCCCAATCTGGATGAGTGCTATCAGCAGGATATATATATATATATATATATATATATATATATATATATATATATATATATACACACACACACACACACACACACACACACACACACACACACACACACATATATACACGCACACACAATATATATATATATACACACATATATATATAACTTCATCAAGAAATATAAAAAACAAACTAAATTGACCCTGAAAACCTCGCAAAGAGGGCTGAATCAAGGATGGAGCCTAACATGTTGGATATTTTAATCTAAACATAGGAAACCTGATGTGAAACGGTGTGTGCGTGTCGTGTAGGGAATCAGTGATATGATCAAACTCACAACGTTTCACCAAATACAAAGATCTTCGGCACGAAAGCAATGAAAAACTAACAATGTCAAACAAATGGATTTTAAAAAGTATTGCATTCTAGTTTTGAATATTTCTAATCTCAATAAGATCTAATTATAATAGTTATATCATGTATGACAAGTTCTAATCTCAATATCAAAGACAAACAATCACAAGAATTGCAGAATCATACATCTCACGATATGATGAACAACATAAGATAGAGATAATATCTTAGAAATGAATTCACTGATGTATAGTTCAACTAATTATTAGATTGCGTTGAAATAAACTCACAGACAAGAACTCGTTGTCGTACTCCGATAAGGATGTAAATAACTCAACGGTGGACATGAAAGGTCGTTATTTGGTGCAGTGAAGTGGTGGTCGATGGACTTGTGGTTGAAAGAGGAGGGATTGTAGTTGTTGCTACTGGATTCTGCTAATGTAGCCACTACTGTTACTAGACTTTGCTGCTGTTGTCACTGTATTTGATGCTGCTGCTTCTTCTGCTGCTACTTTTGCTTCTTCTGCTGCTGCTTCTGCTGGCTGCTGCTGTTGCGGCTACTACTGGCTGCTACTGCTACTGCTGCTGCTGGCTGCTGCTACTGCTGCTTTTGCTGTAGTCTGCTGCTGCTTTTGCTACAATCTGTTGCTGCTGTTTCTGTTGTAGTTGCTGGTGACAGTAATATTATAAAGGAGGGGTTGTAGGAAATAGAGGAGGCTAATAAGAGGGAAGAGAATAGGGAGAGGAGAGAGTAGTAAGACTTGCAAGAGGAGATTAAATTTCAGATTTCTTCATTATCACATATTAGATAGAGGAGGAAGAGAAGAGATGCAGACAAGAGGCATTCTTTGCATTCAACATTCATCCATTCATTCATTCATCTCAATCCTGAAAAGAGAAAGAGGGGGCATGGAGAAGAAGGATGCGAGCAAGTGAGCTTTTCTTTCAAAACATTCATCCTTTAACAGTACATGTGATGGCCTATATAGGCATACATCTACAACTACCCACTACCAACCTCATAACTACCCACTACCACCACTACCTAATACAAATACAAAGCATACTACACATACCAAATACATAAATACAGCTGGAATAAAGTAAAAGAAAATACAACTAAGCAAATACTAAATGAGGTGCCCGTATGTGCTCTGACGTCCGCATCAATTCCCCCGGGTGGGGAAAACTCGACCCCGTCGAGTAGATATCTCTGCTGTTCTCGTACTACTCTAGAGCATTGGGATCCAAATGTTGCACATCTTCTTGATCCAATCAAGTATTGTCGGGCTTATGTTTTCCTTTCCAATGGTTAAATATCGCCTAGTTCCACCATTAGTAGCTCATCCTTTATTATTTTATCAATCTGTTCTGCTGCATAGGGTGGGAGATTTGGTAGCGGAGAAAAGGAAGGTCCCTCAGGAATAAGGTCTTGGGTAGGCTCATCAAGCAAGGGGTTACTCGGATTGAAATCCGAACCTTTGTATGCTACCAGATCTTCAATATTAAATATATGACTAATACAAAAACCTTCAGGAAGGTTCAAAACATATGCATTATCATTTATTCTTTTTATCACTTCAAAAGGTCCTGCTCCACGTGCATGCAATTTTTTCGCAGTTCCTGAAGGAAACTGTTCGGAATGAATCCGAGCCATCACGTAGTCTCCAACTTCAAACCCTTTAACTTTTCGATGAGGGTCAGCTCGAACTTTGTAGGCTGCATTGCTCTGATTTATTTTGTTGCTGATTTTCTTGTGTATGTTGTGAATATGTGATGCAAATGCAGAGCTAGATGTCTAGGCTTAAAATGTTGAGCCATAAACTTTATAATGAAATACAACAGAGAACTTAACTTAGTGCCTATCATTGCTATAGGAGTCTTCCAAAAATAGCTAATGAATTTTGACTCCCTAGTGGGATTAAAAGTTTTAGGCACTTGGATTATCGGATCGACAATGTACACGACCTCGATCAAAATGGGTTATCAGAGGTATGATCCTAAAGATATGTGACAATTTAGTTGCTTTAGCAATGAAGATGAAAGATATGCAAACAGGTAAAGGCAGAAAAAAATGCACCTTTAAGTTTAACAGTAATGAAAGAAAAGTTGATAATCTGTAAGGCATCATATTCTCCCATAACTATATTATCAAAAAATTTCGATATAGATCGATTATAGCTGATAACATCCTTAATCATACACACATTCTTTTTCACGAGATAACTCCAAAACTTGTCCTCATAGAAATGAATGTTTATTGGGACAAAACAATATTGCCTGATCTCTAGTGACAACTCATTAACTTACCTTTTGAGTTCAATGTGCATGGTAGGATCAATCCTATGATGTGGCAAGTCAAGAAGACTAGCTCCTGGGGTTAAATCAATGACGTGTTGGATATCACACATCAATTGTAGTCTGTCTGGGAGGTCTTCATGAAGAACTTCAGCACTCCCCGTAATCACATGGATGAGTTTGGGAGAAATTGAAGTACTGCCTTTAGGTGGGATATCAGTAAACTCCGTAACCACAAAAGTTATTTCAACAAACTCTGTTATCACTGGGGTGGCCTTAGGAGGAATTGGAGTACTGGACTCCTCAATATCATCACCCTGGATTTCTTCGTCAGAGACATAATCTTCAGGTTCTTCCACCTAGTAAATGAATTCTTCAGACTCTTGACTCTGTTATAGATAGATTATCAATGGCAACTATGAATGGGCTTGGTGTCGGCAGTAGAGGAGGAATATGCTGACGACTAAGGCAGACAACACTAGGAGTTGACAGTAAAGGATGAAGGGACTCTGAATTTATAACAGATGGTTCCTTAACTTTAGTTACATTGACTGGACTTGGACAGTTGACCGCAACATGCCCATAACCCTGACACTTGCTACCCTGAATTGCAGGATGATAAGAGGTGGACTTGAATGCTTGATCCAACCTAGTTATATAACTCAAAATTTCACCTATCTTTTGGAGGATCTTGGAGTTGGTGTCCATATTGATGGTTCTACATGCAATGACACATTTCTGACATGGATGCAACCTAGCACATACATGATTGAAATTTCTAGCCTAAAATCATGCTCTGATACCAAACTGATGTGAAACGATGCGTGCGTGCCATGTAGAAATCAGTGATATGATCAAAAATATTTCACCAAATACAAAGATATTTGGCAGGAAAGCAATAAAAAACTAACAATGTCAAACAAATAGATTTTATAAAGTATTGCATGCTAACTTTGAATATTTCTAATCTCAATAAGATCTAATTACAATAGCTATATCATGTATGACAAGTTCTAATCTCAATATCAAAGATAAACAATCACAAGAATTGCAGAATCACACATCTCACGATATGATGGGCAACATAAGATAGAGATAATATCTTAGAGATGAATTCACTAATGTATAGTTCAACTAATTATTAGATTGCGTTGAAATAAACTCAGACAAGAATTCGTTGTCGTACTCCGATGAGGATGTAAATAACTCATGAGTGGACATGAAAGGTCATTGTTTGGTGCAGTGAAGTGGTGGTCGATGGACTTGTGGTTGAAAGAGGAGGGACTGTAATTGTTGCTATATTCTGGTACTACTGCTGCTGGATTTTGCTGTTGTGGCCGCTGCTGTTGCTGAATTTTGCTGTTGTTGTCGCTGTATTTTGTTGCTGCTTCTGCTTCTTCTGTTGCTGCTTCTGCTGGCTGCTAATGTTGCTGCTGCTGCTGCTTTTGCAACAGAATGCTGCTGCTTTTGCTGCAATCTTGTTGCTGCTGTTTCTGTTGTAATTGCTGGTGACAGTAATGTTGTAAAGAAGGGGTTATAGGAAATAGAGAAGAGGCTAATAAGAGGGAAGAGGAGAGGGGGGGGAGAGAGAGTAGTAAGACTTGCAAGAGGAGATTAAATTTCAACTTTCTTCATTATCATATACTAGATAGAGGAGGAAGAGAGGAGATGCAGACAAGAGGCATTCTTTGCATTCAACATTCATCCATCCATTCATTCATTCATTCATCTCAATCCAAAAAAAAGAAAGAGAGGGGACATGGAGAAGAAGGATGCAGACAAGTGAGCTTTTCTTTCAAAACATTGATCCTTTAATAGTACATGTGATGGCCTATATAGGCATACATCTACAACTACCCACTACCATCCTCATAACTACCCACTACCACCACAACCTAACACAAATACAAAGCATACTATACATACCAAATACATAAATACAGCTGGAATAAAGTAAAAGAAAATACAACTAAGCAAATACTAAATGAGGTGCCCGTATGTGCTCTGATGTCTACATCAATTCCTCCCGAGTGGGAAAAACTCGACCCCGTAGAGTGGATATCTCTGCTGTTCTCGCACTACTCTAGAGCATTGGGATCCAAATGTTGCACATCTTCTTGATCTAATCAAGTATCGCCGGGCTCATGTTTTCCTTTCCAATGGTCAAATATCGCCTAGTTCCACCAGTAGTAGATATAATCTCATCCTTTATTATTTTATCAATCTGTTCTGTTGCATAGGGTGGGAGATTTGGAAGCGGAGAAAAGGAAGGTCCCTCAGGAATAAGGTATGACGTAGGCTCATCAAGCAAGGGGTTACTCGGATTGAAATCCGAACCTTTGTATGCTACCAGATTTTCAATATTAAATATATGATTAATATCAAAACCTTCAGGAAAGCTCAGAACATATGCATTATCATTTATTCTTTTTATCACTTCAAAAAGTCTTGCTCTACGTGCATGCAACTTTTTCGCAGTTCCTAAAAGAAACTGTTCACATAGTCTCCTACTTCAAACCCTTTAACTTTTCGATGATGGTCAGCTCGAACATTGTAGGCTGCATTGCTCTGATTTATTTTATTGCTAATTTTCTTGTGTATGTTGTGAATATGTGATGCAAATGCAGAGCTAGATGTCTAGGCTTAAAATGTTGAGCCATAAACTTTATAATGAAATACAACAGAGAACTTAACTTAGTGCCTATCATTGCTATAGGGGTCTTCCAAAAGATAGCTAATGAATTTTGACTCCCTAGTGGGATTAAAAGTTTTAGGCACTTGGATTATCGGATCAACAATGTACACGACCTCGATCAAAAGGGGTTATCAGAGGTATGATCCGAAAGATATGTGACAGTTTATCTGTTTTAGCAATGAAGATGAAAGATATGCAAACAGGTAAAGGCAGAGAAGATGCACCCTTAAGTTTAACAGTAATGAAAGAGAAGTTGATAATCTATGAGGCATCATATTCTCCCATAACTGCATTCTAAAAAAATTTCGATATGGATCGATTATAGATGATAACATCATTGATCATACCCACATTCTTTTTCATGAGATAACTCCAAAACTTGTCCTCATATAAATGAATGTTTATTGGAACAAAACAATGTTGCGTGATCTCTAGTGATAACTCATTAACTTGCCTTTTGAGTTCAATGTGCATGGTAGGATCAATCCTATGGTGTGGCAAGTCAAGAAGACTAGCTCCTGGGTTAAATCAATGACGTGTTGGATATCATACATCGATTGTAGTCTGTCTGGGAGGTCTTCATGAAGAACTTCAGCACTCCAAGTAATCACATGGATGAGTTTGGGAGAAATTGGAGTACTGTCTTTAAGAAGGATATCAGTAAACTTCGTAACCACAGAAGTGATTTCAACAAACTCTGTTATCACTGGGGTGGCCTTAGGAGGAATTGGAGTACTGGACTCCTCAATATCATCACCCTAGATTTCTTCGTCAGAGACAATCTTCAGGTTCTTCCACCTGGTAAATGAATTCTTCACTCTGACTCTATTATAAATAGCTTATCAATGGCAACTATGAATGGGCTCGGTGTCAACAGTAGAGGAGGAATATGCTGACGGCTAAGGCAGACAACACTAAGAGTTTGCAGTAAAGGAGGAAGGGACTCTGAATTTGTAACAGATGGTCCCTTAACTTTAGTTACATTGACTGAACTTGGACAGTTGACCGCAACATGCCCATAGCCCTGACACTTGTTAGTCTAGATTGTAGGATGATAAGAGGTGAACTTGAATGCTTGATCCAACCTAGTTATACAACTCAAAATTTCATCTATCTTTTGGAGGATCTTGGAGTTGGTGTCCATATTGATAGTTCTACATGCAATGACACATTTCTGACATCTATTGGATACAACCTAGCACATACATAATTGAAATTTCTAGCCTAAAATCATGCTCTGATACCAAACTGATGTGAAATGATGCGTGCGTGCCATGTAAGAAATCAGTTATATGATCAAACTCACAATGTTTCACCAAATACAAAGATCTTCGGTAGGAAAGTAATGAAAAACTAATAATGTCAAACAAATAGATTTTACAAATATTGCATGCTAGCTTTGAATATTTCTAATCTCAATAAGATCTAATTTCAATAGCTATATCATGTATGACAAGTTCTAACCTCAATATCAAAGATAAACAATCACAAGAATTGCAGAATCACACATCTCACGATATGATGGACAACATGAGATAGAGATAATATCTTAAAGATGAATTCACTGATGTGTAGTTCAACTAATTATTAGATTGCGTTGAAATAAACTCACAGATAAGAACTCGTTGTCGTACTCCGATAAGGATGTAAATAACTCAACGGTGGACATGAAAGGTCGTTGTTTGGTGCAGTGAAGTGGTCGATGGACTTGTGGTTGAAAGAGGAGGGACTGTAATTATTGCTGCTAGATTCTGCTGCTGTAGCCGCTTCTGTTGCTGGTTTTGCTGCTGTTGTCGTTGTATTTTGTTGATGTTGCTTCTTCTGCTGCTGCTTCTGCCGGCTGCTGCTGTTGCTGCTGGCTGCTGCGTGCTGCTGCTGCAATCTATTCCTATTGTTTCTATTGTAGTTGCTGGTGACAGTAATGTTGTAAAAGAGAGGTAGGAAATAGAGAAGAGGCTAATAAGAGGGAAGAGGATAGGGAGAGGAGAGAGTAGTAAGACTTGCAAGAGGAGATTAAATTTCAGCTTTCTTCATTATCACATATTAGATAGAGGAGGAAGAGAGGAGATGCAGACAAGAGGCATTCTTTGTATTCAACATTCATCCATTCATTCATTCATTCATCTCAATCCTGAAAAGAGAAAGAGGGGACATGGAGAAGAAGGATGCGGGCAAGTGAGCTTTTCTTTCAAAACATTTATCCTTTAACAGTACATGTGATGGCCTATATAGGCATACATCTACAACTACCCACTACCACCCTCATAACTGCCCACTACCACAACTACCTAATACAAATACAAAGCATGCTACACATACCAAATACATAAATACAGCTGGAATAAAGTAAAAGAAAATACAACTAAGCAAATACTAAATGAGGCGCCCGTATGTGCTCTGATGTCCGCATCAAAACCTTTACCCTTTCAATTGGAGCTACCTACAATTTCTTAAAAATGCACTAATGTCTTATCCTATCTTATAGTGAATTGCCATTCATACATCTCAACATTCTCATTTTAGCTACACCCATTTGACTGCACTTTAGTAAAAAAAAAAAATACAATCAGAATATGACTTATATAACACTACGATAAAATTAAATGTTTCAATAAGTGAAATGCATGGTGGTAAAACCTCTTCACAGTAGGTTACAGTTCAAATCCTGCTTGCACCAGACTACTTGCGACAAACTATTGTCCAACAAAACAAATGAAAGAAACAAAGAGCCTAGACTTTTTAGATGCACATACATGTCTATGTCTGTATGTATGTATGTGCTCTCCCTTTGTTATTGTTAGACTATTTGGATATTTTTACTTATTGGGTATTGGGTATTTAGTTATCTTGTAAACCCAACCCTAGTTATCATCAACTATTGCCTCCTCTACTGTCTTTTGTTATCAACTGTTGTTATTATTGATGCGTCAGATGGTCTTGTCAGCAACTTTGTTGCTACTATTGATTTTCGATTTATTCTAACACATAAATAATGTTGTTATCTTCATCTATCGCAGGTATCTGTTACTATTGAGAGTTTTGAGGATCTCGCAAAATTTCCACTTTTATTGAGTTTGAAGATCTCTAAAACCTCCATGTTTATTGAGTTCAGGGATCTCTCAAAAGCTCGTTCTACTGAGTTTGAAAAAGTCCAAGTCCTTTTTGTATCCAAGGCGGTAATGAATATTTAACTTTTTGCACAGAAGTTTGGTTTGATTGCCAACATCAGTGTTAACATTAATAATTCAACAGTGTGACATCAGATGATTAATTTTGTATTTGTTACTTAAGTTTTTTTTTTTTAAGAAAAATTTTGTTTGAAAGATGTTTTACTAGTCTTTGTAACAAGATGGGCATAACTGACATTTATGCTGCAGCTTGAGGGGAAACGTTAGACTATTTGAGTATTTTAACTTATTGGGTGTTGGGTATTTAGTATTTGTAAACTCATAGCCACATCTTATTTGTTCGTCATCTATATAAAGAGAGGCAACCCCTAATCTAGGGTTTAAGCCTTCTATTCTCTAAAACCTAACAATTATTTATATATATTCTAGTGGCATTTCCTTGTTAACACGCGTTCTAATTTTTAATGAATTGCCACGTTGGTGGCTGTATCCATATCAGTTCCATGTCTATGTCCATGCTTCTTAGGGAGGAACACAATGACAATGAAAAGATTAGTTGAATGATTAGTTGAATGAAACTGACACATACAGGAAAATGCACGTAAAAAGTTTTCACTATGCACTAAAGTTATGTTAAAAAAATCACTAATAGAAAAAGTTTAAAAGGGATGAACAATATCCCCAGGTGCATAGAAATAAAAGCAGTTATATACCTCTGAAGCATTGAAAAGGCCACAAGCTTGATTTGTGATATCCAACAAAGAAGCTTCCTGAAATATGAAATAACAGTTAACTGATCAGTGAAAAAACTTGACTATATTTACGATGCAGTTGGAAATTAGAAAAACTACTACACTTAAAGGGCTTCCCAATACCTGCTTGCAGAGAAACCACAAAGAAGCAATATCCTGCTTAGTGAAATTTAGCTGGTAACGCCCACCAACCGCAGAAGCAATGCTATCTAAAATGGGTTCTTTAATCTTATCAACAGCAGGCTTCTGGTTTTCTGTATATTTCTGAGATATGAAATATATCATCTTAGTCCCAACTACACATACTACATAGAAATTGATTGGATTGGAAATTTTCCTAAAAACCACAAATGGCACTTGATAGAAAAATTAAAGTTAGAAATATTTTTAAACACCACAATGCTATCTAAAATGGGTTCTTTAATCTTATCAACAGCAGGTTTCTGGTTTTCTCTATATTTCTGAGATATGAAATAGATCAACTTAGTCCCAACTACGCATGCTACATGGAATTGATAGGATTGGAAATTTTCCTAAAAACCAAAATGCCGCTTGACAGAAGAATTAAAGTTAGAAATATTTTTAAGAACTGGTGCATTCTGCATGTATATAATTTATTATTAAAGATGTACCTTGAAAGAAATGAAGGAGGTGTCTTAGACATAAACTCCTAACAGTTTTCTCGGGAAAAAGATGAGCATCACAAGTGAAGTAGCCCCCAAACTTTTACATCTAGAGCACCAAGGAAACATCGAAGAAAACAACTTATATTCACGTTGAGAATTCACACTGGATAAGATGATATGTCTATGAAAAAACAACTCGGCAACACATGAAACCTGTTATCGGAAAGAGAACCCCACCAAATGAACTTCAATAAAGCACAAGGATAGTTGCACCATGTAGGTATCAGAACCTTCTCTTCTTACATATCGCAAGTTGCTACTATTGCTTAGTAGCATATTATCCTTCAAAACTAGAAGTATGTTACATCCCTTCTCACGATACCACTTGTTACTGGGTATGACTTCTCAAGAGTTTTCACAAACCATAGCATCCTTGTCTCCCTATTTTGTATTTCATTAGACATAATTGATCCAAAACATAGGAATGAACGAAAGAGCTTTAAACCAAATAAACATAGCAATATTACCTCTTGGCATCATCTTTAACAATCAACTCCATAACCACAAAAACTCCATGTCACAAGAAAACCTAATGGTGAACAAACCACTACTGGTCTTCTGTCTCTCGTCTCCTACCAACATGACACAAAAACCTCCTTTCTTATACTGTAAATAAAACTATGGATCACTTGTGACTGACCTTTCATAGAGAAATGAGGATCAAGATGACAAATTGAAGAATAAGTCAATTGGGATGGGATATTAACTTCTGCAATGAGGGGACATATAGATCTACATTTAGCTCATCTAAGGTAAAAGTGTGTTCATGAGGGAATTCCAATTAGCCCATAAACTATAGTAAAAAGAAAGCCCAAGCTATACTCGCCCTACTAACACAAACTGTCATAGAAAGGACTTGGACGAAGATTAGAGATCTCAGTATTCGTATCGGCCATGGGTTTTTGGTATTGGAATTTGCAATTTTGGTTGTTTATCGGCCATTTCGTCTTGTCGTTTCAAAAGTATCATTACTGTCTTGATCATATTGGGTTGTATAAAAAATATCAGCATCAAGCATAAATATCAGTATCAGGCAATACTTCGAACTTGATCTGGAGATTTGGCTCCCTAGAACATTCTAATCTTGGTGACTGTTGAAAAGGTCTAATTGTGTGAATCCTTGGTAAGCAACAAACAAATAAACATTGGTTTTAAATTAATCAAGTAAAAACTTCAATGGAAACTAAAGTTAAACTCAAACAACTATGTTTTATAAAAAGAAATTCAGTAATTAGTTTGAGTGTTACCTATAGTTTACAACTGTTGCTGGACTATAACTGTTTTATGTTCATACCTATATGGAAAAGAAAATCCACCTATTTCTTTTTACTATGAAATAATTCTAAGAAAATGCTAACATCAGATATTTGTATCCTTTTGTATCTTACTATTCTTCATAAATGAGTCAGATAATGCAGAGATATCACAATTCAATCATGTATTTCATCCAATAACCATTCAGGCATCAATTACAAAATACCAGCCACATCCATACTTCATGCAAGAGGATATTGATATCACCTTTCAACAACTATTTTCCAATATATAATTGGTCCGCTGATTCTTCATTCCTAATTTATACCACGTGACCTCATGATTGGAATATATTCCATGTCTTTTGCTCCTTAGACAAATTAATATTCTCTATTAAGTTTTCCCTGCAATGGGAGCTTCATTTTCTGTCTTCACACTCTTACATAGTCATGGAGCTCTGTCTCGGTATTGCCTAAAAATTTATGACTTGTGTTCCCCATAAATTACAACTTGTCCCATATTTTCTCTCAAAATTTAAAGAAAATGCTCTCCTATATCCATGAACACAGATAGTAAGAAAATCTGATCTCTCTCTCTCTCTCTCTCTCTCTCTCACACACACACACACACACATACACACACAGAGAGAGAGAGAGGCAACAGCAAAAGGTATGTAAAAAGCATCATACCCAGAGCGTACAGAAGGTTATGTTGCTTGGGCACTGTATCTAGCTTTTGACGAAGTGATGGTCGCATAATGCATGAGAGAATGATGCTATATAATGAAACTACAATTTATTTATGGCATGAAACATGAATCATCAGGCCAGTGTTGTTTGAACTTTGAAGTGAGCCATGATATCTGATAAAGAGCTGGTTTAATTTTTTTATATAGAATTTAGCATACATACAATTTTGTACAAAGGATACAATGGAACTTCATTCAACCATAATTGGCTTCATCAGCATTAAACGAGCATTACAACCACCATACCTTTCAAGGACAATCATGAATATCTTATTTTGTAAAGAAACTCTCCAGGTGCAACTTTGTATAATATATGTTAGAATAACATAGATAAGAATGTGAGAAAGCTTGATATGCTCTCTCCTTTTTTATTCTTATTTATAGTAGATATAGGCACATGATACATTGTATCTAGACACCCACATGATACATTGTATCTAGACAATGCATTGTATCTAGACACAATTCTAACAAGACACACATGATACATTGTATCTAGACACATCACATCTCATAATTCTAACCCTCCTCCTCAAGTTGGAGCATAGATGTCAATCATACTCAGCTTGTTACAAAGATTAATAAAACATCTTCTAAACAAAGTTTTCCTAAACAAAAAATTAAGAAACAAATACAAAATTGATAATCTTATACCACTGCTGAATCTTCGATGTCAAAGCTGAAGTTGCGAATCAAACCAAACCTCCGTGCGAAAAGTTAATATTCATCACTGCCTTGGATACAAATAGGATTTTAGAGTTTCATAAACTCAGTAGGAGAGATTTTGAGAGATCATCAAACTTAGTAGGAGAGGTTTTGAGAGATTCTCAAACTCATTAGTAATAGATATCCGCAATAGATGTAGAATAGATCGACAAAACTAGAGATCGATAATGGCAATGAAAGTAGCAAACGACACCATTTGAAGATTGAATAGCAACAGAAGTTGATGGCGAAAGATAGTGGATGAGGCGACATTTGATGACGACTAGGGTTTTGAAACTTAAAAGAGGCGAAAGACACTTTTATTTTTGGATGAACAGTACTACCGCGGTACTGTTCATGTGAACAGTGAATTTTTTGAAGATCTAAATTCAAGATCATATTAGATCTAAAAAAGAAAAGAAAAAGAAGATAAGAAAAGAACGAAGTAGATAGTTGGCGACTAAGATTAGGATTTTTTTTGTGGCCGGCTAGGATTTTGGTGGTCACTAGGGTTTTTAACAAGGTAATGATGGAAGAGGGATTACTCTGATACCATGTTTGAAGAATATAGAGAAGAATATGAGAAAACCTGATAGGCTCTCTTTGTATCTAGGCACCCACATGATACATTGTATCTGAACACAATTCTAACAACAGCCATATTATACATTGTATCTAGATAATACATTGTTCAATTATGAATTGTCACGTGTCTAGATATAATGTATCACATGATGTTAAATATGTGGGTGTCTAGACACAATGTATCACATGCTTATATCTATTATAAATAAGAATAAAAAAGGAGAAAGCCATTGAAGCTTTCTCATATTTTTCATGTTAGAATAATATAGAGAAAATACGAGAAAGCTTGATTGGCTCTCTCCTCTTTGATTCTTCTTTATAGTAGATATAAGCATGTGATACATTGTGTCTAGACAATCATATATTTAGCATCATATGATACATTGTATCAGATACATTACAATTCATACTTCTAACACTCCTCAAGCTGGAGTATAAATGTCAATCATGTCAGCTTGTTACAAAGGCTAGTAAAACATCTTCTAAATAAAGTTTTTCTAAACAAAAAAAAAACTAAGAAACAAAGACGAAGTTGATAAACTTATGCCACTGCTGAATCTTCGATGTCGACGCTAAGTTACCAATCAAATCAAATCTCCATGCAAAAAGTTAATATTCATTACCGTCTTAGATACAATAGGATTTTAGAGTTTCCTAAACTAATAGAAGGAGAGGTTTTAAGGGATCCACAAAGTCAGTAGGAGAGGTTTTTAGGAGATTCTCAAACTCAGTAGTAACACATACCCGCGGTATACATAGAATTGATCGGCAGCAATAAAGATTGGCAAGAGCAACAAAAATAGCCAACACCATCAAATGATTCAACAGCAATAGAAGTTAATGACGAAAGATAGTAGATGAGGCGACATTTGATAACGGCTAAAGTTTGAAACTTGAAGGAGAAAGACACTTTTTTTGTTTTTAGATAAACAGTACCCACGGTACTGTTCACGATGAACAATACCACCGCGGTATTGTTCATGTGAACAGTAATTTTTATTGGATCTAAATTCAAGACCACATGAGATCTTAAAAAAAAAGGAAGATAAGAAGAAGAGATGAAGTAGATATTTGACAGCTAGAGTTAGGGTTTATGCAGAGAAGAAAGAGATGGTGATAGAAGAGGGGTCACTTTAATACCATGTTAGAATAATATATAGAAGAATGGGAGAAAGCTTGATAAACTCTCTCCTCTTTGATTCTTATTTATAATTGATATAGGCACATGATACATTGTATCTAGACACCCACATGATACATTATATCTAGACACAATTCTAACAACACCCACATGATACATTGTATCTAGACAATACATTGTATCTAACAATATCAAACATAAAAAGACAAACACAGTTTCTAATATTCTTCTTATGAAAACTCAAGGACAAGGTTTTGCCAACAAGGGCAGAATGATGAAGACAAATGTTAAGTCTTAACATGACGCAAAAGAAACTAAAGCGACATACAACAACAACTAATCATTTGTCCCAAGTATTTGGGGTAGGCTACATGAACCAAAGAGAATTACGCTAGATCGGGCACATGGATCATCTTTCTCCACTCATTCCTATCGAGCAATATGCCTTCACTAAGGGCCTTTAGTCTCTATATCTTGTAGTATTACCTCCATCCATGTTTTCTTCGATCTCCCCTGCGCTCTTTTAACTTGCCCTAAATTGATACGCTCTACACGCCGGACTGGCGCATCTCTACGTCACACATGACCAAACCATCGTAGGCGGTTTTCTCACATCTTCTCTTCTATAGAGGCTGCACTTATCTTAGTACGAATATCCTCATTTCTCACCTTATCTCTCCGCGTGCTATCACACATCCAGCGAAGCATGCGCATCTCTGCTACACTCATCTTCTGGGCATAATATCCCTTTATAGCCCAATATTTTGTGTCATATAACAAAGCTAGCCTAATAGCAGTCTGATAAAACTTTCCCTTTAACCATAATGGAATGTTACGATCGCATAAAACTCCTTTTGCGCTCCTTCATTTCAACCAGCCGGCTTGGATCCTATGCTTAACATCACTATCGATCTCCCCATCCTTTTGAATAATTGAACCCAAGTACTTAAAATGATTGCTCATCGATATTTCTTGTACATCTAGTCTCACAGTATTATAATATCGGATTCCCTGTTTACTGAATTTACACTCCATATACTCTGTTTTGGCCCTACTTAATCTAAAACCTCGAGATTCTAGAGTTTGCCTCCATAACTCCAATTTGACATTTACCCCATCTCTCGTCTCATCGACTAAGGACAATATCATCAGCAAATAGCATACACCATGGTATCTCATCCTGAATAGCTCTAGTAAGCTCACCATCACTGTAGCAAATAAGAATGGACTCAATGCAGATCCTTGAAGCAATCCAATTGTGATAGAAAAATCACTTGTTATGCCTCCACAAGTTCTAACATTTGCCACCACTCCATCATACATATCTTTAATTATGTCAATATATGATTGGGACTCTTTTTCATCAATGTCTATCATAATACCTCTCTTGGCACCTTACCATAAGCTTTTTTTCTAAATCAATAAAGACCATATGCAAATTTCTCCTCCTCTCTCGAAATCGCTCTATAAGTTGACGAAGCAAATGAATAACCTCTGTCGTCGATCACCTCGGCATGAACCCAAACTAGTTCTCTGATATTGTAACAGTCTGCTTAACCTGTGTTTAATTACCCTTTCTCAGAGCTTCATGATGTGACACATGAGTTTTATTCCACGATAGTTTGAACAACTCTGGATATCACTTTTGTGCTTATAGATAAGGTACTCCTTCTCCACTCATTTGGCATCTTTTTAGTTAGCCAGATCTTGTTAAAGAGGCTTGTCAGCCATCTCACGCCCACCTCTCCTAAACATCTCCATACCTCAATAGGAATTCCATCCGGGCCAACAGCTTTCCTTGACTTCATCCTCTTCAAGGCCTTTTTAACTTCAGATTCGCTAATTCTGCGCATATTATTATGGTTTATATCCTGGTACTGAATGGTAAGGGCATCCAGGTCTTGAGTAGAACTACCATTGAACGATTTGTCAAAATACTCACTCCATCTTTCTTTGATTTCTTCATCTCGAACTAAAACCTTTTGATCCTCATCTTTGACACACGTCACAGTAAATAAGTCTAGTCTCTCTCTTATTCGAGCTATTCTATGTATATATCCTTTTCAACCTCTTTAGTGTCCAATTTTTACACACTTCTTTGTACACTTTAGCTCTTACATTCTGAACAGCTTTCTTAGCCTCCTTCTTGGCTAGCTTATACCTCTCAAAACTCACTCCATCACATTTTTTCTTTAGAGTCTCGTTTGATCTTAATGGCAACTTTTACCTCTTCATTCCACCATGATGTGTCCTTACATGGTGAAGCACCCCCCATGACTCACCAAGTACATTTTTAGCTACTCTTTTAATGCAGCTAGCAATTTTATTCCATGTTGTATTGGGATCATCTTGGGCTTTCCAATCTGCTTCATGTACTACTCGATCTACAAAAACTCCTTAGTTACCTTCTTTTAGCCGCCACCACTTAATCTTAAGATCTAACTTACATTTAATCTTTCTATATCTCCTTCTAATTTGGACATCTAAAATTAAGAGTCTAAAACTAAAGCGACATAATAAAAAAAAAAAATAAATTTAAATTGGGTTCATTTATGTCAAGTGGAAGAAAAATAAAGAAGAAATTATGATAAAAGATAGTGTTCCAATAGAAATTTTGGTTTCAAAGTTGCTCAAGTCCCATGAAAACCATTAATGATGATGAGGTGTTGGGTAGTTTCTTTGATAACTATTCTGTAAATGTCATTGTATGAATGGGAGATTGAAGGAAATATTATGGACATGATTGACAGATGAGTGATTCCTCTCTAGTGGGAAAGCATTTCCTAGAGTCTTGGTGGAGTGCATCCCCACTATCTATCATCTCCATCTGCTCGTTTTGGAATTTTCATAAAATAAAAAATAGCCTGTTTAAGAGGAACTTAGCTGTAGGTAAGACTGATTGCTTTTGCAGTTTCCTTGGAATTGCAAATGAAGGACACATGTGATATTAGAGCATAAATATTTATTCTCAACAGATCAGTTTTGGCGACGTACCTTGTAAACTTCATTTAGTTTTTCTTGAAGACTATATGAACTTCTCTATTAATGCAACTGGTCTATCCTTCTGAAGTCATGCCTACACATACATACATGTGCATGTACCCTCAATATCACATGTTTCTACTTAAAAAGTGGCTTCAGCTAAACCTCATTGCTTATTAACATTTTTTTAGTCTAGTTATTGCCCGTTGTATGCAGATTGATAAGCTACTCTTGTAAGTTATGGATGATCTCTATTAAGATTTTTACTTGCCTAAGTTGCATGTTCCGAGTAAGCTATATATTCAGCTTCATGGTCTTGCTATAATCCTGCGAGTCCACTTTACTGACATAGAAAGAGAATCCTTACTAATTAACATTAAGCATTACTTACTCCATTTTGTCATTTGATAGCACATAGAAAATACGAAGAATTCACGATCATATAATTTAAACTCTAGACTCCTCCAAATCAACGTGAGAAGGCTATTTGTGATATCCCAAGTTAAGATGAATGAATAGTCCCACATGGAATATACATTTGGGAAGTCTCTAGCATATAATAGTTCCATGAACTCAAGAATTAACCATAACTAGCATTTTTTAGAGAGAAAACGTGAAAAGAAATTATATACTCAGAGAGTGACAAATGGTCTCAGAGCCTGACACCAGCCAGAAGTGTGCGGAGCTAAGTATCACATAAAACTAAGTGCTACACGAAGCAAAGTGTCAGACCATACAACGATGTGGTGAGGGCCACCTCTTGAATCTATGAAAGCCACATCTAGAATCCATGGGGGCCACCTCTAGAATCTCCATCGCCTGGTGAAGTGTTAGTATGGCGATGACGCCATATCCTAACAGGGGGAGTACGTGATATCCCAAGTTAAGATGAATGAATAGTCCCATATGGGATATACATTTGAAAAGGCTCTAGCATATAATAGTTCCCATGAACTCAAGAATTAAATTGTAGCTAGCATTTTTTAGAGAGGAAACATGGAAAATAAGTTATATAATCGGGGCGTGACACGACTTTACTAACAAGAACTGAAGCTTTAATTCATTAAATAGAATTGTATAACATATTACTGAAAGACAAAATCACATATATTGGGGACGCATATTTTCCAAAAGTTAGGCATGGTCTACATGAATTGGTAATAAAAAAGGATTTCCCTTACTTTGTAAGTTTCACAAGTATCAAAAAATCGTAAACATAAATCACTTGCACGACTCTCACTTATCACAGAGAAGGCACGATGTCCCCCCGGTCCAAGGCTACCTTTCCCAGAAAGTAGTCCAATGCCAAATGCCACAGCACTAGATGATACTCGAGGAATCTGCATCACCAGATACAATAATCATTTGGAAGTTAGAACCACCAACACCATGATTCAGAAAGAAGGAAAAAGATAAAGTATGTCCTTTTTCTTTAAAGTTCCTTAAAACATGAGATATAGTAAACTCTCACAATTTGTGCCCTTTAAAGATAATAATAATGATTTTCAGAAATAAATTATGTTACTCAAAAAAAAATGGAAGATTAGCAAACATATTTTAAGTTGCTAATGATGATGATGATGTCCCAAGGCCTTTTGAAACAGAAGCTCTAATACCATGTGAGGTAACCACTTCACTTAATAGCATAAGATTTTGAGTGAAATGGCTATTTGACATGTTTTAGCTCACCAAGTTTCAAGAGGTTTGGGGTTCAGAGTGCAAACATCACTATTAACATATTGAACTATCACTGTGAAGTTTTTTATCTTTTTGGTTCTTTTGTTCTGAACATAGGCTGTAGTCGGGATTTGAACCTGGGGCTCTCCACAATCCAATCCCACCCCTTTAATGGTGAGCCAGGCCTCACTGGCTCTGAATGGTGTATTAAACCTGAAATTAGTTGTGCAGAACATAAAAGGTATTCTAATTGTGTATTAAACATGATTGCCGAGAAAAGAACTTCCAACAAGATTTAAGATCAGATGCATTATAAATTTGTCGATAAGTTCCAGATGGCTGTATATAACATGGCATATTGAACAAATACTATGATATGACAACAGAGGAGACTCAACAGAGTACTCATGAAGCCAATTTGTAGAATACCTTCTGTAATCTTAAAATGTGTTGTACATGAAACCCCTCTCAGAATTACATTGTTATTTGCAATAACCATGACAACTAAAACAGCGGTCAAACTGTGAAGCATAGACACGGAAACATGATATGAGTACAACATGATATGAACATGGTGATGCAGCTAATTTTTAAAAAATAGGACATGAAGACGGCATTGATACAACAAATATTATATGTATATATTTGTATACTTGTTGTGTGTCCATATACATAGATACACATATGTAATATACAATGCATAGATACGGATACAAGATAAAAATCTGATGGTGG
Organism: Agave tequilana; assembly: GCA_038442645.1. NCBI lineage: Eukaryota > Viridiplantae > Streptophyta > Magnoliopsida > Asparagales > Asparagaceae > Agave > Agave tequilana. Next base: position 128,764 of record JAVJIF010006919.1, on the reverse strand, counting down.
ACATGGATGAGATATACAATAATAATTAAATTATATTAGTGTGCGCCTTAATGTTCATTGTTCGTAGCATGAATCTAAGGCTAAAACGATTAAAACAACACAACAAAATATCTTACATGTTCTGAAACATTTTTAATTATATAAATCAATAATTATATGAACAATCCATTTCAAGAAACTAGACAAATTATCAAAGTACAATGCATCTACAAGCAATAAAACTATAGACTCTTAATTCAATATTAGATTTTTTTTTCCCCTTTGTTTAATTGTGTAGTCTTGGTTACATGATAAACATGTTAAGAGAAATATCTGACACATATCAGTCAAGTACCAGTGTATCTAAGTATCGAAAAAGTAACAAACAGGGATGTGTCTCCTGGGACGAAGTATCCATGCTAAATAGCCATTAGCATAAAGGTAGGAATAATCATTAAAAAGAAATCAAGCAAGAAAACACTATAAATCTAGAACCAAATTGGCATGACGAAACCAAAGGACAACAAAAAAGTTTTTGCAATATGAGCTAGCAATTGCCAATATGTACTATGTGTGTTCAATGACTAATGTATTAGCTAATACATCACAAGAACATCTTGAATGGAAAAATTAAACCATCTATCAAAACATGAACCCCTATATAATCAAGTACACTTCTAGAGCCCAAATACTCAATTAAAAGTCAACAGACGGCTATTGTAAATAACTGCAATTACAGCATGATAATTGAAATTTTCTGATCTAGAGCTTGCCAAAATAGTAATGGAAGAAATAGATTGAAGTATTCAACCTGTGTTGCCCTAATTGAGAAGACGTCTGGGTGATATTCCTCATCAAACAATTCTGGAAACTTTTCCCTTACTCTTTTTCCTAGAAGATACAGCTCATTTTCTCCTTTGATAATCAGCTCTCCCCCTTTCTGTTTTCCTTCCCAAGGGGATTTCCATCCCCATAACCATGCTGGTATATTCACCAAAGACGAATTGTTCTGGCCTGCCTCAACTTTTGCATCGTTCAAAAGAATATTCAAACGAACTGCCAACCTGTCCAACTCTTTGATACGTTTTGTGGTAGGGGAGCGGGTTCCATGTCTCGCCTGTGACAACGGTCAGAAGAATCAGGACCGCAGAAGTTCGTTCACTAAAAAGCCAGTCTGATGGCACATTTCAGAATCTGGAATCTGAATTGACATGTCAACTTAGATTGCCATGAATATGTTAAAGGATTGTGAATTCTTCAATCATGTTATTTGGCACGTATCTATACAAGACAAATGATGCAAGGATGGTGACTTAATCACCAGAAACAGATGCTTGTCATAGAAAAACAAAGTCATATAGATCCTAATATAACTCGCAAACAACAATCATTAACATGAGTAATGATCAATACGTAACCCATCTGCGGTCACATATGTCATCTGATTACAGCTGAGTTTTTTTAGAGATGTTAGGAACAATGAGTAGTAAACTAAAGTTCCTAGTGAAACAGTCATCAAAGAATATTGACAACGGTGCTCTTCACTTTCTAACTCTTCCGCCACAAAACAGTTGACAAAAGTTCTTATTGGCGCCTAACCTGAAACTAAAATGATTTGCGCATTTGACACGGGTTAATCACCTCACCACTTAGACACGGAAGTTTTCTCATGCTCCTTTAATTGGCATTGCCTTCTTCAATTCCAATGCTACTAAAAGAGTGTATTGTTACACAGTTGCTTTTAGAAATTCTGAAAAGGCAGAAGTGAAGAGACTATTTAATTAATTAACTTCATGTAAGAGGACGCAATAAGACAGTGGTTTTTCAAAAGTTTGGGAAGGAAGAAAAACTAACATATTAGTTGAATTCCAAGTGAGGGTTTTAGAGGCATATTGTTACTTAATGGATTTATGGAGGTTGCTCATATTGCTACAATCACAAAATTTTGTTTTGCACTTGTATTTTGCTACTAGGGTGTTTGGCCCTCCCTCATCTTATTCCTGAAAGCATGATAATCCTCCATTTTATTGTCATTTTGTAATTAAGAATTCTAAGATATTTCTTTCTTACAATCAAGCTTTGATTCAATTATCTCTAACCCAGAAAACCGCGCATAATTTCACCCTTACCAAAGAGGGAGTAACAGAAAACATTGAATTGAGCTTTTTCGTCAAGGAAAACAATAAGTATACACTATATACAAGTTGGCTATTTGAATAGTGATATTTACGTACTTGTGAAACTTAAGTTTATTCAAGTCAACACTACAGCAAATTTAATTTAAGATAATTCCGATATGTCCATCGAATATTCTTGACACATAAACATGATCAAAAATAAGTTCCTGTGAATAATTTTTCTTAAACATCTAGATAATAGATTATTAATGAACTTACTAATTCAGTCAATACTAAGAAGCACAATAGAACTGTTCCCTTCTGAGTTCCAAATGTTCAATAGCCATTCACAACATAAGGCAAGAAGAGGATGATGCTTTCGACTTAGAGCAATCCATAGATAAACACTCCTTAAACACCAGTGAGCGCATGTATATACGTGAGCAATAGTGTATGTTCTAGTTATATGCATTTATGTATCAAGGAACCTATTCAGATATTGTTTTAGTTTATATGGTGCTATGAAGATGAGTTCAATTCCCTAGAGTAAAATCATCATCGTCATCCTTGTCATCTATATAGTCAATTCCAAATCTAATAGAATCAACGATTATCTAGTGAGCTGCATGAGCTTAAATCATGATCCCTGCCTACCAAAACTCAGGTCAATGTCATATTTACAGAAGATCATACAAGTTGTATACATTTTGCTGTGAGCCTTGTCAATTTAGCGTTCAGTTCTTTAGCCCACATGTTTGGTGGTAGGAGGCCTGGAATAATGACATGAATTATAGCAGATAACACGGCTGACATAACCTTGTCCTCATGACTAAGGCTTCAGCTTGATGACCTCCCCCAGACCACTCATTTTTTCAAGGCATGGACACAAGCATCCTGACCATTCTGTATCAATGTGAAAGAAACAACCCTGAAAAGTGCTCCATAGTAAGATGCCAAAAATCAAGTTTAACACCTACTTTTACATGGCAATATGTTTGGATCATTGACCAATTAATCAAATGATGCTTGGGTTGGCCCTAAACCTGGAAAACCAACATTAGTTGCTCTGTATGCCTCACCTCTTTGCATACATTACTGATGTAAAAGGAATGCCCAAGCAAGTTCTGAATCATGGTTTAAAATCTCGATATCGATATTGGCTATAAGATTTTGGTATGGGAATCGGCAATATTCTATGTTTATCAGCCGTTTCGTCTTGTTGTATCGCAATAGCAGGAATCACTTTGGTTATATCAGGTTATAACGGCAATATCAATATTACACTAAAATATCGATATTAGGCGATATTTCAACCTTGGTCTAATAATTGGATACTTCATGACAAGTTGAGTTTAATTCATTGATGATTCTTGGGTTGCTTACTTTCTTTTGGCCATGTAATTAGGAATCATTATGTAGTTAGGAGTCATTACTAAATTAGAAGTCACATTGTAATGTTAATAGGAGTCATATTTCTATTAGAAGTTGTACTTGTATTTACCTAGAAATAGAGTATAGAGAATGAACTCATTAACTCTCTAATTTCTATAATCTAAATCATCTCATGGTATCAGAGCCCTATGGTCTCAATCCTTCGCAACCTTCATCGTCGTCATCTTCATTTGCCATCAAAAGATCATCATCAACATCTTCTCTTTTTCTTCATCTTCTTTTTTTTTTTTTTTCTTCTTTCAAATCTGATTTGAATTCAGATTTGTAAAAGAAAAAAAAACGTTACTGGTCACAATGAACAGTACCACCGCGGTATTGTTTACGTGAACAATAAACAGTAAAAAAAAGGAAAGAAAAGGGAAAAGTGGAGGAGGTTTGGAGTTTTTATGATATTCTCTTTTCAAGATTATGTATTCTTTTTTAATACCTAGAGAGTTTGGTGATTTTTGTGAGTTCTTTAGATGCCAAGGGAGCGTCATTTGTTTAGATTGTTTGTTGGGTGTTTAGATTCCAAGGAAGGATTGTTTGGTGGGGTTATTTTGGCGTGTTTAGATCCCCAGGGAGCATTGTCTGCTTGGGTATTAGATCTCGAGGAGCACCGTTTGTTTAGTTTATTTGTTGGGTGTTTAAATCCTGAGAGGATAGTTTACTTCGGTACTTTGGATCCCTGGAGATGATCAGTTTAAGAAGAGATTCTCGAATATAACAGATAAGGAGTATACACACCAATAATTTTAGATGTTTCAGTGGTTTTAGATAATTCAGATAAGGAGAATATGCTCTATTAAAGTATTTGGATACTTTGGTACACAGTGTTTGTTAAAAATGACTGCCTCAGCAGTAAACAATGTGACTCGTCATGGTATCAACTTGCATGAAGGGTACAGTGCATGACAAATGTGAGGCGCGCACCTTGTGATCGCCTAAGGCCTCGTGGAGACTCTAGCAAAGCAACGCCCAGTTATTGCGGGTTGCAGGGTCCAAATCGTCTCTCTTCCGCTATCGGAATAGTTAAGATAGAAAGTTTATGTTTGACCTAGCAAATTCACCCAGCAGGAGAGGTTTTTTTTTTTTGTTTGTGGGTTCATGACTTGTAATAGACTCGTGAGTCTATTGTTAATTACCCTCTTGAAAGAGAAACCTTCAATTAAGGGAAACTTACTTTTGTTTCATTTTAATAATAGTACATGGCTTAACCATCAGTGCACAAATGATAAATAAAATAAAAAAATGGTAAGGAATCAAATTTTGACCCTTTTAATGATGTGGGGTCTATCTTTGGGTTGTTTTTATATTTTGTCCCTTTTAGTGATGTGGAGGTCGAAATTTGATTTGATTCCTTTTAACGACGTGATGGTCGATATTTGATTTTGTATTGTATTTTGGTCCCTTTTAATGACGTGAAGGTCAATCTTTTGGTTGTACTTGATTTTTGTCCCTTTTAACAATGTAGATGTCAATCTTTCGGTTTTATTATATTTTGGTCCTTTCTAGCAACATGTTGGACGATCTCTAGTTTGCATATGATTTTGATCCATTTTAACGACATGAAAGTTGGTATATGATTTTACATTCCTTGAACACATTAGCCATGTCCATAGAGACGAGTACTGTGCTAGTGAGTTTTTTAACACGAGTCATATCCATAGAGGCAACTAAGTATTAGTGAATCTTTGAACACACTAGTCATGTCCAAAGAGATCATGGCTAAGTATCAGTGGAGTTTTTTAACACATTAGTTGTGTCAAAAGAGACGACTAAGTGTTAGTGAACTTTTAAACACATTAGTCACGTCCAGACGGCTAAGTGTTAGGAACTTTTGAATATATCTACTATGTCCGAGGAGACGGCTAAGTGTTAGCAAACTTTTAAACATATTAGCCACATCAGAAGAGACGACTAAGTGTTAGTGAATTTTTTCACACATTAGTTATTGGCCCAAGGATATACTCTCTAGTTTTGTTTTGATGATTACAAACCACATGAAGTTATTCAGTACTAATCAAGTTTAAGTGTTTTAAGTATTTAGGTTCAAAGGACATTTTAGTGTGTTCTTCCTCAAAAGGAAGGTATTTTAGTCTCAAGATCACTTAAGAAAAGGGTTCGAGTTTAGACGATCAAGATTTGCATTTGGAGAAGCCCTCTTGAAGATTGCTTGAAAACATATATAACATATGAAAGAAAAATAGAGTGTTTAAAGTATAAAATGTAGAATTGATACTCAAGAAGTCACATACAAAAATACAGGTTTTCAAAATACAAATTTTCACATCTTTTTTTCGTTTTGGTATTATACAAGGTTTGGTGTTTGATACATGTCTCATATTTTTTCAAATTTATATATCATGTCTCTATCATGTATCTCATAGCCTATGTATTACAAAATCACTTTTCCAAATAATTACAAAATATTTAAAAATGAGTTTAATTTCAAAATTTACCTGAAAATGTGTTTTTAGGATAGGTCGGTCGACCGGCCGGCCAATCGGACCTCGTGGTCAATTTTGGCCATCAGTTTGCGCATCTGTGCATGTTTGTCGAGCAACCTACCGGCCGACCGGCAAACTTAATGGTCGACCGGGCGGTCAACCGACTATCAGAGTTTTGTTGACCCTTGGTCTCAGTTGAGATCGGTCGACTAGGCGATCAACCGAAGTCAACGGTTAGTTCAAAAAATTTGAACTACCGGTCGACCGAAGTTCTGACAAAGCTACAATAACAGCTAGTTTTAAAATTTAGGATTTTTAACTTATTTCCCAATGGATATTTTCCTTTTTGGACCTAATCTCTTTCCTAATGACCTGATAAGCTATACTAACAATGTTTATCACTTGCCTATATGTATAGTTCATTTGGAGAAAATTAAAAAATAGAGAAATCTTTTGATTTTGGGAAATATTTTAAAAAATCAAGTTTATTCATAAGAAAGTTTTCTAATTTTCTTTCTTCAAGTGCTCTCATTTTCAAACCAATTTCTGCAAGTTTTCAGCTCTTAAATTCATTCATTTCAATTGAATTTTCTCTCTCACAAACTTCTTGAGCCTCACTTCTCATCATATACTATAGGAAGTTGTAAAAAAGAGTGCTGGTGATCTTTGTGGTCACCAAGAGCTTGTAAACCTCATTGGCTTTATGCTAGCTCTTTTGTAGAGGATTGAGAGTTGGAGTTGTGTACTCCGGTCTTGTGTAGACCATTGTAATTTCTTTGTGAAGGCTCCTTTGTGAAAAGATCCTTAGTGAATAGTGAAATCTTTCACGCGGTGAAGGCGGGGACGTAGAGCTTTGTACTTGAACCTTGAAACAAATCTCTTGTGTTGGTGATTACTTTCTCTTACTCTATTCTACTTGCTATTACTTACACTTGTATTTTACATTCATTTGCACTTGCTATTCATTATTAGCATCATCTTTGTCGGTTTTCACTTTCTCAATCAAGAAGGCAATTGAGCACCTCAACTCATTGTCTAGAAAAATATAGAGGAGAAGTTCCAGAGCCCTTCATAGGGAATCCGGCTTCACTTCTTAATTTGAGTTGACCGTTTGCATCATTCATTTTATAATTATTTGCATTTCTGCATTATTTGTCATTAGAATTCATTAGAATAGTACTACACCTATTCACCCCCTTTAGGTGTACTTTCAATTGGTATCGGAGCTTTTGGACTCTAGTTTTTTGTTTAACCACCTTAGAGAGATCATCTGCTAATCTCTCACTTAATTGCACCATTTGCTTGATTTGTTACTAGTTTACATGGCCGAAGGTATTAAGACTCCCACCCTAGTTTGATGGCTTTAACTTTCTCATATGAAAAGTTAAGATAACTGTTTTCTTGCAATCCCTAGGAAGCCGAGTTGCAAAGGCAGTGATCAAACCGTTTAGTTTACCCAATGGTGATGAGAACACTTGGTCCGAAATTGCCAACAAATAATTTGATTCAAAAGCTCACTATGCATTGCTTCAAGCCTTGAATGATGATGATTTGTCTAGGATAATTCATTGCAAATCCGCATTCAAGATTTGGTCACACTTGATCGTCACACACGAGGGGACTTCACAAGTTAAGAGAGCTAAGATTGATCTCTTGCGTTCCCAATATGAGAATTTTTCTAAGAATAGAGATGAATCTATTGATGACATGATTACCAAGTTCACTAAAATTACAAATGGTCTTACTTCTTTAGGTGATTAGATTGACAATGACCAAAGGTAAGGAAGGTGATTCATGCACTTCCACCATCTTGGGAGGTCAAGTCTACAACTTTGAAAGAGCTTAATGACAAAGAGGAGATGGAGCTCATTGGTCTCATTGGGAATCTAAAAACCCATGAGATGAAAAGAAAGGCTAAAGAGAGAAAAATACCCCAAAAGAAAAAGACTCTTACTTTCAAATTCACTCATACTATCTTTAATGATAAAGATGATGACCAAGACGATGATAAAAATTTATCCCTTCTTGTGAAGAATATTAGAAGGATGTACAACAAAGTCAAATTCAACAACTGAAGAAGATGACAAGGGAAGGAGGAAAAGAAAATAGTTTACTACAATTGTCGGAAGCCCGGACATATCATTAACGATTGTCCGGATACAAAAAGCAAACCCTCTGCCTTCAAGAAGCCCTACAAAAAAGGCATTGAAGGCAACATGGGATTCGGAGAGTGACTCCGAAGAAGTGGACACAGTTAATGTGTGTTTCATGGCAAATGAGAACACATCCAAGGTAACATCCGAATCTTGTCTTGATCACTGTGAATTGTCCATGGATGAATTGGGTGAAGCTTTTGAAGAACTTTCCAACAACTATGATTTTCTTAAAAAAAAGTATTTGAAAATGAAAAAGAAAAATAAACTTCTTCAAAATAAATTAGTTGTCTTTTTCAAACAAAAAGAAATATTGTCTTCCACTCTTGAAAAGACAAAAGGATTTTAATGCACATAAAATCTCTTGCAAAGCTAAATTTTCTATTATTGATGAAAATGAGATTTTCACTTTGAAAAATAAAATCAACACTTTAAGCAATGTTCTGAAAAGTGTGAATTTGACAAATCTATATTATAATTCATGTTTCCAAAGAGAAACTCATAGAAAACCACACTCACCATGTTTCACACTCACAATCATGCTCGCATACAAGCACAATCACATGCTCGTCATGTCCACACATATCATTCATTTTTATATACCAAGGTGTATACATGTACCTATTGTGGCCGCCAAGGTCATTTAGTTAAGTTTTGTTATGATAAATTGAATGCATCAAATAGTCATGTTTGGGTTCGAAAAACTAACATTATAGAACCCAAGAAAGTTTGGGTACCAAAATTAACTCCTACTTTACATGATATAGGTACGCACCAAGGCTCCAAGAAGTAAGAAGCAGTGGTACCTTGATAGTGGTTGCTCAAGGCACATAACTTAGGATATCAACAACTTTGCAACTCTATCAAGGAATGATGAAGGTGGCTCCGTCACCTTTGGGGATGATTCAAAGGATAAAATCATTGGTATAGGTAATATCAAGATTGGCTCATCTTCTTTGATTGAAGATGTTATTTTGGTAGATGGAATTAAACAAAATCTATTAAGCATTAGTCAATTATGTGACAAAGGCTTTTTTGATGACTCTACTTGTGATGTTTTAGACAAGAAATCTAATACTTGTGCTCTTTCAGATTTTCGTGAAAACAATGTTTATATGATTGACATGTCAAATTTAAAATGCAATGCCACTTGTTTGAATGCTTTTGACGAAGATTCTTGGTTATGGCAAAGGATACTAGGTCATATTTCGTTTGACCATCTATCCTGAATAAATTCTAAGAAATCGATAAAAAGTATTCCTATTTTGAAATTTGAAAAGGACTGCATTTGTGATATGTGCCAACTTGAGAAATGAATCAAATCCTCTTTCAAATCAATCAAGGATATCATGACATTTAGACCTCTAGAATTGATACAAATGGATTTGTTTGGTCCAATTAAAACCAAAAGTCTTAGTGGTAACTGTTTTGTTTTGGTTTTAGTTGATGATTTTTCAAGATTTACATGGATTTTTTTAGAACATAAAGATGAAGCTTTTCACATTTTCATGTCTTTAGAAAAAAGATTGAAAAAGAAAAAGATTTTCTAATTTTACGCATAAGGAGTGATAGAGGTGGTGAGTTCATGAACCATTCTTTTATCACTTATTATGAAAAAAATAAAATTAAACATGAATTATCTTGTCCTAAAAATTTACAATAAAATGGAGTCATTAAAAAAAAGAATCATACTCTTTAAGAAATGGCTAGGATAATGATTAGTAAAAACGGACTCCCTCAATATCTATGGGCCGAGGCCGTAAACATTTCATGTTACATTGGGAATTGAAAATTCAAAAAAACTCCATTTAAGAATTATTATTTGAGAAAACCAAATGTTTCCTATTTCAAAGTTTTTGGTTGTTAATGTTTTGTTTTGAACACCAAAGGTAACTTAGGTAAATTTGACCCAAAATCTTTTGAAGCTATCTTTGTTGGTTATTCTAACACTAGTAAAGCTTATAGGGTGTTCAATAAGTCGACTTTGACTATTGAAGAGTCTATGCATGTGAAGTTTAAGGAATCTAACTCCCTTGTGAAGAATGTTGTAGAGAATGATTCTTTTAGGTGAAAATTTTGAAAAGATTTCATGAGAGACTTAGCGGCTCAAAAGGAGAATGACAAGAAAAAGGATGATACTAATAGCAAAGATCATAACATTGAAGTGAAGACAACTCAACCACTTCCAAAGGATTGGAGATATGCTACAAGCCATTCCAAAGACCTCATCATAGGTGATGTATCCAAAGGGGTAACTACTCACTCCAAACTTCATAATTTATATGGCCATTTTGCATTCATCTCCCATATTGAGCCCAAAAACATCCTCGAAGCCGAGATCAACTCATATTGGTTACTTGTTATGCAAAAAGAGCTTAATCAATTTGAACACAATCAAGTTTGACATCTTGTTCCTAAGCCCCCCATGATAGACCAACTATTGATACTAAATGGATCTTTAAGAATAAGTTAGATAAGTCGGAAAATGTTATTACGAATAAAGCTAGGTTAGTGGTCAAGGTTACAGTCAAATCGAAAGAATCGATTTTAAGGAAACCTTTGCACCCGTAGCACGGCTTGAAGCATTACGGATGACACTTGCTTTTGCTTCATTCAAAGATTTTAAACTTTTTCAAATGAATGTTAAAAGTGCATTTTTGAATGGTTTCATTGAGGAAGAGATATATTTTGAACAAACCCCAGAATTTGTATTTAAACTTGATAAGACTTTATATGGTTTAAAACAAGCTCAAAGAGCTTGGTATAAAAGATTGAGTAATTTTATTGTTTTAAATGATTTTATTAAAGGCAAAGTTGACATTACCTTGTTTACAAAGCATGTAGATAAAGATATCTGATAGTGCAAATATATGTTGATGATATCATTTTTGGATCTACTAATGAAAAGTTGTGTAAGGATTTTGAATCATGAATGAAGAAAGAGTTAAAATGAGTATGATGGGAGCGCTCAACTATTTCCTTGGACTCCAAATCAAGCAAAGGGGTGATGGGATCTTCATCAATCAAGTCAAGTATACAAGAGCTTATCAAGAAATTTGAGCTTGAAATGCGAAGATTAGTAAGACTCCCATGGCTACCACAACTAAGCTTGACAAGAACGAACAAGGTAAAAACGTTGACATTAAAATATCATAGCATGATTGGTAGTTTGCTTTACTTGATGGCAAGTAAGTCAGATATTATGTTTAGCATGTGTCTATGTGCTAGATTTCAATCTTGCCCTAAAGAGTCTCACTTGACTACCGTAAAACACATTATTAGATACCTTAAGAGCACTAGTGGAATGGGCTTGATATCCGAAAATCGGACAATTTACAATGACGAGTTATTCGGATGCCGACTATGCCGATTGTAGAGTAGATAGGAATAGCACATGGAAGTGGTCAATTTTTTGAAAATTATCTTGTTTTATAGTCTTCCAAGTAACAAAATATTGTAACCCTCTCAACCGCCGAGGCGGAGTATGTTGCGGCCGGAGTTTGTTGTGCGCAAGTTCTTTGAATGAAACATACTCTCCTTGATTATGATTTGTATTTTGATCATATTAAAATATTTTATAATAATATTAGTACCATTTATATGACCAAGAATGAAAATCAACATAGTAAGACAAAGCACATAGAGATTAGATATCACTTTCTTAAAGATCATTATGAGAAAGGAGATATTGAGATTGATTATGTTTCTACAGATTTTCAATTAGCGGACATCTTTACTAAACTACTTGATTTTAATATATTTTCTTTCATTTATGGTGAATTAAATGTTTGCATTATGGATTCATGATTCTTGTTTATTTTTTTGGTATTTATGTTTATTCCTTCAATTAATTTTTGTATCCTTTTTGATATATAACAAAAAAGGAGAGAAGATTTTATAAGTTATTAGTCATTATAAATTTAATGAAGAGATTTATGAGATTTAGCAATTTATAATCACCTCTAATTCATGTTTGTATGCTTTGTTTTTCTTTGTTTTGCATACTTATTATTTTGGTGGTTGGAGGCATGAATAGAGGTTGGTTGGTTTATGCATAAGTATTCCATATTTCATATCCATACCCATATGCATGTGACTTGTTTTGTCATTGCTATATCATTAGTCATGTACAATATAACTTGATATATAAGCATCACTCTAAGGGGAGCTTTTCAAGCTTTCTATATTTGTTTTTCCTAAATAACTCATGTGTTTTGTCATCATTAAAAAGGAAAAAATTGTTGGCCCAAGGGTACACTCTGATTTTGTTTTGGTGATTACAAACGACATGAAGTTATTCAATACAAATCAAGTGTTTTAAGTATTTCATGTTCAACAGATACTTTAGTACGTTCTTCCTCAAAAGAAAGGTACTCTAGTCTCAAGATTACTCAAAGAAAGAGTTCGAGTTTGGACGATCAAGATGTGCATTTGGAGAAACCCTCTTGAAGATTGCTTGAAGACATATACAACATATGTATGAAAATAAAATGTTTAAAGTATAAAATGTAGAGTTGATGCTCAAGAAGTCACACACAAAAATACAAGTTTTCAAAATATAAATTTTCACATCTTTTTTTTGTTTTGGTATTATACAAGGTTTAGCGTTTGATACATGTCCCATATTTTTTCAAATTTATATATCATGTCTCTATCATGTATCCCATAGCCTATGTATTGCCAAATCGCTGTTCAAACAATTGCGAAATATTTTAAAATGAGTTTAATTTCCAAATTTACCTGAAAACGTGTTTTTAAGCTAGGTCGGTCGACCGGCCGACCGGACCTCGTGGCCAATTTTGGTCATCAGTTTGTGCATGTTGTGCATGTTTATCAGGCGACCGACCGGTAGACCGGCAAACCTAGCGGGCAACTGTCAGAGTTTTGTTGACCCTTGGTCTCGGTTGAGATCGGTCGACCGAGCGGTGGACCAAAGTGAACGGTTAGTTCAAAAAATTTGAACTATCGATCGATCAGCAAGTCGATCAAAGTTCTGACAGAGCTACAATAACAACTAGTTTTTAAAATCTAGGATTTTTAACTTATTCTCTAACGGAATTTTTTTCCTTTATGGACCTAATCTCTTTCCTAGTGACCTTATAAGCTATACTAACAGTGTTTATCACTTGACTATATATATAGTTCATTCGGAAAGGATTAAAAAATAGAGAAATTTTTTGATTTTGAAAAATATTTTGAAAAATTAACTTTATTCAAAAGAGAGTTTTCTAGTTTTCTTACTTCAAGTGCTCTCATTTTCAAACCATTTTCTACAAGTTTTCAACTCTTAAATTTATTCATTTCCACTGAATTTTCTCTCTCACAAACTTCTTGAAACTCACTTCTCATCATATACTATAGGAAGTTGTAAAAAGAGTGTTTGTGATATTTGTGGTCACCAAGAGCTTGTAAACCTCATTGGCATAATACCTCTTTTGTAGAGGATTGAGAGTTGGAGTTGTGTACTCCGATCTTGTGTAGATCATTATAGTTCTTTTGTGGAGGCTCCTTTGTGAAAAGATCCTTAGTGGATAGCATGGTTCAAAGTCTCGGTCTCGGTCGCCGACTCGGCCGGCACCGAGACGGATCGGTCTCGGCAACTCGGATCGGAGTCGGACGATACGCGCAAAACGCTACATAGAACGCCAAAAAAATTATGAAAAAATCATGACAAATCGTAAAAAAATGTAGACATCAAAATTCATGTATCACATATTCAAAACATATCACTTAGCATTCAAAACATAACGTGAAAGCATAAATACAAGCGTCGTCGGCAGAAAGATCAAAATATATGCATAATATAGTAAATTGCACAAAATAATTCATAAGTACCTGCTAATATAGTCATTTCCACATTGAATTACGAAGAGGCACAAAATCATCATTATCATCATCTCCGCGATAAGTATAGAACCAGGTATATAATTTCCATAAGGATAATAATATATTTGTAGGTGAGATCTTGTAGGCTGAGATGATTGGCCAGAGGATCCACTATCAGAGTAATATGGCAGGAGGGGTTGTGCAATATCAACTCCATGGTGATAATACCTAAAACCTCGATATTCAGTGTTGCTAGAAGAATATTCACCAGTGCTAGAATAATCAGTGCCAGAATATTGGCCAGATGTCAAACCCAACCCCTGTAAATGGCCTTCAAGACTATTATGTCCATGTGAGTAGTTATCATGTCCACTTGAATAATTATCGCTAGAACTGAAATCGATCACCGATCCAAATGCCTACGCTCTTGCGAGATCCCCGTCTGGCCTTCATGATCTGTATCTTGTGTGGTATATTCTAAATCCCATGTTATAGCACCACCTCGTTGGCTTCCACAAACACTATGAGTCTCTTCATCATTACCGCCATCACCTCTATAACCGCCCTCATCACCATCACCACCATCATCGCCATCATCATCACCGCCATCACCATCATCGTCGCCATCGCCGTCACTTTTGCCACTACGACGAATACCTTCATCCAACCAACCTAAGTCATCTGGTGGTAACATCGATTGTTCTCCCACACGAATCCACTCATCCAAAATATCATCATTGAAAATATTGTTCAGATCAATTGGGTTATAATAATCATCAGTATCGCTTTTGCATGTCAAGTTTCTTACTCGCAACCGCATATTATAATGCACAAATACTAGTTTATGTAACTTGTTTATTGCCAACCGGTTGCGCAATTTTGTATGAATTAATGACCACGTGCTCCAATTTCTTTCACAACCCGATGAAGAACATGTTTGGCTTAAAATTTTGATGGCAATTTTCTGCAGATTGGGAGCTTCTTCGCCATAATTAATCCACTAATCAGCTGGAAGAGATTGTTGCACTGCTCTTCTAGTCAGTGAGCTTCCAAATTCTCTAACTCCATCCACAAATAATTTTATCTGTGAGAATACACATCACAAGTGTTAATATTTGCATAACATTATATCGATGAAATAAATAAATTATTATTACCTCATTAATAGCTATTGTTTGTTTATTCAAATCCGGCTCCAATCTTTTAATGACCTTCTTTAATCCATTTCTCACTTCTTGATGTGTAGAAAAGTTTTTTGAATATTAGAGTGCTGAATTTAAAAAATATGCTGCAACAATGTAAGCACATGATTGTTATAATATGACAGTTTCAATTTCTAGTTAACAAATATAATTTCTAGGCAAATGAATTAACAGCAGCATGCAAGTATCTATGCAATTGTCCCTCCCATCTTCTATTAATGATAGCTCAGTACTTCTTTCAGTTCTTATTTGATGCCTTTATAACCAATTTTGCTCTATCCATAGCTTCATATATAATAGATAACGTAGGTTTCTTGTCCTGGTCCACTATCTTCAAGACTTTAACAAGAGGATCCATAATATTTTGGACCTCTCTTGCCTTCTTCCAAAACCGATCAGTCAGAATGAGATCAGAAACCTTATCTCGCACACTTCTTCTACTCTTTTCCTTGTTGAATTCACGTCATTCGGTAGCCGTACACATTCTTTTCAAATCTTGCTCATAGCGAATAAGGCTTTCAATAGAAATAAACTCAGTGGCAAACCGTGTTATACTTGGTCTCAATAAATCTCTATCTCTGGTAAATAGCTTCATTAAATTCACCACTTTGAGGCTATTGTAAATGAATGATGTAATCATCTTACTATCATCTAATGTCTCCTTGACTGATTTCATAAAACCAATATCTTCAAGCATCAAACCAATGCAATGTGCTGCACAGGGAGACCAAAACAAATGTTTTCTCTTCTCCACCAACATGTGTCCAGCTGCTTTGAAACTTGCCTCATTATCTGTTATAACCTGCACGATATTTTCTTCACCAACTTCATTAACAACTTATCCATTAGCGAGAATATATAATCAGCAGTCTTCGAGATATTAGTAGTATCAACAGAAGTACGGTAGATCATGCTTCTATCACAATAAATCATGAAATTAACAATAGGCTTTATATTCCGAGAACTCTAGCCACCACACATGATCGTGCAACCATACTGCGACCATTTTATTTTTATTGAAGCAATATATACTTCAATTTTTTTTCATTTCCTCCTCTAAATATAGATTGCCAATCTGATACCCTGTAAGGCCTTTTACACCTGGGCCTGCCTCCGCAATAGTATTAATCATGACTTGGTAGTAAGGACCACTATCAGCTGCATTGAATGGTATTGCATTGTAGTGAAAGAATTCTGTCATGAATTTTCTAACCTTTTTAATATTCTCAGTTGAGAATATGCTTTTGATTGATTTCTGTTTTGTTGGGAACATGTAAGGGTCAATATCACAATCTGAAATTTTAGCTTCTCTCATAGTCATACTCTGACGCAATCCACGGTTAATCCCTGATCCTGAAAGATACGAACTACTGCCACCAATATCAACTCCTTCTGCCGATCCCCAAGCCATTTCGCGACTTTCTCTCATAGCTTGTTTTAGTTGTCTTCTTTCAACTCTTTCTAAACCACCAACTTCTTTAATTTCATTATCAAAATCTTCATCGGTCACATCATAAAAATCTTCCTCACTTAAAGATCTCATAAGTCGCTCTTTTTGGATTTTATGGCCGCTCTTTCTTAGCTACCTTCAGAAAGATGTCTCATTATCTGAGATACCTCTTTTGATACTCGCAAGAATCCTTCCACCTGACCGGGTACATGTGCTATATATTGCCTCAATCTAGTGATACCTCCATGGACTTGTTTCTTACAATAATTACACTTTACAAGTTTTCTACTTCCACCAATAGGGGTATCATGTTCCCATCCAATATCGCGTTGCTTTGGAGCCATACTAAAATTTAAAAAATTATCTGTTAAATTAAATTAAAACTAAAATTAACTAAATTAAATAGATTAAAAGAAAATTAAATTAAACTCAATTAAATTAAACTACTAAATTAAATTAAACTAAACTAGTTTATACTTGATTAAGCTAAACTAACTTAATTACCTAACTTCAATAAAATTAAGTTTAACTAAACTAAACTAATTTAAATTAAATTAAACAAAATTTAACTAAACTAAACTAGTTTCTACAGAGAGGAGAGGATCAGAGGGGAGAGAGATGGAGACAGAGAGGGAGAGAGATGGACAGAGACAGAGAGAGAGAGAGAAAGGAACAGGAGAGAGAAAGGGAGAGATAGATGGAGACAGAGAGGGAGAGAGGGACAGAGAGAGAAACGAGAGAGGATCAGAGGAGACAGAGACAGAGAGGGAGAGAGATGGATAGAGAAACAAAGAGGAGAGGATCAAAGGGGGAGAGAGGAACAGAGAGAGAAAGGGAGAGAGAGGAGACAGAGGGAGACAGAGAGAGGGACAAAGGGAAGAGAGAGACGGAGACAGAGAGGGAGAGAGACGGAGACAGAGAGGGAGAGAGAGGGACAGAGAGAGAAACGGGAGAGGATCAGAGGAGAGAGAGACGGAGACAAAGAGGGAGAGAGATGGACAGAGAAATAGAGAGGAAAGGATCAGAGGGGAGAGAGAGGAACAGAGAGAGAAAGGGAGAGAGAGACGGAGACAGAGAGGGACACAGAGAGGGACAGAGGGAAGAGATAGACGGACACAGAGAGGGAAAGAGATGGACAGAGAGACAGAGAGGATCAGAGGGGAGAGAGAAACGGAGACAGAGAGGGAGAGAGATAGACAGAGAGACAGAGAGGATCAGAGAGGGGAGAGAGAGCAACAGAGAGAGAAAGGGAGAGGGAGAAAGAGGAGACAGAGAGGGAGAGAGAGGAACAGAGAGAGACACACAGAGGGAAAGAGGGAGAGAAGAGAGATCGACGGAAAGAGCGAGAGAGGGAGAGAGAGAGAAGTACCCGCGGGCTGTGAGGGGACGGCGACGGCGACAGCGGAGAATTTTTTTCTTTCTGCTCCAGATCCGCAGGCCTGGCGTGAGAGAGAAATCGTGAGAGAGAGAGCTGAGCAGCATAAGAGAGAAAGAGAGAGATCTCTTTTTATCTTCGGTTCACGGGTGCCGAGTTGATCGAGTCGACTCCGAGTCAGACCCGACCAGGGTCGACTCGGCACCCGCCCTTCGACTCGGGGATCCGAGTCAATTCGTAGGCGGCCGAGTCGGATACAACTCCTTGAACCCTAGTGGATAGCGAAATCCTTCACGAGGTAAAGGCAGGAACGTAGAGCTTTGTGCTTGAACCTCAAAACAAATCTCTTATGTTTGTAATTTTCTCTCTTACTCTATTCTACTTGCTATTTCTTACACTTGTATTTTATATTCATTTGCACTTGTTATTCATTACTAGCATTATCCTTGTCAGTTTTCACTCTCTCAATTAAGAAGGCAATTGAGCACCTCAACTCATTTGTCTAGAGGAATATAGAGGAAAAGTTCTAGAGTCTTCATAGGGAATCCGGCTTCACTTCTTAATTTGAGTTGACTGTTTGCATCATTTATTTTATAATTATTTGCATTTTCGCATTATTTTGTCATTAGATTAGCACTACACCTATTCACCCCCTTTAGGTGTACTTTCATTGTTATGTCAAAAGAGATTGTTAAGTGTTAGTAAACTTTTGAACATGTTAGCCATGTCTAAAGAGACGGCTAAATGTTAGGAACTTTTGAACAAATATCCATGCCCGAAGAAATGTCTAACTATTAGTAGATTATAAGCATATTAGCAGATTTTAAGCATATTAGCCATGCCCGATGAGACGGCTAAGTGTTAATAGATTTTTTTGAACGTATTAGCCATGTCAAGCATATTAGCCATGCCCGATGAGACGGCTAAATATGACTAAGTGTTAATAGAGAATGCATTAGCCATGTCCGAAGAGACAGCTAAGTGTTAGTACACTGTGTAAATTGGGGGGGGTGCACTCCTTTGGCTTGAACAATTGTATAATATATATTAGTATAATTATAATTAGCCTAGAATTAGTAATTGTTAGAAGAATATGCATTATATGAATTTGCTTATAATAGAATATAAACATATATGTTAAGAAAGTTATCATGTGGGGGTGGCAATAGTTACTCGTAAAGAAAATAAGGAGAGGATCTGGAAGATAAGTATTATTATGCAAATTATAGGATGTTGATATATGGTTTGTTATTGGCATCTTAGAAATCATTCTTCAAAGTTGGAGATATTGAGCAATTTTGGCATAAGAGGTAACTAATATATCAATTGTTACATTTTGTTTGGTTAAGCATAACATTAAAATGTTGATACCTTGCTGCTTTGGAAATATGAGTATATACATGGTGTGATAGGTGAAAAAATTATGATAGGTATGTGATTTAATTAAGAGCCTCGTGATTTTCTATAATAAGTTATAACGTTAGAAATTTATGCATATGTTGTGGTTACCACCCGTTGGGCTGTTCTTGGTATTATTGTCATCAAGCAGATCATAGCAGGTTGCTAATTATTTATGTTATTGTCACCGTCCGGATCATAACCGGTGTGTTCTACTCATATTATCGTGTACCATAGTCAATGAGTAATTATTGAGTTAGTTGTCACTGTGCATACCATAGCACAGTGGATATTGATTGTGTATTTGACATTGTGCAAACCATGAGCCAGTGTGAAATGTAAACAATCTAACTACTAATATATGCTTAAATTTATTATACAAATTGTTAGATCCAACAGGAATTAAAAATAACTTGGCTCTTGAAAAGTTTCATTTGATGGATATACAATGTGCAATTTATATTATTTACGGTGAAATAAAATGTCAAATTTTGCATGAAGATTTTCTTTTAGATATCATATAATAATGTGATATATTACTGCTGAAGCTCATCCTTCATGGATATTTCTTTTTCAGATTTGATAAGGCTCGCGACAAGATGGAGCGATTGGGGTAGCATTGATGTCAAGGAGTTTTAGTCTGGAAAATTTTGCTACAGCCACCTACTTCGCCTCATAATTAGAAAAAAAACTCAGCTTTATAATTTTGTTCGCTACAGCCACATCCACGTCAACATAAAATGATTCCTCCCAACCACCACTTCTTTATATATTTTTATTTCCTCGTTTATCCTTCCTCCCCCGACGTTGCTCTCCATGAACCTTGACCCCGACGCGGAGTTATTCGCTGGGTGACCTGCGTAGTCAGGTCGTCGTGGGGGTTGGAAGAGGGCGAGGAGCCCACTCCTGGGCACGAAGCCCCTGAAAAAAATTTTGGGATCGACTTTTTGCAAATCTCGTTTGTTCGTGCTCGCGATGAGTTTTGTTTGTTTTTAAATCTAGAAAGCATTAGGAATAATTCAATGTCAGTGGACGGGAGTCTGCTGATGATGAAGATGTTGATATGAGAATTACGACTCATGATCACAGTCCTCTGTGAGGACTGATTCAGAAATAAGACATTTTGTGAGGATTACGATCATGATCGTAGTCCTCGTAAAGATGCATTGACATCATTGCACGCACCAGATGAGTGACCCTTTGTCTGAGTTTGAGTCCTCCGGCGATGGATCCTCGGCAGTCTCAAGAGGATCTTGGTAGAGGAGGGAGTCTGTGAAGTAGTTCTGCACCCCTTGAACAGATGCTTTTTAGCGATCAAAGTTCTGACTACTCCATCGATGTATTTCATCACCTGGTGAAGGGTGGACGGGGTGATGGAATTGCGGTGAATCTATGGATGTTCCAGGAGCAAGTTGTATGACGTGTCTGCATCAATCATGTAACACGTCACTTCTGACCTCAGGTCTCCGATCTGGCATCTAAGCTTGATCTTTCCCGTTGGTCTTGTCTCATTGGTGTTGAAGCCATAGATGGTTATTTGGGTCGCTCTCAACCGGTGAGTGGGGATTCCCAGATGTTGCATGACTCTGTGAAGCATAATGCTCAACGCAGACCCTGGATCAACCTGAATGTGGCTTACTTCGGATGATCTGATATACCCTATGTAGTACAGAGGTCTATCTTGTTTTGATCTGCATACCGTCGGAAGTGAATGTTATACAGGGGAAACGCTTGGAGGTCTGGAGACAATGTCCATCCTCCTCTTTGCGTCCAGCTGGAATCTGAGCTATGAAAGCCTCTGAATCGGCTAGGACTTCTGTAAAAGCTTCTCTCATTGACTTGTAGAGTCTCAACAGCTCATAGAGAGTGATTCTGTCAAGGATGTTGGCCAACTAAGCCAAGACATCAAAGCGAAAAGGCGTTGACGACCCTTCTGCTTTTTCTTTTTGAAAAGGTTTAGCTTACCGAAGCTCTTTCTGCTTCTTCACGAGTTGCTTCGTGAATTGCTTGGTTTCTTCTTTGGCCGGCTTAGACGGACTTGGCACTGCCTCATTGTACTTTTTCAAGTACTGCTGACAGGACTGAGTTCCAGCCACGGAGGGGCACTCGGGTATGTGGTGAGAACAATTTCTTGTTTCTCTGAATCAGTAATGGAGGCAACATCCGTCTCGGCTTCTCTTGAAGAAGCACACACCGCATTGCAAGAGGATGCTTTTCCTTTACCTTTAGACTTCATGTTGGTGACAATGGTCCATTGCTAGCTTTCAACAATGTCAGAATGAACCCACATTATCTTTCCACAATGAGCAGGAACAGGGACAAGACCCTTCTCCTTCTTGTTGTGGGAATCAATATTGATCACCCTTAGTTCCCCTTTCGGGATGAGAACCACACCGGTTGGCGCTAGTGGTAGATTTCTACTAAATTGAAGAGGTGTCGAGGATGTCATATTGGCAGTCACCTTCTGCTCTGGGCGGAGTTTGAGCACATCTGCACCAATCAGAGCCTGAAGAACATCCTTGAAGATATAGCAGCTCTTCGTGGGATGTCTCAGCATTCTGTAGTATAAGCAGTGATGGGGTCATCTGTCTTCCCCACCTCTTCAGGGTGGCGTGCTTATGGCAGCTTGAGCTTGTTTTTTTGTGGAGCAACTTAAATAGAGAGACAATGTGCTCATCCTTTAAGGAATATTGCTTGTTGGCACGCACCTATTCTGAAAAATTGCTCCCTCTAATCGGCTTAGGCTTGGAAGGAGACTTAACCTCCGTTGCCAGAGTGTCCCTTCTTCTCGGTTGAGAAGATGATTCTGGAGCGTGTCGCGTCGGTTTCTCCAGTCTTGGCTTACGCTCCTTTTCTTCGGCCTTGACCCTGGCGATGATCTCCTCCACCTGTTCGTCTTGTAGCACCAGCTGCTTCCAAGTGTGATACTCGTCCACTCCTATCTGAGCTAGGAGTGTGGTTTGCAGGTTGTGGCGGCAAATCTCTACAAGCGTAGACTGCGTCATACCACTTGGATATTGGAGCACCATACTCCGAAATCTCTCCACAAATGTCTTGATAGACTCTCCTTTCTTTTGCTCATTGCTACGAGAGTGGGGAGGACACTTCGATGTCGTCTTCAAAGAAGTGGGCTAAAAAAGGCTTCTCCAGATCAGCCCAGTTCTTGATGGAGCCTGCAGGTAGCTTCATGAACCATTCAAAGGCAATCCCCTTGAGGGTGTCGATGAACAAAAGAGCCAGAACAGTGTCGTTTGATACTATATTCCAAATCTGGAACTTGAAGTAGTATATGTGCTGGTTCGGGGAACCTTTGTCGTCAAAGGTTTGCAAGGTAGGCTCTTTGAACTTTGGAGGATAGGGAACAACATCCCATTCGGTCAGGTATGGCCAGACTACCCTCGTCTTTTGAAGGTTGCTTTGATTGGCAATGGCCTCCAGGTGTTTTTCAAGTTCACTCATCCTCTTAGAGTGATTGTCTTCATTTTCTAAACTTCCTTCCACTTCAAATGAAAATTTAAGTTGCTTAAAATTGAAGTTGTCCTCATGCTCAGTTTTCTTAAAAGTAAAGCTTTCACCATACTTCTATTTACCCTTGCTTTTACTGGAAGAAGCCTTGGACTTTGGAGTTTTCGGCTTCTTCTGCCTGTCAAGCAAAAGAGTTACCATCTTCTTGAGATCATTAATAGACTCTTGTTGGGCTCGAATCATCTTATTTTGTGCTTGTTGCACCCAAGCTTGCTCCTCAAATCTCCTGGCTACCTCGTCCGGAGTGCCAGCCTTATAGGCAGAAGCCTCCTCCATATAAGAGTTGGGCGACCAAGAATTCTGCAATAACGGAGTGCTCATCGCTTGCTTTAATTCCCCTGGCCAAGGCATTGTAGTCCACTGAGCCTATAACTCCAGTCCGAATGTGAGTACGTTGGTAGATTCTTTCAGATTCTATCAGTATAAACCTGAAGAACATTCAGCATCAGACTCTTCAAACCTGAGAGCCAGTTGCATTCCTTTTGACTTGTTTGGTATAGTGCTTGGATCCACCATGTTGGAAGTCACCTCGGGGTATCCATGTCGGAGAATGATTTCTTCTTGCGAGAGTGGTACCTCTTAGCTGAGTTAGAGGGTGGGACCGCAGACAACCGATTGAAGACCGACAGTTTTCTCGTATGAGAGCTACAGTGGCACTCGTAGAGTTTTGCCATGATGAGCCGCTCAAAGCAGCATTGAAGAGCGATTTGATAAACACTCCTCTTCCGAGTCAGATAGACCCTCAGATCCGTTGCAGGGGTATCTGAATAACTAGCCTCAAACCTATGGGGGTGAGGCCTTGTCAATTCAGTGCTGAACTTGGCCACTTGGGGCTGAACGCAAATCTTATGTTTCTAAGTTGAAACGCGAAGTCGTGTTTTAGCCGACTCTGCTTCTGAACGCAAGTCTTGCATTTTTGAGTTAAAATGAGAAAGTCGCGTTATGGAGCGGGCTTCAACTGGACGTAGGTCTAGCATTCTGGAAGAGAAACGCGGACCTCACGTTTAAGGGTTGAGACGCGAGTCTTGCGTTTTTGAATTGAAACGCGAACGTCGCATTCTGACGTGAGCTTCAACTGGATGCGGGTCTCGCATTCTGGAAGAGAAACGTGGACCTCACGTTTGGGCGCTGAGACGCAAGTCTCGCGCTCTGCCATAGAAACGCAGGTCTAAGCCTCGCGTTTGATGCCAATGGTACAGACTTCAGCTGTAGTAACTTCTACTTGCTGACGACGAGCGCGACATCTTCGTCGATGATCAGTATTCCGGTTAGTGTGCAGGGGATGTTGGAAACCCCCGACAACCTGGATTTGTAGAGCCTCCAGAGGAGAGTGACGGCAAGATTAGTCTCCACTGTTGTGTTGACCATGAGCCAAAACACTGGCCCTACTGGTCTCTTAAGAGACATCGCATGCCGTGTTAGCTTCACAGGAGGTTTTCAGAACCTCTGGAGGAGTTGACCCGCTTGCTTTGTCAAAAAATGTGCGGACTGTTCTTTGATAAGTCTCTGAAGAGACTTGAAAGCGAGTCTCAAAGAGACTTTATAATATTGTCGCGTTGATCTGGGGCTAATGGAGCCCGATGAGAGAAGCTTCTCGAACTTCTTTTGGTCGAACTCGACGACAAGCGATTCAACCGTCGATCCAAGGAGCTTAAGGTCTGATGAAAATTACAACAGATCGTATCCTATTACACCAAAGGAGAGAGTGATTAGATCTCCCTTTTGTTTAAACTGAATTCTTCGTGTAGCAGTGGAGAGTAATTCTTATTCTCCATTACCGGCCGAACCAAAGGCTTCTCTTGAATCTTTTAGATTGCTCTCAAAGAGATTAAAAATAGCTCCACTTGAACGCAGCAAGTGTTGGAGTTTTTCCTTTTCAAAAGGATTTCTCTCTCTTTTTATCTCCTCTCTTTAGTGGTAGAAATCTGGATCTTCAAAGAGTTGAACTCTAAAATCCAAAAATCTGAATTGTGGAACCCCTTTACCATAGCTCTCATAGCTATTTATAGAAGCTTTCAGGGGTAGAATTGTCCCCTAAAATCCATGGGGGTTAACTCGCACATTACGTGGGTGTTAATTGACCCAGTAATGGGGAATCAGTTACAACAGAATGCGGATCTCGCGCTGGGCGCAAACCTCGTTCTGTTATTACACACGGAGCTCACAGGCTCGCGTCTGTGTTGGAACATGGAGCTCATAGGCTCGCGTTTTAATTGGAACACAGAGCTCAAAGGCTCATGTTGAAGTTGAGACGCGATGCTACTCAGGCTCGCATTTTGATAACCAACGCGACTGTCGCGTTTAACGTCTAACGCGACCTTCGCGTCTCCTATC
Organism: Agave tequilana; assembly: GCA_038442645.1. Taxonomy (NCBI): domain Eukaryota; kingdom Viridiplantae; phylum Streptophyta; class Magnoliopsida; order Asparagales; family Asparagaceae; genus Agave; species Agave tequilana. Next base: position 103,524 of record JAVJIF010006919.1, on the reverse strand, counting down.
TGATGGAGTATGAAGTCCGCGTTTTGGGTAGAAACACCACTCTTGCGTCTGGCCTGAAACCCGCATTTTGAGTTGAAGTGTGACCCCCGCGTGGGTGAAGTCCGCGTTTGTGGCTTTATCCTCAGTGATTTTTAGACAGCCTAAAACTACGACCATGATCACGGTCCTCACAAAAACTCAAAAATAAGGCATTTTGTGAGGACTACGACTGTGCGATCTCTTGTAGGACTGCGATATCACAGTCCTTATAAAAACTCAAATATAGGATATTTTGTGAATATTGTGATCATGATTGCAGTCCTAATAAAAAAGACTGCGATTATGGTCGCAATCCTATAAAGACTCAGAAAAATGACATTTTTGTGAGAATTTTTGTAAGGACTGTGATCATTTTATGAGAACTGTGATCATAATCACAGTCATCAGAAATAACGCATTTTTGTTAGGACCATGATCATAGTCGCAGTCCTCTATACTACGATCATTTTGTGAGGATTCCAATCATAGTTGCAGTCCTTAGAAATAAGGCATTTTTGAAGCGGTCCGTTTTTTTAAGCGATTACTTAGGGGCATTTTTGTCTTTCGTCGCTGATGCGCGCTTCAGCGCTTGACACGCGGGCGCACATTCTCGCTTTAAAAAAGGAGATGGCTGAAGCGAATAAAATTATGTGAGTGAGTTTTTTCCTAATTACGGTTTGACTTAGGTGGCTAAAACGAAATCCCCTTTTAAGTTTCTATGCTATGTTCTTAAGTAAACTAGTAATAAGAAAAACTTTTTAATCTGTAGATTTTTCCAGTCGTATTACAGTTATTATCTTAGATATGAGTTCGGAGATTCTGATTATGAAAAGGTTGGGCACTGAAATTTCATTGATATTCTAAAGTACAATGGATAACAGTTAGAGAATGAATGATGTTTAACTGATTAGAGGCTATAATTTGTTGGTTATAACATAATATTTCAAACTATATGGAATTGTAAGAATGTTTTATTGCATTGAACTATACAGGAGGCCTTACAAGTTACAACTATTATAGCTATGGCAACTGTCATTCTCTGCTTTATTATTTTGGGGGTGTGACAGGAACATTGGCTAAGTCCCTTTACCTGGATTGCTCCACCCATAAGATACACTTGCATGAAATGTGTTGTATGCAAGTTCCAACTCTAGTGTATTTACACTACAAATGTTTCTATGTGGATCTATATATGTACAAAAGTTAGTGTCCCCACAAATGTGTCTATGGAGGGCATGCATGATGTAGACATGAATATGGTGTATGCATAAGTCTGTATGTATCAGCATTGGTGTGTACGTCTACATCCACAGATAAGCTTACAAGACAAAGCATATACACGTGAAGTGAGGCTCACAAACAGAAAGAATTATATTAAATAATTAAATTAATATCCTGCCCAAAGAAAGTCTCACATCACTAAATGGATTCTAACGGCCTTGATCCACAAGTGTACATATCTCCAGTTAGCCTAATAAATCCATTTTGGCCTATTATTCCTATTTTCTGCAATATTCAATTTCAGTATAATAACAAGTTTAGCGCTATCTTTCTTGTATGCATGCATTGTACATTGTATATATAGAGGCATGAGATATACAAAGGTACTCAGGTGCATAATAGCAGTATTCCCATAAAGCCTGGCAAAATCCAGTGATGTATTATTACACAAAACAAATAATAGACAACAAAACCCTATGCAGATAGTGTCATAAGAAACTACCACAAGATTCAGGTGAACTGCGCTACATTCATCAGGAATAACAGTAGGCACAAATGAACCAATATTAGCATCCCTTGCTGCAGCATATCTGCAGAGAAGTGAAACAGATAAGTGAACATTATGATGAAGCAGGCAAAGCAATACATTTACCTGTAGAATAATAACTCACATGAAAGAAAAGCAGAAAGCACCAATCGTATACAGATGCATAATTAATTTGTTTGAATTTTTGTTTACAGAAAAATGTAGGATTTCTGTCAAAAAATAATATGAATTTATAACAATGAACAACAAAGAATAGCCTTCTTACTTCAATCTTATTAAAATCATGTATAGTTTCACAAAGGAGGATAAAGTTTTGCTAAACCAAAGAATTCCCTTGCCTTTCTCATATGTTACCTTTTAAATAGTCTTTTACTATTGCATCTTGGCATCAGCTAAACAATGACTATACTGTATGCATGCCGAAGTATGTTAAATTGTATGCACAAATGATAGTGTATGAGAAAGTATTTAATCACAAATATTACGGTCCCTCAAGAAGGCATGGAAAAGAGTGTAATCACTATTCTACTTTTGAGGTTAGAAATCAAAGCAAACTAAAGGAGAGAAAGACCCGGAATTTCCTACCAGGTGTCAAAAGAAAAATGGTGAGAGATTTCTCAAATTCTGCACTGTGTACCTCTATGAAAATTCAACAAAAAAGAAAGGAAAGGGGGAAAAGAAAAGAACAACCCTGCAACTATCACCAGCCAAAATCCCATTTCTCCTCAATTCAATGAAAATGAAAGGAAAGGGGGAAAAAGGTGCAGCCTTTAACCATTATCAGCCAAAATCATTTTCCTCCTGACAACATGTCTCCCTCTCGATCTGAAAAAATCACATAGAAAATATCTAAATGAGTTCCCTTTTTATTTTTTCTATGCATCTCTCTTAGTCAATGAATCAACAAGTATCTAAAAGAGTTCCCTTTTTTGGTGCATCTCTCTCTCTCTCTCTCTCTCTCTCTCTCTCTCTCTCCTCTCTCTCTCTCTCTCTCAGTCAGTCTATAAACATTTAAATGAGTTCTCTTTTTTATCTTTTTGCTTCATAAACACAAGCACTATTTAACCCTACAAAAAGTTTCGAGAAGGAAAAGAATCCCAAAAATTTTTGAATAATACCATTTTTGCCCATATAATATCTTGATAGTTCATTAAGGGATTGTAATGATTTTACAATTACTAAAAATAATGATTATACTTCTCTAATGTTTAATATGCTAATTTGTATTTCTTGATATAACCAATTCAAAAATCAAAATTCAAATATTAGAGTTAGTTAATTGCTAGAGTTATTCTATCTTATCCATTTATTAGACCTATGCATATCCTCCTAACCTTAACCTTATCTCCGGGCGCCGCGTGCCGGGGGGGGGGGGGGGGGGGGTGTTAAAAAAATTGTAGCCAGCCCAACCCCTAACTTACTAGTGAGGTAGACCTAGTGCAATTTCCTAAGAAAGCTCCAGCCCTTTAGTCCTGTAAATATCTCCCACTAACACAGTTTTCAGCCCCATTCCCATCCAAATCCCTAATTGAATTCAAACCCTTTATTTCTCATACATGTTTGTCCCTAGCTCCTTTTTGTCCCGAACCAAACTTAAGCCCCAATTTCTATCCTCATTCCTAACCTTAACCTTTATTGTTCACCTCACAACTATGCCCAACCAATGCCCTATTTAAGAAAGATCAAGTGTAGTTTTTTGGAAAATTACTAAAATAATATTACTCTTTAAATGTCTAATATATTAAAATACCAATAGTATTAAGTTAACTTCACTTTGCACCATAAAAAAAAAAATCATAATAGTGACATTAATGTTAATTAATTAGGTTAGGTTAGTGTTAACTAATCAACTTAATTTAGTTGTTAATTGTTATTCTGCTCTATCTATATATTTATCCCTATGTCAAGGGTGAGGGTGAGGGTGAGGGTTTGGGCTTGAGATAGTGATAGTGTTTGGACTAAGGACTGAGGTAGGTCTAAGGTTAGCTTTAGATATTAGGTTTTATCTTTTATGACATTTAGATTCCTTAGTTTAAACTTTTAACTTTTTGCTAGTGAGTTCTAGCTCACTAGTAAACGTGTAAGGCTAGGTCATGGGAGGTCCCAAGTTTAAGATCGGACATGGCCATTCAAAAAGAAAAAAATTGACTTTTTGGTGTTACATTTGATACTAACAGAATTTACTGTGTCAACATAAAGATGAACTTTTTGAATGCCATCATTTTTATTTATGCTTTGCAATTCAATTGGTTCTATCTATTGTTAAATTTCTCGAGAACTACATTATATATATATATATAGAGAGAGAGAAAAAAAAATGTATATCAGCCCGCGGGCTGAGAGTATTCTCTCAGCCTGCGGTGACGTGGCTCAATTTGTCACCTCACTGACTTGCGGCCCGCTTTTAGGTAGAAGTTAAATTACCAAATACCCTTATGATAACTTTTCCTTATTGTTTATTATTATTTTTCCCCCCTTTTATTTTTGCCGCTCTTTTCAGATCAATTTTTTCAGCCTGCGATAAAATTCTACTTTATAGTTTAATTTTTTGTATATAATGTAGTCAGGGTCTTTGGTCGCATTGTACATTTAAACTGCGACCTTAGTCAAAGTCTTTGGTCGCAGTGTACATGGTTAAATGCGATCAAGGTCGCAGTGTTGTTATTGATAAAGATGGCCAGGAACTGCAATCTAGGGTTGCATTACATGGACTGCGACTTTGGTCGCAGTACGTTAAGTAATTAATTTTTTTGTATATAATGTAGTCAGAGTCTTTGGTCGCATTGTACATTTAAACTGCGACCTTAGTCAAAACCTTTTGTCGCAGTGTACATGGTTAAATGCGACCAAGGTCGCAGTGTTGTTATTGATAAAGATGGCCAGCAACTGCAATCTAGGGTTGCATTACATGGACTGCGACTTTGGTCGCAGTACGTTAAGTAAGTGTTGTTTTATTAAATGTTGTTTTTGGATTAAGTCATTTTTTGAATCTAAATGAAAAATGAAAAGTTGTCTGTTGTCTGATGCGACTTGGAGTCACTCCGTGAGACGCGACCTGTCATAAAGATTTTATGAGATCTTTTAACGTCAAGTCTACTTTGACGAACCCCGCACCATTCGTTGTTTCCCGAAGCGGTTGTCCACGCGTCGGCTCTTCATTGGGTTTAGGCGTTAATGTCTTTTAATGCCAAACCGGCGCTGGCGGTTGGAGACCATTAATGCCGACGATTCTGATTAATGAACCATTAATTATGGTTATTATGGGCTGCCTATAAATAGGACTCACCCTCTCCCTTTAACAGCCCATAATTAGACTGTTTTCTTTCGAGAGCAATTGCTCTGAGAATTTCCGCCTTCTTCAGAGTCTCTAACAGGGGCCTGCCTCCATTGATGAAGATGACCCTACGGACGAACTTGATCGATGTTCGTCCACAAGGGAAGAAGTCATAGACCTCATCGTCCATAAGGGAAGAAGTCATGGTCCTCGTCGTTCACAAGGGAAGAAGTCATGATCCCTGACGAGGACTTAAGCCTCACCGAGATCTGCTCTAACTTGATGCACCAGTCAAGCTTGCTGGTAACGGATGGTCAGAGTGGGTATGGCGGCGGGGGATGTGGTGGATATAGTGGTGGGTAGCATACCTTGTGAGGTCTCACTCTCCCTCTCTTACCCCAGAAGTGACATCGAGGAAACTCCATGCTCACTGGATAACCTTCTGGTGAAGAGATGTTCATCAACGAAAGATCGTATCCCGGCACTTTGGAGGGTCAGTTGGAATCGGAGGATTCTGCTGCCACCAGACCTCAAGAAGAAGATTGCTCTTAGTCAACAAGGGCTCTTTTGATGTTTAGTCTTCTTGGCTACTTTGATGTTTAGTCTTCTTTGTACTGCTATATTGTAACACTCAATCTTATTGTATAACAAAGCGTTTTGTATCATTTTCACATGCCTGAAGATAAATGTCTGGACATAAATAAAAGACATCAATAACACCACTGCTCTTAGTCAACAAGGGATCTTTTTGATGTTTAGTCTTCTTTGTACTGCTATATTGTAACACTCAATCTTATTGTATAAGAGATCGTTTTTGTATCATTTGCACATGCCTGGAGATAAATGCCTGGACATAAATAAAAAGCATATTTGTTTTTTTTAATAAACTACGAACTTGGTCGCAGCCATGCATTGCAAACTAAACAACTATGACCATAGATGACACTGCGACAAAGGTCGCATAAGATACATTGCAAACAGTAACTACTGCGACCAGGGTCGACACTGTGACCAAAGACTGGGACTAAGCAACTGCTGCGGTGACGTGTCACCTCGTCGCAGTGTTGTTGTTTACCTCGTCGCAGTGTTGTTGTTGATTAAGACTAAAGACCAGCAATAGCGACCAAGATTGCAGATTATTTTTTAAGACTGCGGCCATCAACTGCGACCAATGTCGCAGTGTTGTTGTTGATTATTTATAAAGACCACCAACTGCGACCAAGGTCGCAGTGATGTTGTTGATTAAGAGTAAAGAACAGCAACTGCGACCAAGGTCGCTGTGTATTTTATTAAGACTAAACACCAACAACTGCGATCAAGATCGCAGTTTATTTTATTAAGACTACGGTCGTTTATTTTATTAAGACTACGGTCAAAAACTGCGACCAAGGTAGCAGTGTTGTTGTTGATTAAGACTAAAGTCCAGCAACTGCGACCGAGGTCGCAGTGTATTTATTAAGTCTGCGTCCAGCAACTGCAACCAATGTCGCAACCTTTCATTTTAAAAATTTATAAGGGTGAAGTAATATAATTATTAACTGCGTCCATGGTCGCAGTATATTCGTTTAGCGTAAAATTTTTAAAATGAAGGTTTGTAACAATTGTACAGCATTTTTCAACCAAGACATAGTAGTAAAAAATGTAATTCACACAATTAACTTTAGAAAACAGATTTATATATATTTAAAAAAAACAAAATACAATTTTTTAAACTTGTAATCCTCGTCATCCCCATCGTAATGAGAAAGAAGTTTGCGACTTTGGTCGCAGTACTGAAGGAGGTCGCATTGCTATACGATAGCATGTTTCCTCCGGTATTCTTTATTCTGTATTAAGTATGCGACCATGGAATATTTTTTTTACTTTTCAATGCTAGAAGTCGCCGTCGTCATATAAAAGGGGTATTTTTGTCAATTTCTTTCACGATTGTTTAGGCGGGATTTTTTTGATTTTTTTGCGCCCACACTCTGCGACCGATGTGTGGCATATATTCAGCCACGTCCCGCAGGCTGAGAAACTCTCTCAGCCTGCAGGCTGAGGTACAGTAAGCCCATATATATATATATATATATATATATATATATATATATATATATATATATATATATATATATATATATAGAGAGAGAGAGAGAGAGAGAGATTGACTAGGATCTTGTCTATAAGATTGAGTATATATCCTATCAATTAGAAAGTATATATATGATGCATCTCTAATAGATGATCTAAGTGATTTAAAATAACTAGAAAATTAGAAATAAAAAGGCCAAATGTTTTTGTGATTTCTCATATGTGCCTCAAGTGACTTAAAAGTAGACAGCTGAAGTGTAAGAGTTTTGTGTTTATGATTTGGGGAGTACAAATTGAAAATCCAACCCTTGAGACATGATCTAAATACCTTAAACCCTTGGACGTCAGCTTTTGTTCAATTTGAAACATTCTACACTGTAAAATTAAATAACTCACCACTTTTTGCCATTTGTTAGGGTTACTTGATAGATGTATAAGAAAACCTAAAATAATCTAAATTTAGATTTATAAGCACTCCAAATGATATAGGTCAAGTTCAATGGAGTGATTTTCAAATTAGATTCCATGTAATCTAATTCCAAAAGTTAGAATTTGTTCCTCCTAGGAGAAGTGGAGTAAGCTGGCTATTATTAGTAGTACTTAAGATGCAAATACTATCACTTTAAATTTAAAAAATGGGCAATATTAATGAAAATCCATGTTGTTGGATGTGATGTAACACCCATTAACTATCTAGAAACCAAAATTCAAGAAATTTTGATATGTTTTGTCCATTCATCTAGTGGCAAAAAGTTAATCAATTATATGGCAATTTTGAAACATTTATTTTGAGTCTTGAAAGTTTCTTATTTATAATGGCTTGTTTACTTGAGTTCCTATGACAAATGATTTTGGGATGACAAAATTTATTTTTGACTGCAATTAGCTATGCATGGATAAATAAATTCTTAGGTTCATACTTTATCCATTTGACATGACAAAGGGGAGGAGGTTATACCTTGGATAAATGACTTAGTTGTTGTTGTTGTTGTTGTTGTAAAGGGGAGGAGGTTGTTTTGCATTTAAAATTTAAGAACGTCAAAATATTCTTTTGGCTACTCAACATTGTTATTTCTACATCAATTAACAATTTTTCAATTGTTAAATAAATTTTTTTAATCAAAATTGACTAATTATTTATAATTCATTATTGTTAATATACTAATTAAAGCCCTATTATTAGGGCAGGTTGTGCCTTTTGCCAGTAACTCGAGCTTGGATCCAAAATCTTGATTTTCTATTGGTCTTGTATTTGTATGCATATCATATCTTACTTCGTTCATCATCAGATATTTTAGTAGGTATTAGTCATCCATCAAACTTAAAGAGTTTTGCTTACTCAAAGAGACGGAAATTCGTTGCTTGGTTAACAAAGAAAAGTTTAATTTCTCTAACATTAAAAGGAATACCATCAGCAGACCAAAAAAAATTGCATTATATCAATTTCAGACGGGCAATTGTCAAAAAATAACTATATTCACTTGAAAATTCTAGTTTTGAGCAGGCCGCAACTATTTCTGGTGCATTCCAAGCATAGCTCAAAAATCCACTTCAACGAACATTTAAGAGAGATAAAGATTAAAATGTTACAGATTAGATTAGGGAATGAGAAAAGATTTATTCATTTCGCAACACAATATGAAGCATTCCTAGATTTCGAATTGATAGCAAGTCCGATCATGAATCGCATCAAAAGAATTTTAAAACCCTAAAAACAATTCGATCGAATTCACTCGAACAAAGAGAGAAAATCGTTGAGAAAGCGAGATACCTGGTGACGGTGGCGAGATGTCGCCGAACATCGAAGGCCTCGTCGGCGACGGAGCGAGATAAGATTGAAGAGATCAAGAGAAGTGATGCCGCCCCTGCCGCCACGATTACTGGGTTCTGCCGGCGGCGATTCCTCTTTGCCATCTCGACCTGAAATGAGAAGATAGATTCAAGGGCAACTTGTAATTGGGGATGAAATTCGGACAATTAGGAGAGCGGATTTTGCCTCCCATCAAAGTGAGAAGGGGACGGATATTGCCACCCCAGCAATGATAAAGAACCTCCATGGATTAGGGCACCCCAAAATCTAACAAAGGCCCTTTAAAAAAAATTAAAAATGACAAAAAAAATTCTTGACAAAAAAATCCTTCTCCTTCTCCTTCTCCCTCACCTCCTCTTCCTCTCCCTCTCTCGACGGCGACCCTCCGACCTCTCTCGACCCATCGGCGAACCCCCTCCGGCCTGCGCCCCCTCCTTCCACCTCATCCCCCTGACCTCCCCAGCCTCCTCGCGTCCCCCTCAACCACCCTTTCCTGCGGCTCTCTCCTCCTCCCCCGCAACCTCCCCAGCCTCTCCTTTACAGGCGCGATGACCTCCCAGCCTCCTCTGACGCCCCCTCCCCGCCCTCCTCCCCAGACCTCGTCGAACAGAGCTCTCTCTGTTCGGTCGGGGCCCGACCGAACAGAGAGAGCTCTGTTCGACGAGGTCTGGGGGAGGAGGGCGGGGTGCGGGAGGGAAGGAAGGAGCAGGGGGTGCGAGGGAGGGAGAGGCCGGGTGGAAAGGCTGGGGAGGGGAAGGGGTGTCGGTGGGGGTCAGTGAAAGTAGAAAGGAAGGAGGAAGGTTTTTTGGACATTTCACAATGAGCAAAATTGGAAAATAATAATAATAATAATAATCACACGCTTGTAAATATTTTAGGGGTGGCAATATCTGTTCTCAAGTGAGAAAAGGCACCCATAAAAAAATTACAAGTGTGCCATTATTTTTTTGGATACAACTACCCCCTTAAAAAGTCTGAATTTCCCTTCCCTTTTATTCCTTCTTCTCCTTTCCCAGCAAACGACCCCCCTTCTTCCTCCGGCGACCCGCTCCCCGCGCGGTCTCCCAGCTAGTGACCCCCCTCCTCCTTCCCTCCTTCCCTCCTCCCCCTCTCTTCCCCGCCCCTACCTGTAACGCCCCGATCCCGGCGATACGGGAACGTCACTGCAACGTATATACGTAAGTCCGAATTACCTTCCCGTATATACGCTAAGCATTAGTACAGACAAGAATCAGAGTACGGAAGCAATTGGTGCATTATACATTCCAACACATATATCCAATTACAGAATTATCACCAGATGTGATTACAATATTACAATAATGTTATATCACTGATGCGCAAATGCGGGAATACAAGAGATATACAATATATATGAACAGTATAAAAGGAAGCTCACATACACGTATACAAGGAAAATACAAGCATGAATAGAAAAAGGGCACTCACGAGTTTGCTAAGGGAAAACTCGAGAGGCACAAAGGGGGTCTGGAAGGACGGAACTCTGAAAGGCCTGCTGGGGATCCACGCTACCACTGCGCTACTCCGATCACACGCTCCTAGCTCCATGACCTGGACGTGAGAATCCAGGGGAGTCAAATGATACTCCCCAGGCGAGTGTAGAAGCAAAACCAAGTGGTGAAGCAAGGTGAGCACAATAATGCATATATCAAGTAGGAAATACTCAGGAGGCAGATAGGATAGGGCAGGTAAGAATAGACATGGCATGATAATCATAAAACAGGGAATCCGAATAAAACCAATCCGAGCTACCAGGTAGTTATAACATAATACTCATAAAACAGGAAATCCGATATAAAGTCCCGAAGAATCAAATACGGTAAGGCACATCACAGATTCATAGCCGTTTAAGTTGCAGGCTTTGGTATGCGTCCCATTCCACATACCTCTACTTACAACTTAAAGAGCCGGTTATTATGACACTTTATTATACTCGTCTAACCCATATATCTCGGTATGTGTCTCGGTGTACGGCCAACTCACATACATCCATATATAAGCAAGTCGAGGTTGTTATTGGAAACAGCGGTTGTATCAACGAACTATGTTTACAGTGGGTCCCGTGCATACCCGGGACCACGGCCCAGGATTGTTCCGTTGCTTGAAGACGGAACCTGCCGCAAGGCTAAACAGGAGGGACTTATGTATGCCCTTGTCATGACAGTAAACAGGAAAGGGAGAAAGCACTCCCCTCGGTCCCCTGGAGTACCACAGGTAAGACCGGATATATAGTGCACAACCTAATGCCACTGTAAACACGAACACATATCGATATCCGCATGTTTCCCCCGACCCAATACAAGTTGGTCCATTTTAAGATTCAATAGTTTAATTATCACTTTACGGGAAAAACAGGAAATAGACATGATCAGGAATCAGGAGTACATAAGTATAACATAGTCAGGTCACTGCATGTAAAGCAGGAAAACAAGTCACTGATCATGATACAGGATAATAAGTCAAGTTCCCGTAAGAATGATAATCACAAGTCAAGTATATCATGCTGGGTGTAAAGTGATAGCATGACAGGATGATGATAATTAACAAGCAACCAAGCATATAAGAGATTGATAGTAATCAGGTGGCAAGTTATGTCAAGAGATTGATAATAGTCTGGGTAAGTCAGGTCATACCAATAGGGTCTTGCCATAGAGCATGCCAAGTGGTCAGGTGATAACACACTAGATGTCAGGGGATATACATATGTCAAATGGTAGCACATAACTAACAGGTCTAAAGTAATGCCAAGTGGTAATATAAAAGTAAGGACCCAAAGTCCAACAAGTCCAACGACCACGAAGGGTCGGCCACGCATAGCATAAAGCAATAAAAGATATAAAGCATGAAATACAATACATGAAGACTAGAGCGAGAATACTATCATAATCAATGGAATGAGAAGCAAGAGGGTAGCGAGTGAGAACACTCGCCTAAACTCCAAAATACCGAAAGAGCCGTAATCCACGGAAGCTTGGGGTGCGCCACAAAACCTGATATAAATATGTAGAGAGAAGAGGAGAGAGAAAAGAGAAGGTAAGATGATGTTCGTCAAATGACAAGTCAAACAATACTAACATATGATATAAGTCTATAGGCTAAGGTTCATGTCCAAGGAAGTAATCAATCAGAACAGACAGCCAGAATTAGTCGACTAGGTTGGAAGAGTAGTCGACTAACAGAGGGGTTAGTCGACTAGGAATATGGGGTAGTCGACTAATACTGTGATCCAGAGAGTTTGGTTTGGTTTCAGGGAATAGTTAGTCGACTGGAGTCATAAGGGTAGTCGACTAACAGATACTCTAAGTCGACTAATAGTATGGTCAAGTCGACTAGAACTGAGATACAGAAAGTTGGGGTTTCTGATTCAGGACAAGGTTAGTCGACTAGGGTCAAGAGTGTAGTCGACTAAGGATCTATAGTCGACTAGGATCTAAGGCAAGTCGACTAATACTGTGTTTCAGAAAAAGCTACGTTTCAGCTAAGGGTTTCTAGTCGACTAGGTTCTAGGTCAAGTCGACTAATTGACTGGAAACAGCAAACAGAACAGATTTCCTAGGGTTTGGGTTTGATGGTTAAACAAACATGGATTGAAGTCATAATTGAACATGATATGAATACACATGTACACTAAGAATAGACTAAGTCTAAATGAGTAAGATCACTCACCAAAGAGAGTGATTGGTCTCCATGAGGTGAGGGAGTGATGGTGGTGGTGATTGAAGTTGACGATGAAGAAGATGGTGATGATCCTTTGGTGTGGTTGATGCCCTTGTGGTTGCTTCCATGGTGATGAAGGAGGAAGGAGGTGAAGCTAAAGTGTTGGAGTAGTTGTTGAGGTGGTGGAGATGAAGAGGAATTGAAGGAGGTGAAGGCTAGGGCTTTGGCTCTTGATGAAGAGAATGAAAAAAGAGAAATGAAATGTAAAGGAAGGATATATATAGTATTGGGATTTTGTGAAGGGGGAGCAATTTAGATAGAAGAGAGGGGCTTAATTGCAAAAAGGGGAGGTGAGGTGAGTGTCCTTCTCTTGGCCACTTGGCCGGCCATGGGGGAGAGAGAGAATGAGTGGGATTAAAAAAGGATTAGGTGAAAGTGAGTGGGATTATGTGGAAAATTGGAATTATTGGAAAATTGGAAAAGGCTTTGGTTAGTGGAGGAAGGAAAGAAAATAAAGGAAAAGGAAAAATGGAAAAGAAATTATAATGAGAAGATATTTTCTTGGGAAAGAAGATGAAAATAATGGAAGTGGCGGATTCCCGGGACTCAGTTGCGGATGCGGAAACCTTTCGGGAAAAATACTGGAATCGTCCGAAATTCAAGTATCTCGGAACGACCCGAAATAATTAACAAAAATCAATAATAATATATAAAGACCGATAGTGAAATCCGTTTGAAGAAATACTTTATAGTTTTGAAACTAAAAATCCCGGAACCAGTTATCTACCGACTCCGTTGGAATTTTCATAAAATCATAAAATCCTCAGAAAAAGAATGTAGGTAGAAAATATGATTCTAAGGAATAATGTCTAAAGAATCATTTAGAAATTCCAAACCGTTTGAGAATTAAAAATCCGGGAATCGGTCAGCGGCACTGGCCGACACCGGTTTTGGAGAAATTCCTTTTAATCCAAGATAATTCCAGAAAATCATATAAAATCTAAAATATTGGAAAATAATCTTTGGAACTGAAATCGGTCAAATCTAAACACCGGAAAGGCCAAATCGGGTAATATACTAGGATCGGGTCCTTCGGTTCAGACTAGGGCTGACTCCGTGTCCACGAATCCAAATCCAAAACAAAAACAATCATATAAGGAATTCATCATACAGAATAAATACAGGAAACAAATCGAAAAAATACGACTGAAAATCTGAATACGCAACTAAGTACGTATTCCGGAAACGGGGTATTACAATCCACCCACCTTACAAAAAATTGCGTCCTCGCAATTTCGTTAAGGGGCAAATTGAATACAAAGGGGACAAAGGCTGGAATTTATACCAATTAAGATATGAAGCACTATAGGTAGGGCTCTCAAGTCAACTGAATAATAATCATACTCTGCATTTCGGCTGATGATGTCGTGGCTGTGTAATAAATCTTTAGAATAATGCTGAATAATACTGATGATGTCGTGGCTGTGAAATAAAGAAAACCCCGAAAATCCTGAGCATAATAAAGAAGACCGATAATTAAGAATCCGACTGCTGTCCTCTGAAAGATAGCCAGATCAAGATCGATCTGGAGAATACCAAGCTTCATAGAATTGGCGAAGAGATCACATACTAGCATCATCCAGAACCAGCCACTACCTCTCTAGTCTAGTCATATCTTAAGTTGGCATAAGGCTTCATAAAACCAAAACATAAAACCAAAACGGGGAAAGGATAGGAGGAATTTGGAATCAAAGGAAAGATAGTCAAGGAGGGATTTGAAATCAAAGGAAAGATAGTCAAGAAATAGATAACTCTGCACTTGCAGTTGGAATGTATAACCAAGACTCATGTATTCCAGTTGCAAATCTCTTTACCATTGATTTGCCTTCTGGACGTACTGAAGAGGTTTAGAGCCTAAGCTGACATAAGCTCTGACGAGCCTAAGTTGACCTAAGCTCTGATACCAACCTGTAACGCCCCGATCCCGGCGATACGGGGACGTCACTGCAACGTATATACGTAAGTCCGAATTACCTTCCCGTATATACGCTAAGCATCAGTACAGACAAGAATCAGAGTACGGAAGCAATTGGTGCATTATACATTCCAACACATATATCCAATTACAGAATTATCACCAGATGTGATTACAATATTACAATAATGTTATATCACTGATGCGCAAATGCGGGAATACAAGAGATATACAATATATATATGAACAGTATAAAAGGAAGCTCACATACACGTATACAAGGAAAATACAAGCATGAATAGAAAAAGGGCACTCACGAGTTTGCTAAGGGAAAACTCGAGAGGCACAAAGGGGGTCTGGAAGGACGGAACTCTGAAAGGCCTGCTGGGGATCCACGCTACCACTGCGCTACTCCGATCACACGCTCCTAGCTCCATGACCTGGACGTGAGAATCCAGGGGAGTCAAATGATACTCCCCAGGCGAGTGTAGAAGCAAAACCAAGTGGTGAAGCAAGGTGAGCACAATAATGCATATATCAAGTAGGAAATACTCAGGAGGCAGATAGGATAGGGCAGGTAAGAATAGACATGGCATGATAATCATAAAACAGGGAATCCGAATAAAACCAATCCGAGCTACCAGGTAGTTATAACATAATACTCATAAAACAGGAAATCCGATATAAAGTCCCGAAGAATCAAATACGGTAAGGCACATCACAGATTCATAGCCGTTTAAGTTGCAGGCTTTGGTATGCGTCCCATTCCACATACCTCTACTTACAACTTAAAGAGCCGGTTATTATGACACTTTATTATACTCGTCTAACCCATATATCTCGGTATGTGTCTCGGTGTACGGCCAACTCACATACATCCATATATAAGCAAGTCGAGGTTGTTATTGGAAACAGCGGTTGTATCAACGAACTATGTTTACAGTGGGTCCCGTGCATACCCGGGACCACGGCCCAGGATTGTTCCGTTGCTTGAAGACGGAACCTGCCGCAAGGCTAAACAGGAGGGACTTATGTATGCCCTTGTCATGACAGTAAACAGGAAAGGGAGAAAGCACTCCCCTCGGTCCCCTGGAGTACCACAGGTAAGACCGGATATATAGTGCACAACCTAATGCCACTGTAAACACGAACACATATCGATATCCGCATGTTTCCCCCGACCCAATACAAGTTGGTCCATTTTAAGATTCAATAGTTTAATTATCACTTTACGGGAAAAACAGGAAATAGACATGATCAGGAATCAGGAGTACATAAGTATAACATAGTCAGGTCACTGCATGTAAAGCAGGAAAACAAGTCACTGATCATGATACAGGATAATAAGTCAAGTTCCCGTAAGAATGATAATCACAAGTCAAGTATATCATGCTGGGTGTAAAGTGATAGCATGACAGGATGATGATAATTAACAAGCAACCAAGCATATAAGAGATTGATAGTAATCAGGTGGCAAGTTATGTCAAGAGATTGATAATAGTCTGGGTAAGTCAGGTCATACCAATAGGGTCTTGCCATAGAGCATGCCAAGTGGTCAGGTGATAACACACTAGATGTCAGGGGATATACATATGTCAAATGGTAGCACATAACTAACAGGTCTAAAGTAATGCCAAGTGGTAATATAAAAGTAAGGACCCAAAGTCCAACAAGTCCAACGACCACGAAGGGTCGGCCACGCATAGCATAAAGCAATAAAAGATATAAAGCATGAAATACAATACATGAAGACTAGAGCGAGAATACTATCATAATCAATGGAATGAGAAGCAAGAGGGTAGCGAGTGAGAACACTCGCCTAAACTCCAAAATACCGAAAGAGCCGTAATCCACGGAAGCTTGGGGTGCGCCACAAAACCTGATATAAATATGTAGAGAGAAGAGGAGAGAGAAAAGAGAAGGTAAGATGATGTTCGTCAAATGACAAGTCAAACAATACTAACATATGATATAAGTCTATAGGCTAAGGTTCATGTCCAAGGAAGTAATCAATCAGAACAGACAGCCAGAATTAGTCGACTAGGTTGGAAGAGTAGTCGACTAACAGAGGGGTTAGTCGACTAGGAATATGGGGTAGTCGACTAATACTGTGATCCAGAGAGTTTGGTTTGGTTTCAGGGAATAGTTAGTCGACTGGAGTCATAAGGGTAGTCGACTAACAGATACTCTAAGTCGACTAATAGTATGGTCAAGTCGACTAGAACTGAGATACAGAAAGTTGGGGTTTCTGATTCAGGACAAGGTTAGTCGACTAGGGTCAAGAGTGTAGTCGACTAAGGATCTATAGTCGACTAGGATCTAAGGCAAGTCGACTAATACTGTGTTTCAGAAAAAGCTACGTTTCAGCTAAGGGTTTCTAGTCGACTAGGTTCTAGGTCAAGTCGACTAATTGACTGGAAACAGCAAACAGAACAGATTTCCTAGGGTTTGGGTTTGATGGTTAAACAAAACATGGATTGAAGTCATAATTGAACATGATATGAATACACATGTACACTAAGAATAGACTAAGTCTAAATGAGTAAGATCACTCACCAAAGAGAGTGATTGGTCTCCATGAGGTGAGGGAGTGATGGTGGTGGTGATTGAAGTTGACGATGAAGAAGATGGTGATGATCCTTTGGTGTGGTTGATGCCCTTGTGGTTGCTTCCATGGTGATGAAGGAGGAAGGAGGTGAAGCTAAAGTGTTGGAGTAGTTGTTGAGGTGGTGGAGATGAAGAGGAATTGAAGGAGGTGAAGGCTAGGGCTTTGGCTCTTGATGAAGAGAATGAAAAAAGAGAAATGAAATGTAAAGGAAGGATATATATAGTATTGGGATTTTGTGAAGGGGGAGCAATTTAGATAGAAGAGAGGGCTTAATTGCAAAAAGGGGAGGTGAGGTGAGTGTCCTTCTCTTGGCCACTTGGCCGGCCATGGGGGAGAGAGAGAATGAGTGGGATTAAAAAAGGATTAGGTGAAAGTGAGTGGGATTATGTGGAAAATTGGAATTATTGGAAAATTGGAAAAGGCTTTGGTTAGTGGAGGAAGGAAAGAAAATAAAGGAAAAGGAAAAATGGAAAAGAAATTATAATGAGAAGATATTTTCTTGGGAAAGAAGATGAAAATAATGGAAGTGGCGGATTCCGGGACTCAGTTGCGGATGCGGAAACCTTTCGGGAAAAATACTGGAATCGTCCGAAATTCAAGTATCTCGGAACGACCCAAAATAATTACCAAAAATCAATAATAATATATAAAGACCGATAGTGAAATCCGTTTGAAGAAATACTTTATAGTTTTGAAACTAAAAATCCCGGAACCAGTTATCTACCGACTCCGTTGGAATTTCATAAAATCATAAAATCCTCAGAAAAATAATGTAGGTAGAAAATATGATTCTAAGGAATAATGTCTAAAGAATCATTTAGAAATTCTAAACCGTTTGAGAATTAAAAATCCGGGAATCGGTCAGCGGCACTGGCCGACACCGGTTTTGGAGAAATTCCTTTTAATCCAAGATAATTCCAGAAAATCATATAAAATCTAAAATATTGGAAAATAATCTTTGGAACTGAAATCGGTCAAATCTAAACACCGGAAAGGCCAAATCGGGTAATATACTAGGATCGGGTCCTTCGGTTCAGACTAGGGCTGACTCCGTGTCCACGAATCCAAATCCAAAACAAAAACAATCATATAAGGAATTCATCATACAGAATAAATACAGGAAACAAATCGAAAAAATACGACTGAAAATCTGAATACGCAACTAAGTACGTATTCCGGAAACGGGGTATTACACTACCTCTCTCCTCCCCCTCCCTCACCCTCAATCTTTCCCTCCTCCCTCCCTCCCTTCGGCTAACTTCCTCCCCCTCAACCTCCCTCCTTACCAGTTTGGACCGGAAGTAATAGATATGCTGGTTCAGTGAACTCTACCATCATACGTATGTAATGTAGGTGGCTTGAACTTCGGCGGATATGACATTGAATCCTATTCAAGTGGGTAAGGGCGAATCATACCTACCTTCTTCAGCTCAACCCTCTGGGTTAGGGATGCAATTTGAGCCCGGATGTCTTTAATGACCTCGACATCAATTGAAGAACTTTTCTTCGATTTCTCAGTCTTAGGATGTTCATCATCATTATGTTCCTCCTCAATATGATTGCTTCCGGTGTCATTGTTATTCCGGTTGGTCAGGAGCTGAGGTAGCATCTGTTGAATATTATCCAAAGCTTCTTGCTATGCCTGGAAGCTTGTTCTTCATCCTCCATCCGTTGGCGAAGGTCATCATTGTTATTGTCGGCCATGTTATCTCTGCCTGTCTGCACAGAACTGACTGTTGCTGAAGAGGCATATCCACTAGCTTCTCCCTCATCTTCAGACCATTGGAAGAGACTTTTCAGTGGTTCTGGTGACATTACCCCAGTTCATAATTATAGGGTATTGCTACCCTGGACCTTGTGCCTCGGAATGCACCCTCTTGTCCTACTAAGACTTGGCCCAACCGGAAATATAGTCTGAATCTGGAGAACTGAATGAAGGAGAGGTAGTATCACGTCTCCCTCGTCTGGCCCTGAGCACTTCGCGTCCCCTTCCTATCATGTTGACGGATGCTGAGGGAAGATCGGGTACGTTTCGTGCTTTGTTCTTTTTCAGAGATTTTACAGGGGCTTGAATCAATAGTCGGTTAAAAATCCACTATCGAGCTGGAAGAATGGTAGGGGCTGGCCCTAATCAGTAATAGACTGAATGGACCATCACCAACTGGCACCCTGCTTGTTCACAACGGGAGGAGGAAGCATGCCTTAGTTTTTCACAACAGGACTTTCGTTTTTTAATTAAAAAACTCTCGCAAATCAAGATTAACCAAGTTTAAATGGTCTAGTAAGAGACTCGAAGAGGTCGTGTGCTAGGCGGTTTAAGTAGGGGAGCTCTGGTGAAGCTTCTTTTTTTAATTACAGGCGAAATTAAAACGACTCCATCTGTAGCATTAGCTTCACTCAACGAAGCTAATCTTTTAGCTCCACCTACAAGTGCGAGCTCAGTGCTAGAAAGCGCTGGGAGCGAAATTGTGGTAGCTTCGCTTTTAGCGCACAGTGGCGCTTTGATCTTCGCGTTGCGGCGAAGGTGATTAGCACTACACAATGCTTTAGTTATAGCCTTGCGGCTAGGGACTTTATTAGTACCCTTAAGTGCTGAAGCTGCATAAGCGACGCTATGAGCACTTGGGGTACGCCCTTAACTTCTGTCAAAGGAGCGAAGTTGGTGCTAGAAACAAGCGCTCTCTGGTTAGACGAAGCCAACGAGGCTTCGCGTCTAACTTTGCATTGAGCGCCCAATTTAGCCTCGCGGCTAAGGGGATTTTGAGCGCTCTGTGTCGAAGCTGCGTGAGCAACACCATCAACACTTAGAGGTATTTTGCCCTTTTCTTCACGTGAGAGGCGAGGTTGAGGTTCAACTTCGCCTAAAGCCTCGTGTAGAGAGGCTCTCGGCTTCGCCCTCCAAATTCGCTTACTCTGATCAGTTCTAGGTTCGAGTGGAACTGCTTGGCTTTGCATAGGCCACCATGTTGACATAATGTCAACTTAGCTTCGGTTGCGGCTGAAGAGAATTGGAGCGAGGCTCGCTTAATCGGGCACGCGGCTGGTGTAGGCTTGGACACGGCCTTAGTCGGAGCTGCTTTCTGATCTGTAGCTGATAGAGCTTTGGTTACGGAGACCTTCATGTGCTTCCGTGCATGGAGTGCTGAATCACCCCCAGAGAGGAGTTCCTCGAACTTCTCTTGGTCAAAGTGGATGACCAAATTTTCGACAGTGATGGATTCAGTACTCTGATCGCTGCATTGCGAGATCATCTTCTTAGTGCGAAAGAAGACTCTATTCCCCAGTGGAGTCGCCATCTTGTTTTGCATTGAAAGTGCGGGAAAACTTACAAAAAAGATCGAGGAGCGAAATTATAAGTAATTCTCTAAAAAAAAGATTACAAGTAGATCTCCTCTGAGATTTCTGGGAAGGTATGCCGATGAAAATCTAATCATCGTGTGATCACTTTATCCCGTTGACGATGCAATCGGTCGAATGTTCAAGCCTTCCCGAGAGAATTTCCTTCTCGCCTGGTTTCAAAAATCCTCTGAAGATATAAGACTTAGAGTGTTGAGACCCTGAATGAAATAGAGTTAAGTCTCTGGAGCTTTGGAAGCTTAAAAGTAAGATGACACTTTTGGGTTAAAGGTCTCTTAGATCTCTGAAAATTTTCACCTTCTCTCTTGAAAGGGGCTATAGTAAAAATAGGGGTGTAACTGCCCCTTGAATTCAGCAAGGCTAAATCAGCTTATTAGCTTCACGCCAGGCTTGATATAGCCTAGTAGTGAAGCTAAAAGTCAGCCTCTGGCGAGGCTAGAGTGTTGGAACCTACCTGCACGTCTCCACTTATTGTGGGACCAAGTGGGTTGGTGTAACCGTCCACTAAAGCAACTAACTCCACTATTAAAAGTGAAGTTATAACTGCTAATACTCCCTTAGGGGGTCTGGAAACGGTCAGATAACCTAAAAAAGCTCGCGGCGGAGCTAGACAGGAGTTTCATGCAAAGTTAAAAGCTTCAGGCGAAGCTATGTTCAGGGACTCCAGCGAGGCTAGAAGTTAGCTCAATTGATGAGCTAGGTGAAGCTTCAGGCGAAACTAGAAGGTTAGCTTAGAGCGGAGTTGAGCCATATTTCAGCGAAGTTGGTGAGAAAGCTTCCAGCGAAGTTAAGGTTAGCCCTCAGCGGGACTGATTGAAACTTCGTGCGAAGTTAGTGGCTTCGACCCATTTGACAATGCTATGAGAGAAACTATCCCCCCTTTTGGGCTCACGCGAGGCTAGGTGTTTGAACAGACTTAGTCTTATAGCCTGTTTTGGCCTCTGAAGTGGGCATAAACCTGGTCATCAGCTCGTCCATGACTCTGACTTTTGTAAATGTCGTCGAGTGTAGACGTCGTTCAGATCGGTTGAAATGCTACCCAGGAGCTTGTCTTTTTGGAGTGTCAACAGAATCTAAGTCGTATTCTAAGGCTATTAAGTATACAGAATGGCAACAAATAATGGATGAAGAACTGCAGCTTTTTATCCCCCCCACTAAGAATCTTGTTCCTTTGCCTTTTGATGTCAAACCGGTAAGTTGCAAACGAATTTACAAGATTAAGACTCGGTTTAATGGATTTATTGAGCGGTACAAGGCTCGACTAGTGCCCGTGGGTTTTCACAAGAATACAGAATATGAAGAGATATTTGTTCCAGATGTGAAGATGAACTCTGTTCGCACACTTGTTGTTGTTGCTTCAGCCTATAAAATGACCCATATATCAGATGGATGTAAAGAATGTCTTTATTCATGTGATTTATCTGAGGTAGTCTACATGCAGCCTCTTTCAGGGGTTTCTGCTCACTAGTCATGTTTGTCGTCTTCACGTGCTATCTATGGTCTCAAACAAACTCCACGTACTTGGTTTGAAAAGTTTCGTCAGTTTCTTTTTTTTGCTCACTACATAGAGAGTTTTACTAATTGTGTCATAGTTTAGCATGCATTAACATGAGGCATTGTTCTACTTCTACTATATGTTAATGACATAATTATTACTGAGAGTGATCCTGGTGCTATTACCTCTTTGAAGCAGTATCCCCAGAGTCACCTTGAGATGAAAAATCTTGGCGTTCTGCGTTATTTCCTTGGTATTGAGGTTGATTACTCTTCTCAGGGTTATTTACTCTCACAACAGAAATAAATTTTTAATTTCCTTCTCTTACTAATTCTCCATCTGTATCTACTCCCTTGGAGCGAAACTTGAAGCTTCACAAGGACAATGGTGACCAGGAACTTATTGGAGCTATTATATATGTTGGCCAAAGGCCTTCCACCCTAGTTTTGATGATGATTAACTCATGTAGTTATGTTTACTAATATTCTTGTGATTTAAGTTTCAGATCATTAGCAAGATATTAGTTGGTGATTAGCTTCAACAAAGGAGTTTAGAAGCTTTTCATGGTGATTCCAGTGCTCAAGCTTAAAGATCATTCCTTTGCACTTGGTGGATCACGGTTTGGGAAGCAAGTCTACTTGAAGATGAAGATCATCAAGAAGACTTAGGTATCCTAATTTAGATAGTGTGTTTAGATCCATTTGTAAAGCTTAGTATAGTTGATATGCTCAAGTGCACAAACACACACGTTTTATGTTTGTTTTTGGTTTTCATGAATAGTTGATCAAAACAAGTTTTAAATGATATATATGTATAGTAGATGTATTCTTTCTATACATGCTTGCCTTAACTTCCTAAACAAACTTATTTTGATTTACCTATTCATGTATTGAAAAATCAAGTTTGATAAAATACAAGTGTTGATTTTTGATAAAATTTGCAAGACACAAAAATGATTTGAATATGTTGATATATGTCTTGAAATTTTTATCACAAGTTTGTGTTTCAATACAAAATGTTAAAACAAGTTTTATGGAATTTTAAAAGAGATAAAAGATTTTTATAAAATATGTTTTAACCCAGATTCTGACCCAGGTTTGTGCTGACAGACCAGGTCGGTCGACCCAGACGGTCGACCGCATCATGGGTCGGTCGACCCATGAGGTCGACCGACGTGCACAGATTTGTGCACGTCTGGCAGACACAAACTCGGTCGACCGTCAGGGTCGACCGGGTCTGAGAGCTCTGCTCTCTGTTTGTTTAGGTCGACCGGGTTGCCCAAACGGTCACATTTCTGACCGTTGGCGGTCGGCCGTTCCGGCCGACCGGTAGCCTGTCAGGCTGCCACATCAGCCTAACGGCTAGTTTTCTGATGGGCCTATATAAACCCCAATTCTTTGGGATTTTGGCCAAGGTTTTTACAAGAGAAAAAATACAGTTTCTCCTGAGTTTAAAGAAGTTTTTAAAGTGTTTTAGAGCTCAAAAGATTTCATTCTTGTTTTGTTTTAGGGTTTTGAAAAATCAAAGAAAATAGTATTTTGGGAGATTTGTTTGTTCTTCATTTATATCTTTTATCAAGAGTTTTCCCAAGTAATTTTCTTTGAGTTTCTTGTTTTCAAAACTCTAGTTTTTTCACACTTGAGCTATCACCTATCCTATTCTATTAGGATCATTTGTTAGTGGGAAAAGAGAAGTGTTTGAGGTTAAGCCTCCAAGTTGTAAACCCTCCTTATTTGTATATCCCTCTTTGGTAGAGGTTGATCGGAGTGGTGTTAGTTTGGATCCCTCTTTGGTAGAGGTGATTGTGTTTGTATTGGCTACGGGCCTTATCCCTCTTCGGTAGAGGTGGATTGTGGTTGTATTGCCTCGGTGGCATTGAGAGAGGACTTCGGTACTCCTATAGTGGATTGGAAATCCTACACGGTGGTGTAGGCGGGGATGTAGAGCTAGGGGCTCGAACCTCGAAACATATCATTGTGTTTGCGTTTGATCCATTGTCTCTCTAACTCTCTCTCTCTCTCTCTCTCTCTTTATATCGTGCAAAGCATCATTTCTTCATATCATTCATACTTGTGTTGTGCCTTGCATTGATTCATATTGCTTTATCTTGTACATGCTTGGTTGTTTGTGTGTGCCTCACTTGTACTTAATCAACAAGAGCTTCACATAGCACCTCAACCCATATCTAGGGGAATCAAGAGGAGTTAGTCCAGAGCCCTTCACGGGGAATTCGGCTACACTTGTTGATTGTATTAAGTGTGATTGCAAAATTGTTTTAAGCTTCCGCATTTAGCGCATTTAGTTCCTAGATTAGCATTTACACCTATTCACCCCCCTCTAGGTGTGCTTTCAATTGGTATCAGAGCTAGTGCTCCTGATACTTAGGCTTAACATCCTAGGAGTGAGATCCATTTGTTTGCTAATCTATTGTTTGCATTTGCTTGTTTGCACACTCATATAGTTTACCATGGACTTCATGACCCCACCTAGTTTTGACCCTTCCAACATTATTGTTTGGAAATATAGGATGTCCATGTACCTAAAGACCCTAGGTTTGCATGTTTTCCTTGCCGCTACTAAGAGATGTTATCTTGGTGACCGCAAGCATATAGGGGCCAATGCACAATCCCTTGAGGCCATTAGAAGCACGCTTTCTAAAGATTATCTTTTACGTGTTTCTAACTTTGATTCCGCATTTGCGGTGTGGAATATGTTGACAACAACCACCACCTCCAAGCTTCAATTGCCAAATCAACCGAAGGAGTCTAGTGGAGAATCCGACTCACAATGCTTCATGGTCCAAGGGAATGACTCCCTTGAGGTACAATCGGAATCTCTATTAGATGCTAATGATGCTAGTTCTTCATGTGATGACAATGTGGATCCCCATGCTTTAAATGAAGAACTTTCTATTGTTTGTGAAAAATTAATAGAAAAATATAACATTTTGAAAAAGAAAAGTCTAGGCATTAATAATGAAAATAAAATTTGATTGCTAGACTTAATATTGTTTTGCAAGAGAAAGAGGAGATTGCTAATGAGAGGGATTCATTAAAATCTCAACTTGATCTTGTACTTAAAGAAAATAAGTTTAAAATCTAAAAATGATAATGAAACTCTTTTAAAGAAAAATGAAAATTTGTCTTCAAAAGTTGATTTTACTTTAAAAGAGAATGTTGCTTTGAAAAATAAGATTATTTCTATTTCAAATGATTTAGATGTTTGTTTAAAGAAAAATGATGTTTTGAAAAATAAGATTGATGCACATGTTTGCCATGCTAGGTTAGTATCACACACACCTCCTATTGCATGTGCCACCTCTTCTTTAATTGATAATGATATATTCATACTTAAGAAGAAGGTTGATTGTTTGGGCTCCACTATGAGCCAATGTGCCATGAACCACTCACGTTTGGAATCCTTGGTTCGAAAGAAACAAGTTCCATCTATTCATGCACACCATCCACGGCATACACATGCTCCTCACGGACACACCCATCACATGTATGCTCATGTGTACACTTGTACACATTGTGGACGTATGGGCCACCTTGCTAAATTTTGCTTTGATAGATTACATAATGTAAATTTAGCAAAGACGTTTGTTTGGGTTAGAGAAGGTACTAACCCTCATGGACCCAAGAAGATATGGGTACCAAAGACCACCCCTCCTTTATTTGATGTAGGTGTGGGCTCTCACATGACGTGAGAGTTACCGTACCTTAAAGTGGATGCGTTCCGTACTTAAAGGAAATCAATTGGATGCATCACTTTCAAGGGAAGTTTGGTGGGAGGACCACCTTGGTTTGGAGAACTAGAGCGGTGCCCTCCTTGGTTTTGGTATCGAATTTCTAACTCCTTATGTTTACATGCTTTCCATGTTTATCTTTCATAGCATGTTTTTTATGGTTGTTGATTACTATGAAAATGTCATGCTTATTAGATTAGTGATATACATGTTTAGTTATTTTGAGACACCCATATTTAATATGGATAAATTATTTTGTGTTCTCACTATATGTTGCTATTGCGTATATCATATTTCTAATAACATGTGGATATTCATAATAATCATGTTCTTGCTTATCATGTTGATTTTTATCTTGTTTTTGATGCTTAATGGTTGAATATATGTTTAAATGTTAGTTTTATTAAAACTAGGTATATACTTGTACATATAGTGGGCCACAAATAAATCTATATATATTTGGGCTTGATTGCTTATTTGAACCCATTAGATGTGCTAGTATAGTCTAATTTTGATGATTCATACATTTTAAACTTGTATTCCTATTTTTGGATTTGTTTTATGATTGTGTGTTTCACTTCATGTATATGTGTATTTTGTCAAACTTTAAGATATACATGTATACCCTTGAGTCATTTGCTTTTCATGCAAATCTATATATATGGACTCAATTGTGTTTAGGGATATGTATGTATATTTATTGTGTTGACAATTCATATATATACCTTGAAATGAAATTGTTTTGGTGAAAATTTAGTTTTTCTTGATTTCGTGTTTATTTGTTTAACTTCATATATATGTCTACCTTATCCAAACTATTCATATACATATACATCTTTTTGAGCCACGTGCCTTCATGCATATATAATTTGTGGACTCTTTATGTTTTGGATATGTATGTATACTTTAGTTTGTATTAGACATACATATGCCTTGAAGATTAAATAGTTTAGATGATTTTTATGTTTTCATGTTTAAGGAATAATTGAGCGTAGTTGAATATTTTTATGATTATGATCTACACATTTTATTTGTACACTCATATTTATATCTTGCTCATGTTTTGTTTTCATGATCATATTTATGCCTAATTAGAGTGTTGATTATCATGTGGATTTCATGTTTTATGAAAAACTATTTTGTGTTATTCCTTACTTGAAGGATTTCGTACTAGTTAACAAAATTTTTCATTTTAACTAGTTCGTATTCTTCATTTTGATATGAGTTATACCATACTTTTATTGTTATGTCAATTGGTATCATTGAACTCTTTCAATTGGTATCCTTTTGATCTTTGTGTATACTCATATGTTTATTGTGTATGTATATTTTCAATTGGTATCATCTATTGGTGATTGGTACTCATTATATTTCATACACATATACTTGTTTTATTTGTGCTACTATATTTCTATATCTGAGCACAAATCTTGTTTATGCTAGAGTTTGACCTTCAACTTTATTTCAATTGATTTATTTTTCAATTGGTATCTTATTTCAAGCCTACGCATAGTTTTTGTTGGTATTTCATAAAGGGGAGAAAATTCGATTTTCATATTTCAATTGGTATTTGTATTTCCACTCCCTTACTTTATGATAGAAAATAGTCATTTCAATTGTTTATATGACTTAAAAAGAAAAATACTATCTTTTGATATCAAGATGTCTTGTGTTTTAAATTGGTATCTAAAAATTTTGTTTAAAGAAAAATACAAAAGTTTTGATTTATATTTACTATATGCAAGGAAAGCTTAACATCTCTTCTACATATAGATTCATGTTGAGTGTATCTTGTATTGAGGAGCTTAACATCTCTTCTTTATGTGGTACACGTGTGTAGGGGGAGCTTCACATCTCCTCTTATACATTACATAATATGTGTTATGTGAATTAGGGCTTAACATCCCTCTTTCATGTAATGCATATGTGTAGGGAAGCTAACTTAGCGTCTTCCTCTTCATGAATGTATATAACATATAACATTTATTGATCTTTATTTACTTTCAATTGATATCAAGATGCTAATTTATCATATCTAATTCTTGGTATCTTAATTGATTATAACCCCTTATTGACTTTGTTTTTGTTTTAGACAAAAAGGGGGAGAACATTGTTTTTATTGTTTTGATTTACAAAAAGGGGGAGAAAGATTTTTACCCCTCATTTTATTTATTGTTTTGATTTTTACCCCTTTGTTGATGATTGACAAAAAGGGGGAGAAAGATTTTGAGTTTATGAGTTTTATATATGCATAGTTATGTTTTTGCATATATTAAGTTTAATATAGTTTAATGTTAATTGGTATATAGAGCATGTTTTGTTTTTGAACATTTCATTGGTATCTAAAACCTTTTATTGTTTATGCATATCTATGCATTCATGTTTAAGAGCCTTCATTGCATATTTATTATGTTTATTTGTCTATGCATGAGTTAAGGGGGAGCTTCTTTGAAGCTTAACTTTAATCCATGCATATATAACTCCATGAGTTTTGTCATCATCAAAAGGGGGGAGATTGTTGGCCCAAAGGCCTTCCACCCTAGTTTTGATGATGATTAACTCATGTAGTTATGTTTACTAATATTCTTGTGATTTTAAGTTTCAGATCATTAGCAAGATATTAGTTGGTGATTAGCTTCAACAAAGGAGTTTAGAAGCTTTTCATGGTGATTCCAGTGCTCAAGCTTAAAGATCATTCCTTTGCACTTGGTGGATCACGGTTTGGGAAGCAAGTCTACTTGAAGATGAAGATCATCAAGAAGACTTAGGTATCCTAATTTAGATAGTGTGTTTAGATCCATTTGTAAAGCTTAGTATAGTTGATATGCTCAAGTGCACAACACACACGTTTTATGTTTGGTTTTTGGTTTTCATGAATAGTTGATCAAAATAAGTTTTAAATGATATATATGTATAGTAGATGTATTCTTTCTATACATGCTTGCCTTAACTTCCTAGACAAACTTATTTTGATTTACCTATTCATGTATTGAAAAATCAAGTTTGATAAAATACAAGTGTTGATTTTTGATAAAATTTGCAAGACACAAAAATGATTTGAATATGTTGATATATGTCTTGAAATTTTTATCACAAGTTTGTGTTTCAATACAAAATGTTAAAACAAGTTTTATGGAATTTTAAAAGAGATAAAAGATTTTTATAAAATATGTTTTAACCCAGATTCTGACCCAAGTTTGTGCTGGACAGGCCAGGTCGGTCGACCCAGACGGTCGACCGCACCATGGGCCGGTCGACCCATGAGGCCGACCGACGTGCACAGATTTGTGCACGTCTGGCAGACACAAACTCGGTCGACCGTCAGGGTCGACCGGGTCTGAGAGCTCTGCTCTCTGTTGTTTGGGTCGACCGGGCGGTCGACTGGGTTGCCCCAACGGTCACATTTCTGACCGTTGGTGGTCAGCCGTTCCGACCGACCGGTAGCCTGTCAGGCTGCCACATCAGCCTAACGGCTAGTTTTCTGATGGGCCTATATAAACCCCAATTCTTTGGGATTTTGGCCAAGGTTTTTATAAGAGAAAAAATACAGTTTCTCCTGAGTTTAAAAGAAGTTTTCAAAGTGTTTTAGAGCTCAAAAGATTTCATTCTTGTTTTGTTTTAGGGTTTTAAAAAATCAAAGAAAATAGTATTTTGGGAGATTTGGTTTGTTCTTCATTTATATCTTTTACCAAGAGTTTTCCCAAGTATTTTTCTTTGAGTTTGTTGTTTTCAAAACTCTAGTTTTTCCACACTTGAGCTATCACTTATCCTATTCTATTAGGATCATTTGTTAGTAGGAAAAGAGAAGTGTTTGTGGTTAAGCCTCCAAGTTGTAAACCCTCCTTATTTGTGTATCCCTCTTTGGTAGAGGTTGATCGGAGTGGTGTTGGTTTGGATCCCTCTTTGGTAGAGGTGATCCTGTTTGTATTGGCTACGGGCCTTATCCCTCTTCGGTAGAGGTGGATTGTGGTTGTATTGCCTCGGTGGCATTGAGAGAGGAGTTCGGTACTCCTATAGTGGATTGGAAATCCTACACGGTGTGTAGGCGGGGATGTAGAGCTAGGGGCTCGAACCTCGAAACATATCATTGTGTTTGCGTTTGATCCATTGTCTCTCTAACTCTCTCTCTCTCTTTTTATTGTGCAAAGCATCATTTCTTCATATCATTCATACTTGTGTTGTGCCTTGCATTGATTCATATTGCTTTATCTTGTACATGCTTGATTGTTTGTGTGTGCCTCACTTGTACTTAATCAACAAGAGCTTCACATAGCACCTCAACCCATATCTAGGGGAATCAAGAGGAGTTAGTCCAGAGCCCTTCACGGGGAATTCGGTTACACTTGTTGATTGTATTAAGTGTGATTGCAAAATTGTTTTAAGCTTCCGCATTTAGCGCATTTAGTTCCTAGATTAGCATTTACACCTATTCACCCCCCCTCTAGGTGTGCTTTCAATATATATATCTCATGCGATACATATTCTGAGCCAGTTTGTCAGTGCTACTATATCAACACATTATGTGGCTCTTTTTCGTGTACTTCGCTATCTCCGTGGAACCATGACTCAGTCTCTACTCTTCCTTTATTATTCTCTCCTCGCTCTTAGAGTCTCAGGTGCTGATAGGGCAGATGATCTCGATACTCATCGTTCCACCATTGATTTCTGCATTTTTCTTGGATCATCTTTTATTTCTTGGTTCAGGAAGCATCATGATACTGTTGCCTGGTCTAGTACTAAGGCTGAGTATCGAGCAACGGCTGACACCTCCGTGGAGCTAAAATGGTTGTGTGATCTTTTGTGTGATATGAATGTTCTGATTCCACTTCATGTCCCCCTATATTGTGATAATAAGAGTGTCACCTCTATTGCCACTAATTCTGTGTTTCATGAGCGAACCAAGCATACTGAAATTGATTATTATGTGTCTCGTCCCAAATACACTGCTAAGAAGAGTGCGCTTGGCAACATTCCTTCAAAGAGCAAATAGCTGATGTTTTTACGAAAGCCCAAACTATTCCTCAGTTTCGCTACTTCTTGTCCAAATTCTTTGTTTTTAATTCACCGTGAGTTTGAAGGGGGTGTTGAAATATATGTATAGCTTAGCTATATATTAACTAGATTTCTTTTCTTTGAGCCTGCTATAGTTAGATTCATAATTGTATATAAATATAGGGTATTACTCTTATTATTGGTGACATCAATAAGAGATTATTCCCATCCTCTCTTAACAAATAGTAATAAATGGAAGGGGTATTTTCGTCATGAAATGGTCACGTGCAAAGCACATGGCCAATATTTAACAAATTCGTCATGGAAGGTAGTTTTCTGCAAAAAAAAGTGGTGATAGCTTGGGGGTTTCAAATTTTAAAGCAAGTTCATGATAGTTTTCTGAAAACATGACAAAGTTTATGATAGTCTTCTGAAATTAAGCTCAAATAAATTACTGGGTTGGATCAAATAAAACTTAAAACTATATCCAATAAAATAAAGCCATTGCCCAATAAACCCACATTTACCATTTCGTCTGTAAATTATAAATATCAAATTAAATGTTAAATATCATTCAGACTGCTAAGTTCTCCATTTATTTGATTTCCATTATGAAAATTGAAGGCAGGGGTTTTATTTATTTATTTATTTATTTTTTTTTTTTTGAGAAAGAGGATAGCGGGCACCCTCCATCATAATCACCCAAGTTAAAATCCCCCGTTCGACAACTGCAGAGATTGAATCTAAAGCGTTCCGCCTGTGAGGGAAGGGTCTTACTAATAGGTTAATCCGCTGGTTGAAACCGAGGATTTACTTACAATTATCTCATCATTTCATTATTATTTTTTTGTAATCGATTTTCTGACAATTTCTAACAAACTAAGATTAATCCAATTAATCCAAATGGAAATCAGGGAACAAGTCAATTCAGCGGACGGAAAATCTGAAGGATTTGCGGCTACTTAATCATTGATTGTTATCTCATGATGCCATTTCAAATTGACAGGAACATGCATAAAAAAAGATAAGGATGATAAATGTGAATATTCTCATTCTGTCCGGACTTCGTTAGAGTACCCGTCACCTACTGGGATAGTTCTTGTTTGGACTGATCTTAGTGTTTGTTAGTTTTTTTTCTCCATTTCTTATGAGGAATCATTGGAGGGAGATAAAAAAGGAGTGCGTGAGGAGAGAGGAAGAGAAGAGAGGTGAGGAAACAAGGTTTAGGACATGCAGAGGCTGATTTGTTGGATCAAGAGGAGATTGTTTCTTCCAACGAGTCGAGTGATCGTGAGCTTGTCATCAAGAACTCGACGCAGGAAAAGTAGCAGTGGAGGTATGTGATCTTTCTAACGCATGCAGAACTCTTTCCCCCCTCTCTCCTCTTTGGCTGTTAATTTGGGTCGTTTGAATAGGAAAAAGGAAAGGGATGGTGAAGCTGCACAAGGAGGTCAAGAAGTGCAGTGGCTATAGAGACATTCAAGTTATGTGGGAGATGATTCATTCATCCAATGTTAGCGAAGATAATAAAATTTTGGGCTGATCTCCCAACAGCCCGTCTAGCTCAGTTGGTAGAGCGCAAGGCTCTTAACCTTGTGGTCGTGGGTTCGAGCCCCACGGTGGGCGATTACTCCTTTTTTTTTTATCCAAACCTTTTTTTGATGTTTCTGGGCAATTATTTATTAACACACTCTTGTATACATGCTTCAAATTATGCATTATAGGTGTGTGTTTTGTTTGTAGCTTGTTCTGTTAGATTTTTCTAATGTTAAGACTAAATAAAACTACAAATAATCTCTTTTCATTTCAGTTTAATACATGATGATATAATCAATACCCGTTCACTAACTAATTTGTACTAGTATTTGTTTCCCTCATATCCGATTTTGATACGTAGAGATATGAGTTTTCTTTGCCGAGTCATTTGCGTTTCGTATCCGTATCGTGATTGGTGAACGTATACGGATACGGCGTATGCTATACCTCAGACCTGCCATATACAATCCGTTTGCACACCGAGTTGCATTTGCTGTTAGACTCTATTATGCAATACTAGCTCCAGAGAGAAGCAAGCAGTTGTAGAAATCTGTAGTTATAAATATGCATAAAAAGCATCCCCATAGATCTTCACTCACTGTGAATAAGAAAATTTCTGCCTACAAATAATCCTTCAAATAGGCTGACAATATGATTTCTGTGCCTGCATATTAAACAAAGTACCAACTCTAAAGCTTCAAGAAAGATGCAGCAAACCAAGAGCAATGCTGATTGTGCTGCAAGTCAAATTATTCTCCAAGTCCACATGAGCATACAATTTCAGTGCCTCAGTAAGATGGGAAACAAATGCTGACTTCACTGCAAATTAAGCATTACTCATATCAAACATCTTCAGAGAACTAGAGCTAATTCTTGTCGACAAAAGCGACCAAGGCTCCAATAACTTCTTGCAAATTGTATTAGAATACAACAGCATATCAATACTGATTTGAATATTAAGGTCAGAAATACAAATTAAAGATGTATCTTTCAGTGTTCATTAAAACTAACAATTAGCTGTCGCATCAACTTGCCGTCCAGGGCGGAGCCCCATGAAACTGCCATCCACACATCACCCTCAAGATTCCTCGGTGGGGTTTTCACGATCTTTTAAGTTCGTGTTAGGGACATAACAACCGATATAGAAGAAAGAAACTGAACAAGAATAAGAAATGTAGCTGTCGGTCTATTAAGCTCACTTTCTTGAAAAAATCAAAACAAACCAACATGATACAAGTCGCAACACCAAGGGTCACATAGGGATTTAATATATAGTTGCATTCGACCTGGGTCCACTAATATTATTATTTACATCAACTACATAAACAAGCACATAAAACCTATTAAACTTGGAGGAGTAACTCATAAACCTGACGAAGATAGTGCACGAGCTTGGTTCACACAGCACCGTTTCCTCTATGAAGAAGCATCTGGTCAAAATGCCAAACTCCTGCAAAAATATCGACATGATTAAAACTAACCTCAAGTTTGGAAAAGTACAATTTCAGTGTGAAGGGAGTTGAAAATCCCTACCATGTCCTTTGCCAACTCTTCGCAGTTGCGCAACATACTCAGAGATCTTCTTTATGGCCTCCACCTGTTAATAAGCAAACAAGTAGAGAGAGAGAGAGAGAGAGAGAGAGAGAGAGAGAGAGAGAGAGAGAGAGATCAAAATTTCAGTTGAAAACGCATCTTCCATGTAGATATGCAATTGTACCTAACACTAAACTATAGATAAATAATTTAGCTTGCTCAAATTTTGTGGTACTAAACCATGTAGATAGAGTTAAATAATATAGAAGTCATCATTATCACGTTAAAAAAGTGTAAGCTTCTGAACTCTTACTATATTCAAGTTCATTAAACAAAAGCTACAAAAAGACAATATCCAACTAAGCTGTTTTCCAATAATATAGAGTCAGTTTTATCCAAAAAATAAAATAAAAATTCAACGATCATTTTAACAAGGACCACGTCTAGTATTAATAAAAGCTTTTCCCTTTCCCTTTCTCCTTCCTAAAACTTTCATCCGAATTACCAATCATTCAGCTATTTTCTCGTCCTTCCATATCTTCTTACCAGGTTCTCTTGAGCTCTCTTCATCAGGCCTGTTTGTATCGTCTCAAAATTTCTCCATCACTGCTCGATTAAAGACGAGTAATATTGGTAACTCATAAAGTTCACTTCAAGCCAAGTGTCACCCAATCCAAGCCGTCTACATGGTTAACTGAGTCATACTCGTTATGTCATAATCAAGTGATACTCTATTTGCTCTGCAGTATTATCCTGTCATTTAATCTAATCACTGGTGAATGGTGATAGATTCACCAAGATTGAAGGAAGCTTTATAACCCATATTGGTAGATAGACGGAAATTGAAATATCATCTTTAGCAAGCGTATCAGATGGACCACCATGTTGATATGAAATTGACAGATTAGAATTCAAGTGTGTAAATTCATTAGAGTCACAACTCTCAACTAAATAATAGATTATTCTCACTGTTGGATCACAAAAACTAGATTTTGTTGGCTCATTAAATCATTCAAGCGATATTTTAGGCTCTCAACGTCTCCATGAGATGGCAATGCTTGGTCAGCCAGTAGCATTGGGTGAGAGAAGATGGTGGCGGTGGCAATAAATTAAATGTCAAGAGCACTAAAAGCTAAAAGGAGATATTATTATAGAAGGTAAAATTAGAATAATTGGATTTTACCTGCTCCCCAAGAAAGCTGCTCTCAACAAAATCCACCATCTGGATATCATTGCAACGTTCTGCCACCTGGTCACCAGAGCAGAAGATATAATGAAAACAAAAAAAATCAGGACTTCTCTAGAGACAGAGCCACATATCCGGCTAAAATAGACATTCTTCTTACATTCCGTAGATTTACAAGCTTCTCGGTTGTCAACTTTTCAAGAGATAAAGCAAGTTCCATAGCTGAATCAAGAAAAGCTAGCATGTTAAAGCATGCCCATGAAGTGGAAATGATGCGACATAGTCAACATAATTATACAGAACTCAGACTTCTTAGGGAAAATAAAGGTAAGATCTACTACTAAATTAACTATCCCAAGCAAGGTTTATAGCATGGTTTAAAATCTCGGTCAATGGTTTTCAGTATCAGTGTCATTGATATCGGCCGTCAATATCGGTTATATCAGTTGGGGCAGATATTGGACGATATTATAGGGTTAATATTTGTATTGGAACCTCAAAACCCGATACGGTATAGCCAATATATATTGGAATCGGCAGATATTTGAAATCATGTTTTATACTAAACAAGCATAATTTGATCTATTATCACAAAGCAATACCTTTCAAAGTAGACTTAACAAGCAAGAATATATTTCTTACAGTCTGGACTCCTATGCTATTTCAACATCAGAATCCCAAATTAGCACCTCAAAATTATTGGTTTAAAATAGTCATGTTTCAAAAAGGTGGTGTGTTTTTAATAATCAAGTTTGTATTCCAGATTAAGAACAGAGCAGTCAAAATTCTTTGGAGTAACGGTTACTCCTTCCCCATGATTCATGTTAAATAAATGTAATGAGTCGTCCGGCGAAAGAAAGAAAACAAATATATATACATTACTCTGGTCTGCCCAAGGAAGCTAATTGGCATTGATCAGTGACATCTGTGATAAATGCTGGATGGATTCCATAGCTAGCCTAGAGCTATTATCCTTAGGAAAACAACCAAAAAGAACAATAAATATACATTGACAAATAAGAAAATTTCTATTGTACTTTAAACAAATAACCAATCTAAAAAAATCCAGGAAAACTAACTGAGGTTATATTGTACTTTGAACAAGTTCAACAAGCAGTGCACATTTTTCTATATGGAATGGACGCATAATGACTATTTAAAAGATAAAATAAACAGAAAGTACAACATACTCACCATACAAAGCATCTCCCTTCTCAGAGTGATCAAACTCACTCAAAGGCGTCAATATTGATTGGAGTTTCACTCTTCCACCACGTTTGTTCTAAGAATATCATTAGGGATAGAAGATCATAGTTTCACTTTCTCCACTAAAATAGATATAGCTTCACAACAACAAGGGTGAGTGACAAAAACAAACCTGATACTCCATAAATTTCTCTGCATGTTCTCGCTCCTCTTCGCTGGATTCTTTGAAAAAACTGAAAGATTGTGTGACACAATTCACTGACATATAAGAAGTGAAAGGAATGCATGGAGGAGCATATGATATCTCTGTTGCTTACTGGGCAAGGCCACGTAGGGCAATGTTGTCCCGGTCGAAGTACGCATACATAGCATGATAGATGTATGAAATGTTGTACTCGACACTGTGGTCACACCGACAAATAACAAACTAATAATTAGAACATGAAATCAGAACTATTTGCTGGCAAACTTTTATTGCAATCAACAACTCATATTCCATCAAAAGAATTGAAAGAAAAAGAAATGAATAAGTAAAATCCTTTCTGTTTCGTGGAAATTAGAATAAAAACAAGACATGGGGGAAAAGGTGTACGAAAATATTTAAGAAGGTATATGAGTTGATGATTAGAGAAGAGAGATGAATGTTTTTATTTCATATACATAATTCATAGTAGAAATTAGAGAAGAATGCCCGAATTTCTTCATAAAAAAACTATTTTCACGCAACCTTAAGTCTATAAAGACCACAAGCTTAATTAAAGAGAAGCAGATGATGGAATCAATTCCACAAATTAAAGAGCAAAAACTGAGCAGGAAAATCAGATCTTGGGGCCTGCATTAAAACATCATTTACCATCAATAAATACTAAAAAGTGAAGATTACAACGAAAATATTTCCCAAGTTACTAGTCAAAGACTCAAACACTGCAAAGAAACATAAATCCAAAGAGTTTTTGCCCTAACAAAGACATGTGCAAATCCAACAATTTTTAACCCAACTACTTAGGAAAAATTAATCCCCCTACTCCAAAAAGACAAAAGGACTTGCCTATCTGGGAAGGGATCGGGGGTCCTCCAACCTAGTACTCCAAAAGAGTAACACCTTAATCCCACACTCTTAATGCCGAAAAAGGGCACCCAAGACTCACAAAAGTCCTCTCTACTTAAAGCACGCACCCCCACCTTACCACCTCCGATGTGATGAGTCTTGTACTTTTTGGATGTTACAGTGCAGTTTTATAGCATTGCTCATTCCAAACAATTATGCCACAAAATTTATGAGTCTTTTGAGATATAAAGCGATACCATAAATAGATTTAAACTATTGGTTAAATCTAGAAAATAGATTTTAAAATTTTGAT
The DNA here is from genome assembly GCA_038442645.1 of Agave tequilana. Lineage (NCBI taxonomy): Eukaryota > Viridiplantae > Streptophyta > Magnoliopsida > Asparagales > Asparagaceae > Agave > Agave tequilana. The sequence goes on along the minus strand of JAVJIF010006919.1, from coordinate 65,909 downwards.
TTAAACTATTGGCTAAATCTAGAAAAATCTTTTTTAATTTTCCATAGATGCAAAAACAAGTTGGAAAGGATGATAACCATGGATCAATCTACCTATCCCAAGTAACAATTTAAAACAACTAACAAATAGGAAATAAACAGATTACATAAAGTGAACAAATCCTCTAACAGCAATACTCATGTAAGAATTTTAACAACAAAACATACACAAAAATAGCAACTTGTCATAATCAACATGATTCCCTAAAACCCAATGAGCAAGAATACTTTCAAAATGATATCTTCTCAACAAACCCAAACCTAGTTAGCCTTAGGAAGGGGGAAAAGAAAAATCAATTGAATTAAAAAAAAAAAAACTGAGAAAAGGGTATGACCTCAATTTTCTTTTTCCAAGCAAACTTAAAAGTCTTTAATCCCACTCCCACTCTTTTATCACACTACCTCTATACAGATTATAATTGCTAATTTTACAAAGTTAAGGTTGGTAGGGACCATTTACCATACTAACCAAACAGACCTTTGAGGTTTGTAATACATTCAGGGGAAAATAAATGGACATCAAGGGATTTTAATCCAAAAATAAGATCCAACAAAAAAGTTTCCCAAGCTCCCAACTTTGTAAACTTGTTTGTGTAGGATAAACTCCTTGTTGACCAACGACTCCTAGTTCTTTAGAAATTGCAAATTCCAAAGATGTGCTTGTTTGGACGCTCCTGTTTGAATCAAAATCGCATGATCAGACCTTGAGTTTAGAACATATCTTGTTTTAGATATCAATAACTATCTTGGAGGATTATAATTTCAAGAATTCAAAAAGGATTCTAGATTGTAGTTCTTATTCTACCTATTAAAGTCCCTGCCACTACACCAAAATTTCGAAATTCCGAATTTAGAGTGAGAGTTGAGATATTTATATTTTAACATGTCCCTGTAGATCGAGCGCCCTTTTTATGGACCGAAACCTGGGCTTTCATGCTAACGGTATTTTTATTTTTAAATCCACCTCTAAATGCGCGCTTGGTGGGATTTGAACCTAGGTTGCTCTCTTACCATATTAAAGTCTCTATCACTATATCAAAACTCCGAAGTTAAAGTGAGAGTTGAGGTATTTATATTTTAACACTATCCAAGTAAAAATAGATGTATCCTTACCCTAAATAAGATCCAAGAGGTATTGTCCCCAGAAGTCTCAAGAAAAGGTTGAGAATCTTTGTTCCTTGTTTGCCTAGTAAATATTTTCTTTCAATCTTACTTTCGTTGGCAGCTCTTTTGGTTCCATCTATTTTCTTTTAACCAAAAGCTATTTTGATCACAATCAAATAATTGTTCAGATAAGTAGGTGATGTATCCAAAAGTAGTCTGACTCTTTGAGCCAGACTCTTTGAGCCAGACCAGCAATTATAACCTGCACACTTAAGAAGAGAGTACCAGTGAGGGTAATTACAAGGTTCTGTATGATCTTCACGAAAGAAAACTAGGACCATACTTCATTTTCCTAATCATGAGATTCCCCATTTCCTCTAGTTTGTAATCCATTTGGTTCAAAAAACAATGTGATCAAAATACAAATACCGGCAGCAATTTCTCTGGATAATTGGGTTTTCGGTTATCCAATCAAGCCCTAGAATGAAACATACGAGATCCAACCTCTAACCAATAAGATTCACCTACTCCTCTAATGCTCCTTTCAACTTGTTATTAACATTTACGCCTCTTATCTAATTGAAAAATCATCAAAAAAATGGTTACAATAGCTAATTTGACTTGAAAGAAAATTGCATAAAAACTTCTCCCCTGTAGGTTTGTTTGAATATGGTCATACACTGAAGAACCAGACTAAGTTCCTTTTATCCCCAATAATTAACAAATCCTCAGGATATGGCTGTTTGGATGGCATTTCTTTAACCGGGCTCAAGGGATTACAAACATGAGTGAAAGGGAGAATTGTCAGAATTAGCAAAAATGATATCAGCCTCATGTTTCTTTGAAAATTTCTTTTAACTACTTGGCAAAATCTACTCGAATAGATCTTTTGGGAGTCTGACATCGTGGAGCCAACCTGAGCTTCCATGCATGCCACTGTTCAGTTTGGTGATCCTCTCCTCGCAATGTCTGCCTCCCGAAAAAACCTACTCGAGTAGATTTCTGATGAGGTAAAGTATTGTTTTATTCAACTACGTCTAAACATTTAATTGCTAGTTTGATTAAACAATCTTTGAACGACACTTTACCAAGTTATCTACACAAGCATTTGGGTTTATACTCCAAAGGATTTTCTACCATAAAAATAACATTGATATCCATGGATTTTGCACCCAACGAAAACAGTTCCCAATCAACCAGCCAAGGCCTAACTGTTAAAAGACCCAAATATTGTGAGAGAATATAAAACCACATTTTTCCCCCTAAGGACTTGTGCACTCTCAAGTAGTTTAAACCCAAACAATATCCATAGAAAAGATTACGTTTTATCCAAATAGGGAGAACATTTACTCCTCAATTTCGGGGAATAGGTGAGGATTCTCACCTTATTATTTCCAACAAATTGTACAATCAATTTCTGTCTATTGGGATACAAAAGTATAAAGGCTAATACCATAAACAGCACTAAATTATTGTTTTAAAAAAAGCCTTTTTGTAATTTTTTTTCATAGTTAGGAAGTGGGCTAAACATAGATATGAGAACCGGGTGACAATGATAAAAACCATGGATCAATTTACATGATTTCGTGTAACAATTTAGATAAACGAAAACAAAGAAAACGAATATTTACCTAAATTGAACAAAATCCTTTTAAATGCAGTCCTCTGATAGTCGTAATAAACAAAACATGATCAGAAAAAGCATCAAATGTAATAATTAAGAGTCTCCATGATTTTTAAGACCATAACAAGTAAATCAGAAAAAATTCAAAATTGAAACATTTTTAACAAACTCATCACAAATGAAGCATATACAATTACACCATCAAAACAACCATGATTCGTTCGAACCCATTACAAACAAAAGAGAAAACAACAAAAAAACAGACCTTTTTTTTTTTTCACAAACCCATCACCATAGAAGCAGTTATAAAAGCAAAGATCAAAGAAAACCCACTTGATTTGTTCATTGAGAGCAGCCTCACAATCACCGGAGAACATATGGCGAGCAAGAGACTGGTCAGGGGCAGAGGGCACCAGGTTGAGCTCTTTCCGGAGCTCTTCAAAGGGTTGGAAGACGACCCCGGTGATGGGTCCGCCGCTGGACGCGCTGGCGGCGGCCGTGGCTATTATGGGTCCATTTCCTGGGCTTTTTGGGGGGAAATGGAGGAGACGGGTGAAGGGAGAGGAGGTGGTGGTGATGTTGAGAGAGGTGGGAGGAGAGTGAAGAGAGAGAAATCGATAGGCCTTTAGAAGCATGGTGATTGTGAGGGGCGAGAGAGAGAGAGAGAGAGGCACTGTAGACTGTAGTCTGAGGAGTGAGGACTGACGAGGAAGGAGAAAATGGGACATTAGTTTTCATGAAATGTCCTTGGCTTTTTTTTGCAAATAGGCCCTCTATACATATTTATTTCACCATGATTACATCTAGAAATTTTCGGGATTGCTCAATATGTCCTTCAAATTCATCAAAAGTTTTGCCTTTTTGTTGATGCTGATCGATGCTCAAATGATGTAGAAATTGAGGGCGTGTTTGGTAAGTTGCAAAACGTTTACAAAATGCAAAAAGTTTTGCAACTTTACATTTAAAGTTGTTTGATTTCGTTTGCAAAATGCAAAATGCAAAACACTTTTGCAACTCTTCTTTTCCCACTTGCAGTTGCTACAGTTAAATTTGTGGTCATGTAAATCTCACTTTTACACTCATATTTTCTCACTTGCAGTTACTACAGTTAATTTTGTGGTCATATAACTGTCACTTGTAGTAAACTTACAGTTCAAAACAGTTACTTGATAATCAATATATAATTAAATATTATTAAATATTTAATATTTTAATAGTGTTCAATTTTTTATTTAATTATTTAATTATTTTATATTTTTAATCTTTAACTTTTTTATTGTTTTAATATTTAATATTTTACTATTTTAATTTAATATTTTAATTTAACATTTTATTATTTTATTATTACTTATTCCATTTTTATTATTTTATTTAGAGTTAATATTTTATTAATATAACAGTATTATACTTTAATATAAAATTACTATATATATTTAATTATTTTATTTTTAATATAAAAAATTACTTTATTAATATCATAATATATTTTATTATTATATTAATATTTTATTATGTTAATATTGTAATAATAATTCAGTATAATAATACTATAATGATAATTTATTATTAAATTATAATTATATTTTACTTTATTAATTTTATATTTCTATAATATTACAATAATATTATAATAAAATTTATATTATAATAATTTTCAAGTATTTTTAATATTATAATATTATAACTATATTTTATTATTGTTGTAACATTTTTTAATATTTATATTTTATTAGTATTCTTAAAATTTTATTAATGTTCTTTAGATTTTTTTAAATTTTATATTATTTATTTAGTTAATATTTTAGTAATATTTTACTATTTATACTAATATTTTATTAATATTATTGTATAAATAAAATATTAAGATTATTAATTTTTTATCTCAAATTTATTAATACAATTTAATTTGTAATAGTAGATTTAATTTAATAGTATTTATAATATTTAAATCACTGCTACAGTTAATTTTGTGTCAACTTTTCCACTTACACTTTTACATTACCAACCAAACACCGTAAAACACAATATACTTTACCATTTACACTTTCACTTTATCAACCAAACACCGTAAAACACAATATACTTTTCCATTTACACTTCACTTTATCAACCAAACACCGTAAAACACGATATATTTTCTCTGCTACAGTTCACTTTTTCCATTCTCATTTTACGACTTACGACTTGTGACGTTTTGCAACGAAACAACAGGCCCTGATTGGGGGGAGCGGATATTTTCACCCTCAATAAAAGATTCTGACATTCTAAGATCACCCCATATTTTTGTTAAAAGTACCAAGCAAAATTTAAAAAATGACAAGAAAAACCATTTCTTCTTCATCCTCCCTCCCTCCCTCCCCCCTCGTCGGCTCTCCCCCAACCCATGCCCCCTCGTCGGTGATCTTCCCTCTCTCCCGCTCCCCTCCCCCCTCCACTCCCCTAGCCCCTCCCCTTCCCCTCTCCCACCCCCCTCTCCTCCCCTCTCGTCGGCGAACCCCCGGGCGGCCTCCTACCTCCCCGGCAATCCCCCTTCCTCCACCTACCCTCCCCAGCGTTCCCTCTCCCCCACTACTCCTCCTTCCCCTCCCCCTCTGTCCTGCCCCCTCCTCCCCGCCATCTGTTCAGATGGCGGGGAGGAGGGGGAATGGGGGGGAGATCGGGGAAGGAGGGGACAGCGCTAGGAGGGGGAGGGGAGGTCGGGGAAGCCGTCATTCACCGGGAAAAAGAAGAAGGAGAAGAAAGAAGAGGGAGAGAAGAAGGAGAAAGAGAATTTTCGTCATTTTCATGAGGGTAGTTGTGTCCAAAAAATTAATGGCACACTTGTAAATATGTAAGGGGTGCCTTCATCACTTTTTGGAGTGAAAATATCCACTCCCTGATTGAGGCTAGGGTTTGACTAAGCACAGGAAATTCTTTAGATACAAATATGCATCGAGAGAAATTTTTAGCTAAAATATTACTTATTAAATAGTAGATTTTTAGTGGGCCCTAGATATTTTCTTGACACAATAATTTTGGTACGGTTAAAGGTGACACCAAATGATAATTCAAGAACTAGACACCCGTTCACCGCTCTAAAAACTTGAATGTTCTTGATAGCTAATGAACAAAAATTACGCCTTCTTCATACACGTCCTCTCCAATCTCTCTTCATACAACATCTCTCAGAGCTCTTCAAACAAGATTTGTGTTGCTTTACAAGGTAGTTCGAGGGGATGGTTAAGAAAATCTGAAAAATAAAAACTCACTTATCGAGTCTGATCTCTCATCTCATCTCATATTGTGTGCTTTGGATAGAAAAGTTAGTTGGGGGTTCTAAATGCAAAATCCGCGGCCAGCTTGTTCGTGCTTTGGATGCATACGTGTCGCCTGAAAGCGCGCGCGTGGCTGCTTCGCAGTTTCGGCGCGACTGCGTTGCGTGCCTCCTGGGTCCTCCCGGAGCCTCCCGCGCGAGAATCTCGGCGGAGAACAGGGGATCCCTTCTATCTCTCTCTCTCTCCTCTCTCTCTCTACATTTAAAGTACCTATCAGTGAGACAACGTCTCTTCCTCATGTGGGGCCCATGAGTTCATCAGCGGTGCTTTAAATATTTTATTCATTTCTTAATTTTATTGTTTTATTATTGGATTTTTTTTTTTTTCATATCAAACCTGAGATATTTGTTGAATTCGTATTCACACCAAAAATTTTATATTTCATTTCGAACCCCGAATTTTGTAAGTTGAGACACAAAAAAAAAAAAAAAAAAAAAATCTCATGTTAGCTGTTGTTTATTTTCTAACTGTGACATGATTAAAATATATGTTTTTATCCCTAGTAAAAGTGATATTCTCCTATTAAATCTTGCTTCTCTCTCTCTCTCCTGCTTCACTCTCACTCTCTCAACGTTTTTCTTCCCATCTTCAAAGAACTCTAGCCGCCTTCAATGTTAGAGGATTTTATCGAAGAGCTTTCATTCGAGAAAAGAAGAAAAACTCAGGTTGGAATAGAGTAGCTCCGTTGGGATTGGACAGAAGAATAAGCATTGGGATTAAGTTTATTGAGAAATGAATTTGATGTGAGAAAATAAAGAGGGAAAGAGATGAGATAATTTGATCAATTGTAATAATATTATATAATATTCAAATTTAAAATAAATATTCCATAAATTATTCAAATATAGACTGCACAACTAATCGGAGGAAGTTTTTTTTTTTTTCCAAATTAAAAGATTTTGTGGGTCAAAATAAAAATATAAAAATTTAGAGTATGATTACAAAATTAGCAAAAATTCAGGTATGAACATGAAAAGAAAAAAAAAACCTATTTTGAGTTAAAATGAACAAAAAAACCGACGTCATAACTCACCGCTCTATCCCACTCGTGGACCACCAACTTCAATAGATATTCTACTGCAAATTGATGCTCGTTCACCAAACTCGAGTGGTTAACGTCTCCATCAAAGGACATTATGAAACAAACTATCTCTGTTTGTAACAGCAAAGAAAGTTTCTGGAATAGAAAATGACAGAACACATTATCGTATATTTGTTATTAAAGATTTAAATAAAAAAAATAGAGGTCAAACCGAATAAAATTGCTAAATGATAATTCCAACCCCCCCCCCCCCCCCCCCCCCCCCCTTTTTATGACTAAAAGTCTAAAACCCAGCTCCGTAGTGAAAGAGAGAGGGAGAGTCCCAGCATGAGAGATCCAAAATTTGAGACCAGAACTTCTGTAAAGAGAAGAAAGATTAAAAAAGGAAAAAAAAAAGAATTTCTCTCAATTTGAAAATTTTCACCTCCAATTGGTCTCTTAGGACCTGTTTGACAATAAAAGTGAGTCGTCGAATTCTTACAAGATTCTCTTGAAAGAAAAGGTTAGCCTGTATTTTATCAGTTTTCTGGTGTTTTCTCTCCAAAAAGAGGTAAATTATAAATTGCTAGGAAAAGAGAGCAGAGCTCACATATTTAGAGAAAATGAATACTTTTTATCTCATTTTCTCTGAAACAAACAGTCTTTTATAAAAGCATCTATAACTGGACTACAAATCTCAGCTCTAAAATGGAGCAGTCCTCCAAAAAGCCTCCATATAAATTTAAGTCTGTTAGTTACTTTTTAACAAAATTATAACATTGAAAATGTCTCATCCATACCTTTCAAAATGAGACTAATATTGAATAATATTGATTGGAATATAAAGTTGCAAGTTATCAAGTAATTAGAAATGATAATATATTTGAAAATAAGATGAAAAATAAACACACTACATTGAAAAACATTGAAACTTTAATAATATATATATATATTATTAAATTAATTTTTACAATTTTTTAAAAACAAGTAAAAAATATAAAAGAAGAAAAAATGAAATGGGGTTTTAAATGGAGGAGTGTAATTGGAATTCAACCCTTCCCTTTAAACATATTCCATAAAATATGCTCCTTGAGTAAGCACAAAATACAGCCACTCGTTGGAGATGCTCTAAGAGACATATCCAATGCTGTCACCCATTAGAGATGCTCTAAGAGACATATCCAGTGCTCACTGAGCACCATGTCACTGGCGCTCAAGAAGCAGGATATACTTTCTCGTCATAAAGGGATTGTGACATTCACAACACATTGCTTTGGGTTCATTAAGTGGTTTCGGATTCAAAGGTCTTATCTAAACACAAACCAATAAAGCCTCATTCGACAACAAAGTTAAGTTTCTCAAATCTCAGTTTAAGAGAATCTCAAGTCCAAAATGAGATAGAATTACTGAACCTAAATCTTATTTGAGAGTCAAAATAGAATTACTGAAACTGACATTTGGCGGTCTCCAAACGTTATAAAATTTGAGTAAATTTTCCATTTTAACTTAATCGTAACCTCAATTTTAGAATTACAAACCCCGGTTTCAATTTAACTTTTAACCCTCATTTCGGAAACTATGTTGTCAAACAAGGCCTAAGCTTTTCAAGTTCAGACTTTAATTCTGAACCTGATGAATACCCAAAAGGTCTGATTGGGTCATCGGATTTTTGGGTACAATTTACACTCCATTTTGAAGTTAATCAATCTCATAATGAAAAATAAACAAAACTCAGAACTACTAAATCAATAAATTATGTTGTTTTTGTTAATATTTAACACTGACTCCCTTTTCTTTGCTTGTTTTTATGCTCAATGTTCACTGCAAGCCACAAAGCAAGTCTTTATGTGAATCATGGATTTCGTGACAGCTGAGGACAACTAGCCATTCAACACTTATGTCTCATAAAATTACTTCCTGGAATTGAAATCTTTTCCTTGACCTCTTTACTTCTCATTGTTCAAGTTCTCTAGCGCCATATACAAAAGGGGCTCGGGTTGGCTCATTTGCGCGAATGATCAGATGATGGTCCTTCGTGCTGTGGGCTTGTCCATCACAGCTGATGGACAGCCCAGAGCGAGAAAGATAAAAAGTAAAAAAAAAAATGCATTTTGTGAGCCCATCACAAAACGCGTTTTCTTCTCTCTTCCTCTCCGGGCCGTCAACCAGCTGTGATGGACGGCCCACAGTGCGAAGGATAGGGGTGCCATCGGATCGGATACGGATCGGATATTACCTCTATCATATCCATATCCGCACCCAACCTTCAGATACGGATACGGATATTGGCGGATGTGGAAAAATGATATCCGTATCCGCCAAAATCAAATATCAGATATAAATCGGATATTAGCGGATCGGATGCGGATACTAATCGGATATGTTAAAAATGGATATAGTTAAAGATAAATTAAATAGAAATACTTATATTACTTTTTATCTCATCTACTACAATATTAAATGTGATACATACTATGATATTATTGCGTACATATCAATACATTCATCGTATTCATTGTCATTTGACTTCTATAATAATAGATTACACGTCCTCCGGTGCTAAATGCCGATTCGGATGACATGGTTGATGTCGAAATATTCAAAATATCATGTGGTGCTCTTGCAAGAATCGAATATTTTTCACTATTACTTTTTCACCAACTCAAAATATCAAAATTTAATACCTTATTCCATTGAAGAATAGTCTTCTCCATACCGATATCATTATGAAGTACGCAACATTCGGATATCGGATCGGATACGAATAAGATATTACTTTTACCATATTCGTATCCGCACCTACCTTTCGAATACGGATACGGATACGAATATTGACGAATGTGAAAAAATGATATCCGTATCCGGATTGGAGGCGGATTCGGATGCGAATATCCGCGGATAATCCGTATCCGGTGGCACCCCTAGCGAAGGACCATCACCATATTCGTATCCGCACCTACCTTTCGAATACGGATACGGATACGAATATTGACGAATGTGAAAAAATGATATCCGTATCCGGATTGGAGGCGGATTCGGATGCGGATATCCGCAGATAATCCGTATCCGGTGGCACCCCTAGCGAAGGACCATCACCTGATCCTTTGCGCGAAGGAGCCAATCCCAGCCCACCATACAAAGGTAGTACAACTTTAGATGGTTCTTTCCTTGCAAACAAAATTTGACGCCGGTTTTGACTCTGCAAAACAAACTTGCAAAATTATCCATGCACATGCCATTTGTGGGTGAGAAATTTGCAAACTTATTTATATATGTGCTTATGTGTGGGTTAAATTATGTTTTTCCAATGAGAAACATCTACGACCAAAATGGTCAAAATCTTTACATGTTAACATACACTAAAAGACTCGGGAGAGCAACCAGTTTATGGAGGAAAAGCTACACAATATATGTCTCACCTCTTACAGACTTCTCTGCTCGGCTTTTAATCTGTGCTCGCACCTGAGTTTCCCCATTGTCACCTGCAGTCCTATGCGCCGGAATCTGGCCCAGCATCAATAACGGCTTTTCCCTTGATATCGGGGACAGCATGATCTGCATCTCCACTGCTCTCCTTGGACTGATCTCCCTTTTGCTTTTGTAATGCTTGCAACTCCTTGCCCAGGATCTGGCAAAGATGGTCATAGAAATGAGTTAAATTGGTGAAACCAAATAATTGAAGGATTTGCCACACATGAGTATGTGTGATATAGTAGAAACCCATTCTCCAAGTCATCATGAAAATAAATTAGTTGAACCCTAAACTTTGTAGCAACATAGTAGTCATCGTATTATGCATATGGTGAAACAAGAGGGGCAAAAATGGAGAAGTCCGTTTATTTTGTAGGGACGAATCAAAATAACTCATAGTCTTTAGGGAATATGAATATATTGAGTAATGCGAGGGAAGATATTTTTTATAGTACAAACTTCTCTTTAGTCCCTAGGCATTTTGAAAGATGAAAATGAGGATTATCAAAACTGATGGCCCCGATTTAGGTAACTATAGCACACTAGGTAATCAAGGCACAACCACATAACCATCAAATTGACTGCTACTGCTGTGAAGAAAACATCCAGGTTTCGATATGGATTTCTAATACAAGAGCTTCCAGAAAATGCCAGACGCTTACTGAGGCAGAGTCTTCTGCTACACTTCTTAATATAGATAGTTGAAATAACTTGATGTAACAATGAAAAGCCAGAATATAAATCTTGATTTGTCGACTACTGTAATTTATCAAGGAACCAGTAAAAGCATATAAACCATCATCACTTAGGCCGTAAGTAAATATTTGCAAAGAGGACTAGTATGCAGCACAGCTAAAATATAGCAAAGAAACAAGTTAAAAAATGCATCTCAGACTAAACCCGGTGATTAAAAGGTTTATGCAAAGTGTGTTACCTCAATCTGGGCTTGGATAAAAGTTTCACGTGCTTCCAACATAGAAACTTTATGGTCTGAATCGCCTACAGCACTGTGGCTGTCAGTAAAACCGGAACTTGGCACTGGAGAAGGCATGACAATGTGTGGGTACCCACCCTGCATTGAAGGTTGGTGTTGCTTCAGTAATCCAGAGGACGATGGTCCTTCAGTTGAGCCATTACTCCCACTGCTGAAGGCATTATTTGTGGCTGGTATATTTCCATGACTCACAAAAGAATATCCTGGAGACCTGAAGATGGGATAAAGGAGCATGGTCTAAAGGAGCAGCACAATCTATCAACCTAAGAAAGTTATAAACCATGCACATGAACGCACCAAAACACACGCACAGACACACAAAGGCACATTATGTCTTGTACCCAAAATGCCCAGCCATGTGCCTACCCCGCACGCGCGCGCGCGCGCGCACACACACACTCCCCACCACCACCCACCCACCCACACACACACACACACACTCTCTCTCTCTCTCCCCACCACCACCGTGCGCGCGCGCGCACGCACACACACACACACTCCCCACCACCACAGCACCGAGAGACGCACACAACATAACATATCAATCAAGTATGCAATCATCATGGAACATATTGTCGTATTGATTTTCTAATTCCTGAATACATCCAATTACTAAGTGTACGTACCCAAAGTATGTGCTTGTTGGAGCATAAACAAAAGACTTCTCATAAACTGAAGCAGCCAAGGCAGCAGCTTTCAGCCTAGCCTGATGTGGGGGGGTTAAGTGATCATCTTCTGAATGTTGTGAGGATGTGCTTGCCACTGTAGGTCCTGCTTAAGTCAAAATGTAAAACACAATTTGATCAGCTTTTCAGCCAAGCATCATGATAAAATTTTAAGCAAGAACCCTTTACATCATCAGAAACAACCCAATATACTTGTAATACTTACAATCATACATAATTCTATTAGTAGTGAACAGGGATACAAGTGTTTTTTTTTTAAAGGATAGACACAAGTACCTTTGGTTTGGGGTTGCTCTGTTTCTTGCACTGGTATTTTCTGTTGTAAATATTGAAGTACTTTTGGTGATTGTTGCAGTGAGGTTTTGATACGAAACAAACTTATATTATTATCTTATGTATGTCATGACCGGAGCTTTGCTCCATCCTATTGTCACAGTAAAAGATCTCAACTCCAATTCAGATATGAAAGCAAATATTTCAACCATAATGCTTATGTCATGTAATAAAACTGCAGATCTGAACACATAACACACACCTTAGATCCACGTACTACTCTCCCAGACACAGACTAAGCAGAAAATTACCAAGGAAGCTATTACAAGATAAGTAGAAAATTTTGGGACCAAAAATTTCAGAAAACTTACTGGGCTGCTGTCCAGATCCAGCTTGCCCATTTTCTGGAGGAATGACCAGGGCTCTACAAGTTGGGCAAATATTTTGTCTCTCCAACCAGGATCTCAGACAATGCACATGAAACAGGTGTCCACAATGCAACTTTTTGGCTGTTACCATCTCTTCACGGCAAATAATACATGTTGCATCATTTCTGCAATAAAAAAAGTTTCAGCAATGTGGCTATCATAATAGTAAACCAAATACTGGGAGCAAGAAAAAATGATCATACGCATTAAGCTCCTCAGGTGTCGCACTTGGGAACCGTTCATCCACATTTGATGTAACTTTCCGGTAACGAATATAATCAGCAATGCGAATTCTGAAGCTGCGAAATGTCTCATAGAGCTCGCGGATCAAGTGCAATGGTAAACCGTAGTGCCTGAATCAAAAATCCAAAACCACAAAAAGTCAATATTCTTGGAACTACGGGAATACAACTTATTGCTAATAGTCCCCTCAAAATGAAGAACAGTACATTGAATACATGTAACAGATACAACTAACAAATTATGAAATTTATTTGCATAACAAATTTTGTGCATAATTACTTGAACAGGAAATATACAACCAAAACTGGGACTAGGTCTGCATTTGGATTGGATACATAGCATATACAGATCCGGATATGGACCTGGTAACTCAATAACCAATATTTAATTAAAAAAACTTCGGGTTCGGATCGGATTCAGATACTAGTCGGATTTATCAAATAATAAAGAATAGAACTATAAACATGGAGACTAAGATGAACATACATTTAATTTAATATTCTCTTAAATGATTTTTTTTTTAATTCTATAAAATGGCATGAGGTTAGATTTTTCTAAACCAATATATTACAGCATGTTATGCGAAAAAAGCACAAGGTCAGAACATTAAACAGAAGCAAATTATGAAAAAAACACTTTAAAATACAAGACAGAATGGTAAAACAATATTGTACCATTAACACTGTTTAGTTAGAAAGCCAATTTGTTGGTCATTCACATTTCTCAATTTACCATATGCACACCAGCCCATTCTAGTGTTCAGCAATTCCAAATTTCCGCAATTGAATACCGAATTTCTGAAATTTGAATATCAAATTTCCCACTCATGCAAAAAATAACATAAACAGTACATGAAAAAAAAACGCAGGTTCATTACTTCATGCAGCCAGAAAATATATATTTCCCAAGTATGCTCCCAGCACAAGAGTGTTGGGTCAAACAGAGTTGTGACATAGCCAGACACCAGCATTTGCATACTATTGTCACAAAAAATAACTCAACAAAAACAAATAACAAAAGGAAATCCTTATCTAACTGGATGACTGGATAATAACTTAACTACTCACTATCTTTCTGCTTTATTAATCAGTATTTTTCATATCATATAAAGAGGATCAATGGTACTTACGCGAAGATCACAAGAAAGAAAAGGATATACAAGGACAAATTGACAAGGTCACGGATAAGTTCCAGGTAAAATGTAAACACAGGCTTCTTCTCCCACTGCCCTTCCATAATTATGTCAGTTACGTAGAAAACATACTTCACCAGCGTTGATAGTGTTGTTGATGCCAATATGGTATATCTGGAACACCAAAAAACACAGTTACATATACAAATTCGATAAGATGAAACAAAAACATTCTAAGACTGTAAATAGCAGTAGCTCCAGGGAAATTATGTGGACAAGATACAAGGTCAGAGGTGATTTACAAACATCGATATTCATTATGCTTTCTTCAAGTAGCCAAAATAATGATGCTTAAAAATGAAGATTTAGATAATATAAATGTGTAGTTTCAAACTTACAATATTGTTCAAGCATAAGATATTGTTTGTTACATATGCTTAAGAATGAAGATACAAAAATATTCACTTATCCTTTATTATATATTTTAAAATACTAGCAGTGGTTCATTGTCCATGCAGATCCACGGATCCAGGAATCATGAGGCCCATTACAAAACAGCAAAGAGTGACTTCGCCTCATACTACTACATTGATGTCTTCTCAAGACAGTATCTCAGATTTTAATTTATGGAATGTAGAAAGGGTTATGCCATAAGAAGTTCAAATATTTTAAATTGGCCTGAGCGATCAATTATGTCATATTGCTGTTTATCTAGCCCGATTTCCTATACCCAACAGCATGAAGATAAGAGATTGATGTAAACGTCAAATAAAACTGGTAGTGACAGAATTATTTGCATCCATTTTCTATTTGTTCAACAAAGAAATAAATGCGAGGACAAAAGGAAACTAAATTTAAATGTCCAAGATGCAAGATTGATTCATAAATATTGTTATCGCGATCATCAACAACAACATCAAAGCCTTTATCCCAATTTGGGGCCAGCTACATGAATCATTTTCTTCCATTCAGCTCTACTAAGAGCCATCTCACCATGAACTATTAACATATCCTTCTTAACTGCCCCCATCCAAGTTCGTTTAGGCCCCTCTCTAGTTCTCATTATCCCATTATTAGTTATCTAAAAAGCATAGACATAGACACGGGGCACCAGTACGAGATGAACACCAACACGCAACACGACAATTTATTAAAAAAAATAGGACACGAGGACATAGCGACATGACACCAGAATATATAAAAAATAATAAGTGGGAGTATGGGTGTGTGCACACACAAACACACATACTTAGACATGTGAGCATCTAAAAGTCCAAACATCTAATAATATGATGATAACATAAATGCTAAAATTTTAACCCATTATATTAGTCCCATGTATTTCAGTTCTTATATTGGAACATATATAAACTTATAACTGTTTTATACAAATTAATTTTTATGACAATGTTCTCGCTATAAACTTTGTTGTATACGTTAAGGTAAACAAATATCCCAAATATATAACGGGACAAAGAACTGCATGAGAAATATAAGACATGTGTTAGGGAAATTCCAACAGGTGTCCTAAATAAAAAATATAATATACATTGAAGACGAATTTTGAAAAATGTTTGAGTGTCCAAAGAAGTGTTTGTGTCTGACACAGGTACGGCTTCATGGTGGAAGTGTACGTGCTACATTATTAAGTATCATCCTATCATTTTCCTAATTGGTGTATGATGTGGGCGGATGAGAGATTTTAGGGTTTGTGGTGGGATTTTGATGGTATTGAAATGGGGAATTGGGAAAAGGAATATGATCATGAATCGCAAATCGGATCTTGGCTTCACCGCCTGATTCAATTCAATCAATAAAATTAAACCAAACAACACAAGTTTCCACAAGGAAACCAAATTTTAATTCAAATTATCATTACCTTTAAAATTCAGTACATGGCTATATAAAGTCTACAATACGTGCAACTACCAATAAAATCAAATCTACCCAAATCAAATTCAAATTACTGTTAAATCTTGACCAAATCTGCTAAATCAAAATTCAAATAAAAATTAAATCCTGCTAAATTTGGATCGTTCAATTTCCCATCATTCTCCCCAGCTTGAAAACATTTATCCCCGATGAATGTGGTGGTAGATACAAAATAAGCACAGCTGAGTCGAACCACATCACGCATCCTCAATAAGTAAAGTAGTGGTTAGGGAATCAACACTGATGCATCATGGCTAAACAAAGGTGATGGAGGTGTAACTGACTTTCGTGACAAACAGGCTATGAAGGATGGTAGATCGAGTCAATCACAAGTAGCAGACATGTGTGAATCATCCATGATGAACACTGAACAGACTACACTTTGCACCATGAATAAACTGATCTTCTGTAATCCTATCTTCTGTAGAAAGATCTGCAATGGGTCGTAAATGTTAGGTAATCTGAAAGATAATGAGGCTCTCATAGCTGTCAAAAATAATACAAGCTCCCTGATAGGCTCTGCTGGAAGATCTATAATAGTCTCAATAAGAGGCTATTTCACTTCTGGCTCTAGTTCTGGCTTATGAACACCTTTTGAATCTGGCTCATCAACAATGTCGGGCTCGACGAAGACTAGAAGATCTGAATCTGGATCAACCTTTGTAGCATAGCTTGCTAAGAGTTTCCCCATGCTAACTAGGATCTGCTTACATTCAGCGACTAGATGGCTAAATTGTGACTTCTCGAGCTCGATCTCCTGCTCAACATTAGTGATGTAAAACGGGAGGATCACAATCACCTTCAAACTAAAAAAATGAAGAAATAAGATTTTAAAAGAAGAAATAGAAAAGATATAAGGATTTAGAGAAAAGAATCGGATAAATGTTGAACTTCGCTCCCCTTGCGCGGGCTTCACACTCCAATACTCAAGAGCACCCTCAAGAGAATTTAACTGAAAAATGTTCAATTATTCATTGTCCATCTTATTCATGAGTTAAGCCTCTTTATATAAGCTCTTACAAAGTGAACGTCTCCATCACAATCGATGTGGTAAATTTCAATAAAAGAAACTAAACTCAAAAAATAAACTAAGGCATAGAGTCATCTAAGAACTGGTGATATCTTCGTCAATTCCCCCGGGCTGGGAGAAACTCGACCATGTCGAATGAGGGCTCCGCTCACGAAGCATCCCAATCGGGCCAAAGTGATAGCCATGAGCACTAATGCGTCATGGCTGACCCAGAGTGATGGAGGCGAAAATAGAGAAGAAAATATTGAAGGACATTGAAATTGAAAGCTCTGATACCAAACTAATGTAAAACGGGAGGATCGCAATCACCTTCAAACTAAAAATTGAAGAAATAGGATTTTGAAAGAAGAAATGGAAAAGAGATTAGGGTTTAGAAAAAAGAACCGGATAAATGTTGGGCTTCGCACCCCTTGCGCAGGCTTCGCACCCTTCGGGCTTCACACCTCTTACACTACGGATTTTACACCCCAATACTCAAGAGCACCCTCAAGAGAATTTAACTGAAAATTTTTTAATTATTCATTGTCCATCTTATTCATTGAATTGAGCCCTTTATATAGGCTCTTAAAAAGTGAACTTTCCCATCACAACCGATGTGAGACTAAATTTTAATAAAAGAAACAACTAAAATCAAAGAAAATAAACTAAGACATAGAGTCATCTAAGAACTGATGATATTCTCATCAATTAGACTCTTTGCAATCTGCCTCAGATGCATAAAGAAGGTGTGGAGCACACAGAGTACGAAGAGGATCTTGTAAAACAAACCAACACTAATTGTCGATAAGACTGTCTTTCCACCACCAATGCCGTCCAACCAGCTTCATTTGAGCATAGTAGTACTTCTGCTCAGATGTCAACAAAATAGCGGAAGAAATCTTTAAGATTGTTTTCTCACTTCTCATACCCATAATGATCATTAGAACTCTGAAAATATGGGAGAGCCGCATACATATCGCGTTCAACTTCCTTTTCATCACCATCAGTATGTATAAATTTACCACAAAAGTAAAAGTCCACAAAGCAAATTCATTGTATAAAGATAAAAAGTTACCTAAGAATCTCAATGGTTTGAACTGGGCTCAAATCGGATAGGAAACGAAATCTGAAACGATGACCTTCTGCTGCATGAATAATACCGGTACCAAATACGGGTTTGTGGAGATGAGATTTATTGTCTGAATGTTGTATCATTCTCCCAGTATCTACGAAACTCACTGTGGATCCAACGCTTTTGACGAAACTCGAATCAAACTCCAAACAGGCGAGAAACAAGATCCAGATGCTTGCTACTGCTGGCTGACCTGGCTTGCTGAGTCGACTCAGCTTGAATTGATTCGGTTTCAGTCAATTGTTGCTCAATCTGAGGTGACTCAGTGGACCTAACTCGGTTGGAAACGGGTCAGATCAAAGTGAACGGGGTCTAGTTGGTTTGTGGACCCGGTCGGACCTAACTCAAACGGATTGGATCTGAAGTCAATTAATGAATCGGGTCGGGTTGGTCTGAAACAAACATAAACTCTAACACCCAATTCAGTAAAATTAATCCCCCAATCAGGTTCAACAATTGGAGGAAGCGACAGGGTTTGAGCACGACGACGAAGGTTGAGGAGTGACAACGACGTTCTAGTGATGGTGCATAGAGGTCGACGATGAAGAGAACTTGAGGCGGCGCCGCGACGAAGAGAACCCGAGGCGGTGGTCACGACAGCAAGGAGATGGAGGTGGTGCAGGGTGGTGGTAATGGACAGTGGTGGAGATCGACAAAGATCTGACGGCGGCGATGAGACCGACGAAGACAAAAATGAAGCGGATCTGATCAGCGTCTGGAGGTGGTGACGAAGGTGGTTAGTGATGGGAAATCTGTCAGTGAGGTTGGTGACGCTGGATGATGGCGGATCTGGAGGTGGTGAATCAATCGTCGGCCATGAAGATGGGTGATGACGAGGCCGGCGACAGACGTGGATCTGGGTTCTGATGTCTGCATCGAAGGATGGAGTTGGTGAAGATGGTGGTGGTGACGTCAACGGGCTGAGGTGGTGGTGACGACGGCAGTGTGGGAGGCTGGCAGGGATCTGCAAGGGCTTGCAGTGTCGATGACTAGAGCAAGAGGAAGAGGATGATGAAGTGGGGCGGCGGCGACGAGAGGTAAAGAGACAGAGTTGGTGGTAGGGAAGACAATAGTGATGGGGGAGCAGTGGTGATGTCGGGGCTGTGTTGACAATGGGGAGAAGATGAACAATGTCGTCAATTTATTTTATTTCTTTTCTTCTCTCCTTTTTTAAGAAAATTCAGCTATGATACCAAATTGATGTGGGACGGAGGGGAGACTTTAGGGTTTGTGGTAGGATTTTAGTGGAATTGAGAAATAACAGGGAATTGAAAAAAGGGATATGATCACGTATTGCAACCCGGATCTTGACTTCACCGCCTGATTCAATTCAATCGATGAGATTAAACCAAACAACACAAGTTTTCACGGGAACCAAATTTTAATTCAAATCATCATTGCCTTCAAATTTTAGTACATGAGTATATATAACCTATAATACGTGCACCATACGTGCAACAACTGATATAATCAAACCTACCTAAATTAAATTCAAATAACTCCTAAAAATTTTACCAAATCTACTAAATCTAAATTCAAATAAAATCCTAAATCCTGCTAAATCTGGACCGTTCAAATCCCCATCAGTGTACCTATTAGATTGTCTTGCACATGTCCAAACCACCACAATCGATTCTTCCTATTTGTATTCTCAAATGGAGTAACATCTAGGTTTATATAGATACATTCATTTCTTATCCTATCTCTTGGTGTATTGCCATTTATTCATCTCAAACCTTTCGTTTTTACTACACTCATTTTTTGGACATGTTTTTTAATTGCCTAACAGTTCTAAATCATGGAGCATAACAGGTCTTATAGTCATTCTATAACTTTTTCTTTAATTTCATATTAAAGAAAACACTAAAAATAATTCCCTACTTTCACCATCCCGCTTTGATTTTACGAATCATATCTTCCTCGATTCCACCTGTTTCATGAATGATTGATCCCAAATAACAATTTGGAGCACTCTACGATATTCCTTGACCATCAACATGTACTATGTGTTCATTTCTTCTCACTGTTTTACTAAAATTACATTTTATATATTTTGTTTTTGTTCTAAATCTAAATAACTTTAGATTATAATTTTCTCTGTCTTTTGAGTTTAGAACTTGCTCCTTCTGTAACCTCACCACCTAATATTATATCATCTGTAAACAACATGCACTGTGGAACTTCATCCATTACAAAAAGAAAATAAATAAGGACTCGATGATTCTTGGTGTAAACTATAGTGATGGAACAACTCAGTTTTATATCCAATGGTAATCACATTACTCCATTGTACATATCTTTAATCACATAAATATACCTATCAGATTTTTGTTTGACTCCCTAGGTACCATATCATAAGCTTTCTCTAAATCAATGAAAACCATATGCGCGTCCTTTTTCTTCTCCTGGTAGCTCTCCATTGATCATCTCAGTAATAAATAGCATCTATAGGTGATCTCCCAGGCATAAATCTAAACTAAGAAACAAATGTTTCTTTTCTTCTTAGTCATTGTTCAATTTCTCTCTCCCAACCCAAAGTTTCATTGCATGGATGTAAGTTTGATCCATGATAGTCTGAGGAACTTTGTTTGTCTTCTCTCTCTCTATATGTGTGTGTGTGTGTATCCTTATCAAAGTGTTAATCCTCCATTTGTGTGGTACTTTTCTGATATCTATAATTTTGCTAAATAATTTAGTTAACCATGCTAAGCATATATCTTCTAGACGCTTCCAAATATCAAAAAGAACACCATCTAGTCCTACAACTCTCGCGAATATCTCTTCTTTAGGACATTCTTAACTTCTCTAAGCCTTATTGTTCAAATATACCTATAGCTTCTGCTAACTGGCCTATTCTATCTTATGTTCTCTTATGTTATTTCTCATTAAACAATTTACAAAAATCCTCCATCTTTCCTTAATTTCGTCATCCTTTACTAATACTCTTTGATCTTCACTCTTAATACATCTAATATTACCTAGATCTCTACTCTTTTTTTCCCTCATATTAGAAAGCTTATATATCCTTCTCTATTAGTTTCTAGCTTCTTATGTAATTTCTCATAAGCTTTGGAATTCACCCCACTAAACCGCTTTCTTAGTTTTCTTGCTAAGTTAAGTTTCTCTAAATTTATCTCATATCTGCACTTTTGTAACCCCTCAAAATAGCCTATTCCCTTTACCTGTTGAACTTCTTCATTCTACCTCCAATTCTCTTTATTAGACAATCCATTGCCTTAGATTCTCCAAAAGATTCTCTAGCCACCTTTTTGCTACAACTAGACATATTGTTCCACATGCTATTAGTTTCTTCATCCATATTCCAACTACCTCTTCCATCATTCTATTTTTAAAATGCACTAGGTTCTCTCCTTTTGAGTTCCACCATCTAGTTCTCCTATTTTATTTGTTCTTCTCTTGCACTTCTTAATCCAAACATCTAATATTATCGACCTATTTTGAGTGGACAAGCTCTCTCCCAGTCAAGATTTGAAAAGTTGGTTTCGGTTTTGTTCCCTCCTAAAGTTTTTTTTATCAATTTCAACGTTGATAGTTCCACTCCAGTTTCAGTTTTGTTATATATATTGCAAATTTATGTGTGTGTGTGTGTGTTTAAACTTTAAAGAGTAAGTTTGGTGGTTAGAATGCAATTACTAATAAACAAAATTTTCTCGGTAATGTTAGAAAGACAAGCTATTGATATGGTTTTATTTCTTGAGGAAATATAAATCTTAACTTTGAATCACAGATGGATATTTATACCCCTCATTCACTAGGATTGAGGATGTGTAAATATAATATAAAAGAGAGGGGTTGAGTGTAAAGCACATACTAATAAATTGTTAGTGTTAGGTTTTAGAGAATAGATAGCATAAATTCTAGATTAGGGTTGCCTCTCTTTATATAGATGATGAATAAATAAGATGCGGGTATGTGTTTACAAGGTAACTAAATACTAATACCCAATAAGCAAAAATGCCCAAATAGCCTAGCACTCCTCAAGCGGGAGGATAAATGTCAATCATGCCTCCCTTGTTATAAAGACTAGTAAAACATTTTCTAAACAAAGTTTTCCTAAACAAAAAACTAAGAAACAAATATAAAATTGGTAATCTAATGCCACGCGTTGAATTATTCATGTCGACGCTGAAAGTGCCAATCAAACCAAACTTTAGTGCAAAGAGTTAAATATTCCATCTTGGATACACTTAAGATTTTAGAGTTTGTCAAACTAGTAGAAATGAAAGTTTTAGAGATCATCAGTAAAAGTGAAAGTTTTGAGAAATCCTCAAACACAATAGTAATAAATACCCACAGTAGGTAAAGACAGCAACAATAGTATTGTCAGAATGAATCAGCATCAACAGAAATCAACAATAGCAATAGAAGTAGCCGACAACACCTTCTGATGAGTCAATAACAGCAGGAATTGACGGCGAAAGACAGTAGAGGAGACAACAGTTGATGACGGTTAGAGTTTTGAAACTTGAAAGAGCCTAGTTTTTTTATGGGGGAAATGGTCCAAATATTTAAGGAATGGTTACCATATAATGGAGGGGAGGCAAAGTGTTCCGGAATAAACATCTGAGATTTTCTTTTTGCCTTTTGAGGGAAACCTCACAGGGGCTTTTATAATTTCTCCAAAATGTACTGTATCAACTAAAGAGTTAACATGTAATATAAGAATAACAAGAAGCAATAAAACAGCTAGCAAACTATACATGCAATAGTGAATTAAATAATCCAAGAAGCACATAATACGAAAATTAGAGGATTGATTTAGCTTACTCAAACAAAAAGAAGAGGGTGACTGATGCCTTCTTAGTCTGTATAAATGATTTCAAAGGCCTGTGCAAGAAAATGCAGTCCACGACAAGAAGAAACAGCAAAAAGGAAACAATTCGGATGTGGGAAACCAAAGAAACAGATGGAGTTGTCTCAATGTGATCGACCCTCTTTTGAGCCAGCCAGTGCAAGGATTTAATCATCAAAAGTGTGGTAACCATTGCAAGAGTTGTAACAGAAAAATCTTGCCTAAATATAGTAATTGCAAAAAGAATTTCCATAATCTCCCTCCACAGTTGTTCATTTAACCTCTCAACTTCTGCTTCTCTAAGAGTAC
The DNA here is from genome assembly GCA_038442645.1 of Agave tequilana. Lineage (NCBI taxonomy): Eukaryota > Viridiplantae > Streptophyta > Magnoliopsida > Asparagales > Asparagaceae > Agave > Agave tequilana. The sequence continues at coordinate 42,386 of JAVJIF010006919.1, read as the reverse complement.
CAAGAAACACAAGCTTGACTAACTGCCATAATATGCACATGAAGACCAGACCCATGTTCAACAGAAGTACAAAACAGATTTTGGAAGTATATAAATAAACCATGGCTGGGTAGAACTGTCCTCTGCTGTTAAATGCATGATAGATCATGGTAATCATGGCCAAGAAACTAAATCCAGCATAAGTTTTGAGCCTCATCATTTCTAAAAGACCTGTCGGAAAAATATGTCAATCAGGATAGATCAGAATGTCCCCAAGACAAGTAAAAATAAAACTAATGAATTTATTTTAAACCAGCATTGAGATACAGAAAAAAAAAATTAATAAAACCTTCTTTCTAAACAGTTAAACAAGGCAATAACTATCTCTATTATATGTCAACACATTTATGTCACCTCTGACCCATTCTGCAGTATGAAGTTGCTAATTTTCCATTGTTGATGCATAAAGTTAAAGAAGGTGAACATTTTATATGCAACACCTAATATAATATATTTTATATATTAACACCCTGAGAAATTAAACTACCTCAATTAATCCCTATTGTTTGAGGATTTCGCCAGATTGACATGTGCATATTACCATTCGTTCAAATAACATGAACTTTCTGCATAAAGATGATAAAATTGCTTTTTATGTAAAACCTAAATTTGATTTCATCAACCAAACTCTTATGCAACAGATCCTAGCTAGATGCACGTGGTTAAGCTAGTCACTTCTAAATCGACAATCTTGACATTGTGAATCCTTACCCTGTTTATTTTCTGCATCCATGTCCATTAAGATGGCTTCCTTGAAACCGATATTGTAAATTCAACTAGGCCTAGATTACACATTGGAATTTTGCAAAGGAGAAGGCCAGAAAGCACAAGGATGAGTTGAACTTAAACGTGGTCAGCACCAGTCCATCCAAATCAGGGAAGGGAATTATTCAATAAAAGAAATCAAAATAAAACAAAGTACATTTCAGACATTATAATGAACGTACGATAATGTAAATAAGTTGTAAGTCAAGATCAAAATGCCACATTTCACAAAAGGAAAAATCTCATAACTAATTCCAATTCACAGGTAAAGGAGAGAAAAAAGAACTTAGTTAAAACTTTGATGTTGAAGAATGATGAAAATTTCAGGAAAAAGCAGTATCTATATGAGATAAAAGCTTGCCTCGTACCACCTAACTTTTCGAACCATTTTCAATGTCCAAAATATAGTTCAGGCCAGAAATCATGAAGGCCGTAGATGACAAGAGAACTAAGAAAACTTCCTTCCGAACATCTTAACTAGCATCATGAAAATCATGAAGTGCATCCCTTGAGCTTAAATTTCAACCGCACTTGATTCAAATGTTGAACATAATGAATAAATTAAAATCTCAAGGAAACACATAAAAGCTCGGCTAAAGCTATGCAGATTTTTGAACCCAAACAACCCAAATCCATTAAATCGACGGATTAACGATTACCTAAGCAACTCATCTATCATTAAATAAAGTTCAAATTTTTTGAGAGGGTTAAAAAAAATATATTGAAATTGGACTGTGAAACCCAAAACTTTTTCGTAACTAAACAAAATCAAACAAAAAATATATATCTCTAATACAACTTTTCTCGCTTTCTGAATCAAACAAACAATCAGACAGGCTACAGGATACAAATCAGTGAGAAACCCGAGAGGAGCTCGAGCCAATTGAGTGCCATGGAGAGAATTGTGAATGAGGGTTAAAAACTTTACCTTTTTGTCTGAGAATTTGATTGGGATTCCGAGTCGAGCGAGTAAGAGGCGGAAAACGAAGACACAGAGAAAAGGGAAAAGATCGAGAGAGAGAGAGATTGGAAATCTCCGCCCTCGCTTTCAGATTTTCCAATTTCCGCCCTCGGTTTCAGATTGGAGATCTCCGCCCTCGGTTCCAGTCTATTGGACCGTGCGGTCTGCAGCCGGTTCGCAACGGTCCGGCTTGTTATCAAAATCGATCAAAGAGCCTCCTGTGTTAAATAAAAATTGTCCTTCTATTTGTCTGTCTATCTTCATTCGTATGAGAGAGAGCAGGACTCGCTCTCTTTCATCTTGCTCATTCGTCATCGCAGCCTAAGCGTCACCCGCCCCCTCTTCTCTCCCCTCCCCCCTCCTTCCTCGTACTTCCCTCCTTTCCCTCTCCGCCTGTAGCCGCTCTCTTCTCCTTTTCCCTCTACTCCCTCTCTATCCCCCCTCCCCTTCTCCCTCTCACCGCCGCTTCTGATAGCCGTTATTGATCGGTTTTCCATCATGACAGTGACATACTAATATTTAATAACAAATTATTTTTGTTATCGATAAATTTAAAATGAATGCTCACTCTCAATAGTCAAGATGCCTGTTTGCTTTCAGGTTCATTGAACAATTTTACTAAATTATAGTTTCACTGCTATCCAAACGAATTTTAAATCTTAAAGAAAATCTAATTTAAATGAATTTTCTCTAAATAATTAGAACAAATTTTTAGAAATAGCTAACTTTGATTACAAAACAATGAACAATGAACGGATAAGATGTCAGGTTAGTTTTTTGGGATTATACGAGTCAATTAAAAAAAATTATGGTTTAGAAAATTAATCTCAATGAAGCTACCAAAGCAATTGAGCAAGGGAGATATTTGCTTGCAATCACGGAAATTTGGGAATTCTAACTCAAATAGAATCCAAAATTGAATGTTTCTTTGCGAGGGATTTGGATTTTGGACATCGAATTAAAAATTCAACGTTTGATCTATTTGTTTGGACCTTACGAGGTGTTGAGGGGAAGAGGAGGCTGATAGCAACATCAAACCCGTGCAATAATTAAAGGGCTTTCATAGAGGCACAGGGCTGTTGGGCCCACGGCCCAAGGGAAAATATATTTTTGACGTTTTTCATTTAAATTTCAGAGAAATCTGATATTGTACAATTCATGTATTATTCATTCATTTTGATGAGTAGGAGCAGAGCCCACATAATCACTTTTCGGAGCAAACAAATAACTCGGCAGGGAAAAACTCGATGGGGCCCATGTTGTCAGGAATTTTCCGCATTTTTCGCTCAGTTTTGGGGGAACAAATAGCCCCTGATTCAAAATATATTATTTTACCTTCAACATCAGAAATCAGACAAAAATCATCTTAGAAGAAATTATTTCATAATACGTATTTTGCTAAATTGTGTTGGCGTTTTGGTAATTGGGAATTCACCCCAATTGGTCAAAACAAACATCGAATATTGAAGAACTCGAAGCTAAAATCACCCATTAGACTCCAAACCATTGAAATCTATGAGCTCGGTGGTAAGGTCAAGGGTGATGAGCACAACAAGCCATTAATTTACGTATTATAGAAGTCAGTCCTCCTATGGCTCATTGATAATCCATTGAATTTGTTTTTTAATGAGCACCGACTTGAATCAAATGAGGATTGACATTTTTCCTACTGGGCTACCCTGAAATTTTTCGGTCTTAGTTAAGCTGTGGGGTGCAGGGGATTAGTCTGAAAGTTGATCACAATCTCTCTGAATACTCTTGTATTAACTATATATATACGCATACATATATATAGAGATAAACTCGTATCCTTCCAAGAGGATTTGAGCTTGAATCCTTTCAACTCAAATACATCCCTCCGATATTCGAATACAAGATCCATTCTGTTGAATTTGATCTATATTATTTTCAAGTATCTATAAATCAAAAATCAAATATTTTGAATACTTTTTACCCATCTATCAAGCAGCATAAAATGGACGGCCGAAAGCAGTGAGTTGGTTAGATCTATGTCTTTAGACATACAAATTCTCGAACCGACCATTTTAATATGATTTAAACATTTAAAAACCCTTACAAACCAATTTTTATTAGGTTTTAAATGTTCTACATCGTTAAACTGACCAACTCACTATTCATGCCGTTTGTTTTCTTCTGCTTGATGCATGGACAAAAAGTATTCAAAACATTTTATTTTTGATTTATAGATACTTGAAATAATATGGATCAATTTCAGCATAGTAGATCTTGTATTCGAATGTCGGATGTTAGTATTTGAGTGGGAAAGATTCGGTCTTAAATTTTTTTGGAAGAACACAAGTCTATTTCCATATGTGTGTACACATATACACACACATATAGACTTGATGTCATTCTAAAAGAATTCGAGGTCGAATCCTTCCCGCTCAAATAACAACATCTAACATTCGAACACAATGTACACTTTGTTGAAGTTGATCTATATTATTTCAAATATCTATGAATCAAAAGTCAAGTGTTTTGAGTACTTTTTGCCCATGCATCAGGTAGGAGAAAAACGGACGGCCTAAATAGCGAGTTGGCTAGTTTAACAGTGTAGAACATTTAAAACCAAACAAAAATTGATTTGTAGGATCTTTTAAATGTTTAGATCATGATCAAATGGTCGGATCAAGAATTTATATGTCTAAAGACATAAATCTGGACAACTCACTACTTTCGGCTGTTTATTTTGCGCCGCTTGGTGGATGGGCAAAAATTATTCAAAACACTTAATTTTGAATTTATAAATAATTGAAATAATATAGATTAACTTCAACGAAATGGACCTTGTATTCGAATGCCAGAGGGTTGTATTTGAGTAGAAAGGATTCGAGCTCGTATCCTTCTGGAACTACACAAGTCTATCTCTCTTCTTATGTAGAGAGGGAGATAGACTTGTGTAGCTCCGAAAAGATTCGACCGCAAATTCTTCCCACTAAAATACAACCATAAATCAGCCGAATATAAGATCCATTCCGTTGAAGTTGATCGATATTGTTTCAAGTATCTATAAATCAAAAATCAAATATTTAAAATACTTTTTTCTCATGCATCAATTAGGAAAAAAACGAACGGCCTAAATAACGAGTTAGTTAGTTTAACGGTGTAGAATATTTGAAACCTAACAAAATTTAATTTGTAGGGGTTTTTAAATATTTAGATCATGATCAAATGGACGGATCAAGAATTTGTATGTTTAAAGACATAGATCTAACCAACTCACTACAATCGGTCGTCCATTTTGCGCTAGTCGAGGGATGGGCAAAAAGTATTCAAAAACTTGATTTTTTTTATTTTTAGTTATTTTAAATAATATAGATTAATTTCAATGGAGTGGATCTTGTATTCGAATGTCGGAAGTTAGTATTTGAATATGAACATGATCTAAACATTTAAAAACCCCTACGAACCAATTTTTGTTAGGTTTCAAATGTTCTACAATGTTAAACTGACCAACTCACTATTTATGCCGTCCGTTTTCTCCTACTTGATGCATGGGTAAAAAGTATTTAGAACACTTGATTTTTGGTTTATAAATACTTGAAATAATATATATCAACTTCAACGGAGTGGATTTTGTATTCGAATGTCAGATGTTGGTATTTGAGTGGGAAGGATTCGATCTCAAATCCTTTTGGAAGAATACAAGTCCATTTCCATATACACGCACGTACACATAATATATATACACACTTGATGTCATTCCAGAAGGATTCGAGGCCGAATCCTTCCTACTCAAATAACAACATTTGACATTTGAATACAAGATCCACTTTTTTGAAATTGATCTATATTATTTCAAATACTTATAAGTCAAATATCAAGTTTTTTGAGTACTTTTTGTCCATGCATCAAGTAGGAGAAAAATGAACGGCCTAAATATCTACTTGGTTAGTTTAACGTGTAGAACATTTGAAACCTAACAAAAATTGATTTGTAGGGGTTTTTAAATGTTTAGATCATGAATGGCCAGATCGAGAATTTGTATGTCTAAAGACGTAGATCTGGGCAACTTACTACTTTCGGCCGTCCATTTTGCGCCGCTTGGTGGACAGACAAAAAATATTCAAAACACTCGGTTTTAAATTTACTTGAAATAATATAGATTAACTTTAACGGAATGAATCTTGTATTCTAATGTCAGAGGATTGTATTTGAGTGGAAAGGATTCGAGCTCGACTCCTTCTGGAACTACACGATTCTATCTCCATCTCTATACAGAGAGGGAGATAGACTTGTGTAGCTTTTGAAGGATTCGTGGTCGAATCCTTCCCACCAAAATACAACCATAAATCATTCGAATATAAGATCCATTCCGTTGAAGTTGATCGATATTATTTCAAGTATATATAAATTAAAAATCAAATATTTAAAATATTTTTTTCTCATGCATAAACTAGGAAAAAACGAACAGTCTAAACAGTGAGTTGGTTAGTTTAACGGTGTAGAATATTTGAAACCTGACAAAATTTAGTTTGTAAGTGTTTTTAAATATTCAGATCATAATCAAATAGCCGGATCAAGAATTTGTATGTTTAAAGATATAGATCTAATCAACTCACTACAATCGGCCGTCCATTTTACACTACTCGAAAGATGGACAAAAAGTATTCAAAACACTTAAAATTTTTTTAGTTATTTTAAATAATATAGATTAACTTCAACGGAGTGGATCTTGTATTCGAATGTCGGATGTTAGTATTTAAGTGGGAAAGATTCGGGTTCGAATCCTTCCAGAATGACACAAGTCTCTCTCTCTCTATATATATATATAGAGAGAGAGACATACATATATATAGAAATGACAGAAATCTTTATAATACAAAATTTTTTCAATACGTGCAAAGCTTCAAGCTTTTTCCTCCCCCTCCTCTTATTATTATTATTATTATATATTATTATTATTATTATTATTATTATTGAGATTACAATAGAAACATAAGAAAGAGTAGAGGTTTTAAATTTCGATGCTAATTTACTACTTATGAAAGTTTTTTTAATTGTTTTTATAATTACTGTAAAGCATTACATTCTTCTCGTTCCTAGTTTTGTTTCAATGCCTTCCTCCATATCCACTATACGTGATCGTGCGGAATGTTGTATCACAATACAAGCCCGGGTCTAAAAAAGAAATTAATACCGCCCGGTGAGCATATAAATCTGGTGACCAAATTGGAGAATTATAGTTGTAGTTCCAAGGACAAGACACAACTCCTAATTTTTTTAGAGTTATTAAATACAGTAAAGATATACTTCATTAATTTTTGCTAATTTCTCCTTTGTCTCTACATTTTTTCGTTACAATTCTTTAGTCCTTAATTGTAATTAAAATCGATTAAAGGGAGGTGTTCTCTCGTAACTTTTTCACAAAAAAATATTCGTCCCGTCTGTTCATTTTCACCTCTACGCGAGAGAAAAAGAGAGCAGAGAGAGAAAGAGAGCAGCACTCTCCCCTCGCCGTCGCCCTCTCCTCCGCTCAGCGCCCTTATACTTCTTATCCTTAGGGGCGGGGGGGGGGGGGGGGGGGGGGGGGGGGGGGGGGGGGGGGGCGGGCATAACAAGTTAGAGGGTGGAGTTTTTTAAAGGTTAAGGCCTATTGACAATCCCCTTACGCTATCGACAGTCAAACACACACCCTGACTGATTAACCATGTTGTCGACAGCAACCACTCTGGGTTGTTGACAACAGTTTATCGAGAGTTGGGTTTGTCAGAGAACTGTCGACAATTGTCTTGGGCTGTCAACAACAAAAAGATTCTGGACGAATTCGAGTAGACTTTACATTTGTTTCTGAACTGAATTTAGAGTTATTGGTTTTCATTTCTTGAGGAACTCCATGCCTATAAAAGGAGGAGTAATTGCCCCTTGGTGTTGTATCCTGTAATTGATTAGTTTAATACGAATTCTCTCCTCTTCTGCCCCTAGAACGTAGGCAAATTGTCAACCTAGTAAAAAACTCATGTTTTCGCTTTCTTCTTTATTTGTTTTGTTTTTGTGTTTGGCGATTATTCTTCGGCGCATCTCTATTCCGTTGCTGGTGGTTCTAACAATTCTCGCTATCTTTTTTTTTCTCTTCTTTCTTTACTCCTTCTCTCCCAGTAAATTTTTAACTTTGCCTTATCAGCTGTCTTCACAGATCAATTTTTACCGCCGCAACAGTGTACTAGTTTAATACTCAAATCTGGGAGATTTATTTTCATATCGCATTAAATTCAACTAACTCTAATTCCCTCTCTTTACAAGACCATCAATAAATGCCCCCCCGTCTGATATACCCGTTCAGATGCCACATTAAAAGCATATTTACAATTCACCCCATCCACACAGCGCACACCAAAGATAAGCGCAGAGAGAGAGAGAGTAAAGCTCCTTTCCCCCAAAACCCCAGCGCCGATGCGGTCCGGTCACCCCCCGGCGATCCTCCTCCTCCTCCTCTTCGCCCTCCTCTTCTCCACAGCCGAACCCGTCGGCTTGAACTGGGGCACCTCCTCGTCCCACCCGCTCCCGCCGGCAAAGGTGGTGATGGGACTCCTACGAGCTAACAACATCAGCAAGGTGAAGCTCGCCGACGCCAATGCCGACGCCCTCGAAAGCCTCTCGGGCTCTGGAATCAGCGTGACCGTTGGGATCCCCAATGAGATGCTCAAAACCCTCAACTCGTCTAAGAAGGCGGCGGAGAGCTGGGTCCATGACAACATCACCCGCTATTTCGCCAGCGGCGGAGTTCGAATCGAGTAAGCTTGCAAGTAGTTGTTGTTTGAAAATTATTCATGTGTGATATATTCTGGAAAGTTTGAACCTTTTTAGCCTGGGGCTGTTCCTTTCTGTTCATGGGTTTGATTCGGCTGCTGTTTGCTTTTATGGGTTTACATCTGAACTCTGATTGAGTTATTTTTCATGTTGTTGGATTTATTTTGTTTATTTGCGTGCAATGTGGTTTGAAGAGTGATAAATTTGGACATCTTTTTGGTAGTTCTGCATTTTCTAAAGGGAGAATTTTACCATTTTTGGTTCATTGAATATTTGCCTAAAATTATTAGTTTCAAGGGGAGATGGTGAGATGAATTTGGCTAATAAACTTTCCTGTATCTTATTTTTTATTGCATCTGTTTTTTTATTTTTTATTTTCTTATTTTAATGAAATTTCAGCAATTAATGGTGATAGTGGAGTGAATTTAATTATTACTCTTTTCACAAACTCGTTCATAATCTAATCCGCTGTGAGTTTGGAAGTTTTCAACCTTCCCTTCATATTGGCATAATTGGGTGCTAATTGTAATAAGGGTTTTGGACTTACCCTTAATTTTGTGATCCTTCAATTATGCAAGATATACTACATTAGAGAATATATCTATATCAATTTACCATTAGAGCTATTTTAAGTAATAGAAATGGTTTGTAAAAGAGTTGAATTGATGTATTATCTTCATTCATGTTAAGTTGGAACCTTGATGGAATTTACAAACTATTTGCTGGTTTGTTAAGGACACTTCTTGTGGTTCCCAACTGTGTGGATCTCAAGGAAGAAGAATTAATAGGTATGTAAGTAGCCAGAATAAATAAATAAAATCATAAGGACCTTAATCTGGGGCAGTAGGTGGTTTAATTTGTTATGTTATTCGGTAAATGAGGGCTTTGTTGATGAATCAATCTCTTTTCCTTGTGTAGATTTCAATTCAATATAAGGTTCAAAAGCAGATTGAACCTTGGCAGATAACTGAAATGCTCTAGTGCTTACTGATTTTAGCTTGGCATTTCTTATCTCGATAAAGGATTATGCGAAGGGCTGGGATGGAAATAGGTCGAATCATTAGACCTCTTTTTATCGGCCGTAGATACTAGTCTGCAAGGATTAGCCGGTTATTTTAGGACCATATAGACTCACATGAAGTTTTCTCTGACAATTACTAGCCATTTTTCTCCAGAATGTGCGATGAGTTTCTTTCAAATCCTTTTAAGGAGACAACTTTTTTGTGGAAGTTATAGGGCTAGTTTAGTGACCCTGGCTTGGTCTCCATTTGATGAGGAGTTCATGAATATGTTAACAAATAAGCATATAGCTTTGTTTTAACTTGGTTTATTCATGTAATTTGAAAGCATACAAATTGCAATCACATAATTCTAAGTCATTCAAGTGTGACAAAATACTTGGTGATATAATTTGGATGGCCCTGCCCGCTTATATGTTCTAGTAGCCTTGACATTTCTGTGTTCATGACTTCTCGAGGCATCTTTGTCTCACACTTATGTTGGGGTTCTAGTGGAGAGCAAATGCAGAGATGAATTCCCTTGGTAGTCAAAGAACACACAAGGATTTAAATGGTTTCGCTAAACCAGTCCAAATGTGCAAGGAGAGGATTTTGATTTTACTTTTGTTAAAGAATAGTATTAGGACTAGGATTATATAATACTAACTCAGGTAGGGGACTGCAAGGTTTCTTTCATCTCCATAATCTCTCTCTTAGGGCTTCCTCACACAAGTTACAATGGACTAATATACAAGAGATAGATCTCTCAACGCTGAGCAACTTCTTGTGGCAACAACTAATGCTTGACTGAAACTCTAGTGGAGCACATAAACCCTGACAATAACGGCCCTATTTTTTGAATATCTAAAATAATCTCAACCTTTTGTCTTTCATTGATAGAAGTACACCCATTTGAATAACTTAAAACGGACAGGGCTGCTCCAGCACCTAACTTGAATAAACTTTGATCGTCTCATCAGCCCATTTTCCTACAGGCCAATCGGCTCAATGCAGGATCTAGAAACTATATCTCTGGATTGTCATCAAACACATGATAGTGCATATCGCCCAAACACCTCACTGTCACACACCGCTAATCGGCCATATCCACATACTGATCTCCTTGACATAAATCACATAATGGCGACCTGGTTTGCTGATAATGGCTAGCTTATATGGAACTAACATGCTGATTGTTGGTTAAGACCTTTCTTGCATTTGTCCCTATTTCTGGGTTGTATATAAAGCATACTTCGTAAACTTAATGCTATTTTGCGCACCCACAAGTGACATGCTCTTTCTACCCCTTTCCTCCTCACCCCTTTTTCTTTTCGATCGCTTTCATTGTCCTTTTCTTCACAGTTCCTGTGGATGGAGCTGGTGGCGTTCTATCCATGACAACAAGACGAGTTTGCCTAATGCATTATGCCAGCACCCACATCTAGTTATACTTCAGTTGATTAACATTTTTGTCATAGTTTCTACCTTATGATTTCTGTAATATCCCTAGTTTAAAGTACCGTATTTTTCTGAGTATTTATTTCATTTAATTGATTATCTTATTAATATTCTTTAACTTGATTTATAGTTATTACTATTATTATTATATACAAACTATTTTAAGATGGTAAAGGGTATTTTGGCCTCATATTATTATCATTAATTATTTTCAATATTTTAATAACTTGTTACCATTATTTATTATTATTCTTTGATAGTAGTAGCATTATTCTTTCCTTCTTTTCTATTTCTATTCCTAAACTCCATTTGCCTATTATCCATTAGCCCTTGATCAAGCCCATGCAAATATCTCTCTTTTCTTCCATATTTTTCTCAAACCCAAGCCAATGTGAGCCCATTACCATATAGCCTATACCCTATATTCTCATACCCATTTTCTAAATCCAAACCCACTTAGATCAAACCCACTACCCGTTACTCTACTTGGATCAACCATTATCCAATCCAACCCAAAACCCATTACTAACTCCTATTCTTAAACCCTAACCTAAACAAATCCCTATTTAACCTTCATTAAAACCTAAACCTATCTAATCCCCTCCTCCAAACGCAGCCGCCCCATGATGCCGCACCAACCCGCAGGCGAATCCCCATGGCAAGCCAGCCCATACATTCCCCGGAGTCATTCCTTGCTCCTGGCCGAACTTCACAGCCCTATGCCGCCTCCACCTTCCAATAGCCGTGAGCCCCCCTCCTTGCTCTTCACATAATTGATTGAGGTATACATTTATGTTTTAATTATGATGATGTTAATGATGATTCTATTGGCATTTTATATAAAGTGTGTTAATTAATTTATTACATGGGTATTTGGTTGTGCATGTGGTGTATATTTGTGTGAGCGGCAAAATCCTTACTCCGAGCTATTTTCGGGCTCTCCGCGGGATGCCGTTGATCGACGTCGGCAAGCGCGAACGCACCCCACGCCCTTCACGGCGAGTTGCTCTATCCAACGACACTCTCCGCGGTCTCGGACGCCTCTGTCGGAGCCTCCATCGGTGCGCCGCAAGTTGCCCGAAGTTAGCGTTTTTATTTATATAAGGTAAATATGTAATAATGTACATGTTTTATTTGCATGGTGTATTATTTGTTGGTATGTGCATACGTGGGTTTTTGCATGCATGCATGGGTGTGTAGGTGGGAAATTATTTGTGTGTGGAGGTTTCATTAATGCCATGCATGTGGTGACTGGGAAATATGCAAAGCCCATCTCTGAAGTTACTTGGAGCAATCCAGATTTGCATTTCAAATGGAATTTCCTTGGAAGATTTTGGGCATGATCATCCTCATCCTAATCTTCAGTATGCTAAGGGTCTAGTTGAAATAATGTACGCAGAGAATGTGCCTGATCTTGGAGCTGCAAGTAGTGCGACATGGACCCGTTTGGAGAGATCCGAACTCGATTCGGATTCGTGCTCATTATGGACCTGATACACAGGCGATTTGAAGATCGATTCATGGGATGATCGTCATTTTGTGAGTGTTTCATCTTCCTTCTATAATTCTATTTTGTGAGTGTCTTACTTTCTTGATTAAATTTTACTTAATCATGTTGTGCGTGTTTCTTTTCTTGTGTAATTTTATTTAATTCTATTTTGTGAGTGTCACTTCTTTATTTAATTTTATTAAATTTTATTGTGAGTGTTCGTTCTTGTGTATTTATCGTTATTGATATGCTTTACATGTTGCCTTTATCATTTTATGTGACTTTCCGTTATACTTTACTAGTTTGATTACTTGTACCAGTTCATGAGACATATATGATTGTCCACTTTATTCATGTAGTTGATATTTGCTTGTATTGGCATTAATTCATGTGTGGTAGTTTATCGTTATTGGTTTAGGCCTAATTTTGATACACCTTAGACTGTTACTTGACTCAGCTTGATCTTGAGGTGATATAGTTTATGTTTGGAAGATTTGATATTCATGTATTTGAGGATTATTTACTTTTGATTATAGGCTAGTTGTCGTACACCTTAGAGTGTGACATGGATAAATGTTGAGATAGGCCTACTTCATATTTGTTGATTTAGTTGAGGTATTATCAGACATTTATTTGATGATATTTTAAACGAGAATTCATTTGGATAATGAGGATGGATTAAATAAGATATTTTATATTGATTTATTTGATATTTGGATTCATGTATGGACCTAGAGTTCAACTTGAGATTTACATAGGATCTTGATTTATAGAAGAGATCAATAAAAGTCAGATTCTGATCATATGGTAGAATATCTTAACTTGATTTTTGATTTATCACATAATACTGATTTTGGATTATTAGTTACAAGTATTTGTTTGGATCTGTTCAATGATGATTATCTGAGTAATGATGTTTATTGATATCGGGGTTTGGATACCAAGACTTTCTAGATTTCATGTAGCTTGAGGATGTCCCACTCCGTAATTATGATCTTGGTTTTGGATTGATGAAATAAAGACTTTTGGATTTACCTTGGTGATTTGATTGAGTATTGATGATCTTATCAATGTTGGATATTAGATGTAGAGATGATTGAGATGTTATGTTGATTGAGGAGGTTATATTCTTTAGTTATGGTCTTGATTATGATTGGATAAGTTTAATTTGATCTTGAGGATATATATTACTTCATGATTGGTTCTTGACTATTTTAGTTAAGGAGATAGAGTTATTATGAATGATCTCATTGATACCGGTGACTATATTATGTGTTCGGAGTTTTATAGCAAGCTATTGAGATTTGGATATACCAGTGACTTAGAGGATGGATATATCGATGACTTTGAGGATATGTGTTGATTCCATACTTTACTGGATTATTCTATTCATGATAATAGATCATTACTCAGCCTGGATATCTTGATTCACTTGAGGAAATCTTAATTATATCTACCTGACAACTATCATGTTCATGTTACTGAATTTGCTGGGAAAATATTATTACACGGTAACAACACCCGCATGTTTACTTGTTACATATTCCTGTTATACCGGTATCCTGTTACTTGACATGTTGTACTCCTGTTATACCGGTATCCTGACTTTCACATGTTGATATTGTTACCGTGACTACCACTGAGTCATCCCAGTGATTTAAGTAACATGTATATTAAATAATCTTGATAAACTAAAACATGATAACACACAACTTGCACTGGGCTTGGGGAGATTGATGGAGGAGACAGCGTCCGTATTTTGGGTGGACCTAGGATTTAGGTTGCGCAGCGAAAGAGGGTTTCACTGCAGGGTTCCCGTGGGGTGACTGGCACCCCGTCCTGTTTATTCCTGTTTACATGTTCCTGACTACCTAGCGGTAGGTCCTGGTTCAGCGCCAGGAGTCTGGGCCGTGGTCCCGGGTATGTACGGGACCCACCTAAAGCATGGACAATGTCTCCAACCGATCAGTTTCAATAACTTGAGGGCATCGATTGGCATGTGTGGTAGGCGTAGTATGGATGCGTCTATTACATGTGACAATTGGTGTTTGCTGACATAATTAATAATAAACTGTTGATACCTTGTGACTGACTGTATACCTGATTGTATATCTATTTATATATCATTATGATAGACCCATGATTGTAACCAGGATCAGACCATGACCAGATTTAGATACCAGCCTAGTGACATGTGATAGATTACACGCCTTGACATTGATTGCATATCTACAGTTGTGCCTTTTGTCTGCTACCTGTATTCATGTTTTTTTATCATATGTGTTACTGTTCAGTTATTTACCGTGTTATTTAGTCTTTCTATCTACAGTTGTTTTTACTGTTATATATGCACATGGTTTCTTCTGCACGAGCAGTTTCCCCCTTTACACACACACTCATTATGGTCGCGTTCTGACGACCCTGGATTTGCACGTCCAGATATTGGACGATTGTTCTATTGTGCAGGTGTTCGACGAGATTATTCGTCTTGTGAGGGACTGGACGCTCTTTCTTCTATTTCTGGTATTTCACCTCTTTATATTCTGTCATTTCCTGATTCTGCATTGATTGCTTTCAGCTGCCATGTTCTTGCCATCATTTATCTGCTATCCTTAGAATTGTCACTATATGTATTATTGCAGTGTTCATTGATCATTATGCTTCCGATTTATAGCTTGTTCAGGTTACAATTTAGGCTTAGCGCGTATACGAGGGGTAATTTTCTCGCGTATATGCGTCGCCATAACGTCTCCGTATCTTTAGGATCGGGGCGTTACAGAGTGGTATCAGAGCCTAGGTTTTCGACTTGCGATCTTGAATTTTGACTCTTGTTTCGCAAGAGAGACCTAGTTCTTACGGTAACTTGAATAAGTTATACTTACACTGCAATATACATATACTATTCACGTGATAATATTGACTCCATTTGGAAATTGATCGTCCTCCCTTTGGAATTCCATTCTTGATCTGTTAATATCCATAATTCCAACACTCCTTTTAGAGTGATTTGGATTTCCATCTTGATTTCATCCTTCTTTCCTATTCATTTCTCCTAATTCTATCTCTTGAGATTGGTTGCTCCTTGTTGAAACTGGTAGCAGAGATCAGAGCGCGCAGCGGAATCGTGGTGTCCCAACGAGACGACGTGGATGCTTGTCGTGTTCTCTTTTAATTTTAGATTCTTTTTACTATTCCCTACCTTATCGAAATTTCGAGGACGAAATTTTTATTAAGGTGGGTAGAATGTAATATCCCTAGTTTAAAGTACCGTATTTTTCTGAGTATTTATTTCATTTAATTGATTATCTTATTAATATTCTTTAACTTGATTTATAGTTATTACTATTATTATTATATACAAACTATTTTAAGATGGTAAAGGGTATTTTGGCCTCATATTATTATCATTAATTATTTTCAATATTTTAATAACTTGTTACCATTATTTATTATTATTCTTTGATAGTAGTAGCATTATTCTTTCCTTCTTTTCTATTTCTATTCCTAAACTCCATTTGCCTATTATCCATTAGCCCTTGATCCAAGCCCATGCAAATATCTCTCTTTTCTTCCATATTTTTTCTCAAACCCAAGCCAATGTGAGCCCATTACCATATAGCCTATACCCTATATTCTCATACCCATTTTCTAAGTCCAAACCCACTTAGATCAAACCACTACCCGTTACTCTACTTGGATCAACCCATTATCCAATCCAACCCAAAACCCATTACTAACTCCTATTCTTAAACCCTAACCTAAACAAATCCCTATTTAACCTTCATTAAAACCTAAACCTATCTAATCCCCTCCTCCAAACGCAGCCGCCCCATGATGCCGCACCAACCCGCAGGCGAATCCCCATGGCAAGCCAGCCCATACATCTTCCCCGGAGTCATTCCTTGCTCCTGGCCGAACTTCACAGCCCTATGCCGCCTCCACCTTCCAATAGCCGTGAGCCCCCTCCTTGCTCTTCACATAATTGATTGAGGTATACATTTTATGTTTTAATTATGATGATGTTAATGATGATTCTATTGGCATTTTATATAAAGTGTGTTAATTAATTTATTACATGGGTATTTGGTTGTGCATGTGGTGTATATTTGTGTGAGCGGCAAAATCCTTACTCCGAGCTATTTTCGGGCTCTCCGCGGGATGCCGTTGATCGACGTCGGCAAGCGCGAACGCACCCCACGCCCTTCACGGCGAGTTGCTCTATCCAACGACACTCTCCGCGGTCTCGGACGCCTCTGTCGGAGCCTCCATCGGTGCGCCGCAAGTTGCCCCGAAGTTAGCGTTTTTATTTATATAAGGTAAATATGTAATAATGTACATGTTTTATTTGCATGGTGTATTATTTGTTGGTATGTGCATACGTGGGTTTTTGCATGCATGCATGGGTGTGTAGGTGGGAAATTATTTGTGTGTGGAGGTTTTCATTTAATGCCATGCATGTGGTGACTGGGAAATATGCAAAGCCCATCTCTGAAGTTACTTGGAGCAATCCAGATTTGCATTTCAAATGGAATTTCCTTGGAAGATTTTGGGCATGATCATCCTCATCCTAATCTTCAGTATGCTAAGGGTCTAGTTGAAATAATGTACGCAGAGAATGTGCCTGATCTTGGAGCTGCAAGTAGTGCGACATGGACCGTTTGGAGAGATCCGAACTCGATTCGGATTCGTGCTCATTATGGACCTGATACACAGGCGATTTGAAGATCGATTCATGGGATGATCGTCATTTTGTGAGTGTTTCATCTTCCTTCTATAATTCTATTTTGTGAGTGTCTTACTTTCTTGATTAAATTTTACTTAATCATGTTGTGCGTGTTTCTTTTCTTGTGTAATTTTATTTAATTCTATTTTGTGAGTGTCACTTCTTTATTTAATTTTATTAAATTTTATTGTGAGTGTTCGTTCTTGTGTATTTATCGTTATTGATATGCTTTACATGTTGCCTTTATCATTTTATGTGACTTTTCGTTATACTTTACTAGTTTGATTACTTGTACCAGTTCATGAGACATATATGATTGTCCACTTTATTCATGTAGTTGATATTTGCTTGTATTGGCATTAATTCATGTGTGGTAGTTTATCGTTATTGGTTTAGGCCTAATTTGATACACCTTAGACTGTTACTTGACTCAGCTTGATCTTGAGGTTGATATAGTTTATGTTTGGAAGATTTGATATTCATGTATTTGAGGATTATTTACTTTTGATTATAGGCTAGTTGTCGTACACCTTAGAGTGTGACATGGATAAATGTTGAGATAGGCCTACTTCATATTTGTTGATTTAGTTGAGGTATTATCAGACATTTATTTGATGATATTTTAAACGAGAATTCATTTGGATAATGAGGATGGATTAAATAAGATATTTTATATTGATTTATTTGATATTTGGATTCATGTATGGACCTAGAGTTCAACTTGAGATTTACATAGGATCTTGATTTATAGAAGAGATCAATAAAAGTCAGATTCTGATCATATGGTAGAATATCTTAACTTGATTTTTGATTTATCACATAATACTGATTTTGGATTATTAGTTACAAGTATTTGTTTGGATCTGTTCAATGATGATTATCTGAGTAATGATGTTTATTGATATCGGGGTTTGGATACCAAGACTTTCTAGATTTCATGTAGCTTGAGGATGTCCCACTCCGTAATTATGATCTTGGTTTTGGATTGATGAAATAAAGACTTTTGGATTTACCTTGGTGATTTGATTGAGTATTGATGATCTTATCAATGTTGGATATTAGATGTAGAGATGATTGAGATGTTATGTTGATTGAGGAGGTTATATTCTTTAGTTATGGTCTTGATTATGATTGGATAAGTTTAATTTGATCTTGAGGATATATATTACTTCATGATTGGTTCTTGACTATTTTAGTTAAGGAGATAGAGTTATTATGAATGATCTCATTGATACCGGTGACTATATTATGTGTTCGGAGTTTTATAGCAAGCTATTGAGATTTGGATATACCAGTGACTTAGAGGATGGATATATCGATGACTTTGAGGATATGTGTTGATTCCATACTTTACTGGATTATTCTATTCATGATAATAGATCATTACTCAGCCTGGATATCTTGATTCACTTGAGGAAATCTTAATTATATCTACCTGACAACTATCATGTTCATGTTACTGAATTTGCTGGGAAAATATTATTACACGGTAACAACACCCGCATGTTTACTTGTTACATATTCCTGTTATACCGGTATCCTGTTACTTGACATGTTGTACTCCTGTTATACCGGTATCCTGACTTTCACATGTTGATATTGTTACCGTGACTACCACTGAGTCATCCAGTGATTTAAGTAACATGTATATTAAATAATCTTGATAAACTAAAACATGATAACACACAACTTGCACTGGGCTTGGGGAGATTGATGGAGGAGACAGCGTCCGTATTTTGGGTGGACCTAGGATTTAGGTTGCGCAGCCGAAAGAGGGTTTCACTGCAGGGTTCCCGTGGGGTGACTGGCACCCCGTCCTGTTTATTCCTGTTTACATGTTCCTGACTACCTAGCGGTAGGTCCTGGTTCAGCGCCAGGAGTCTGGGCCGTGGTCCCGGGTATGTACGGGACCCACCTAAAGCATGGACAATGTCTCCAACCGATCAGTTTCAATAACTTGAGGGCATCGATTGGCATGTGTGGTAGGCGTAGTATGGGATGCGTCTATTACATGTGACAATTGGTGTTTGCTGACATAATTAATAATAAACTGTTGATACCTTGTGACTGACTGTATACCTGATTGTATATCTATTTATATATCATTATGATAGACCCATGATTGTAACCAGGATCAGACCATGACCAGATTTAGATACCAGCCTAGTGACATGTGATAGATTACACGCCTTGACATTGATTGCATATCTACAGTTGTGCCTTTTGTCTGCTACCTGTATTCATGTTTTTTTATCATATGTGTTACTGTTCAGTTATTTACCGTGTTATTTAGTCTTTCTATCTACAGTTGTTTTTACTGTTATATATGCACATGGTTTCTTCTGCACGAGCAGTTTCCCCCTTTACACACACACTCATTATGGTCGCGTTCTGACGACCCTGGATTTGCACGTCCAGATATTGGACGATTGTTCTATTGTGCAGGTGTTCGACGAGATTATTCGTCTTGTGAGGGACTGGACGCTCTTTCTTCTATTTCTGGTATTTCACCTCTTTATATTCTGTCATTTCCTGATTCTGCATTGATTGCTTTCAGCTGCCATGTTCTTGCCATCATTTATCTGCTATCCTTAGAATTGTCACTATATGTATTATTGCAGTGTTCATTGATCATTATGCTTCCGATTTATAGCTTGTTCAGGTTACAATTTAGGCTTAGCGCGTATACGAGGGGTAATTTTTCTCGCGTATATGCGTCGCCATAACGTCTCCGTATCTTTAGGATCGGGGCGTTACAATTTCTCTGATTTCTTGTAGCTGTAAGTGTTCAAAACTATACATTTATTGTTTGGTAAATTTTTTTTAATAGGACTCCCTGATTTTTCTCCTAAATCTAGTGATTGCTATGGAAGATGAATAGACTTGCTAGCTAGGATTTATATCAAGAAGCAGTTGTAACATGTAGGATTTGTAAATCCCTAGATGAGGGTGAATAGGGTTAAAAATTAATTAAGACCAATTTTTGAATTGGTCAGGTAGTATATTGTTCTGGTAAAATGTTAGTCGGTCTGGTAGAATGAAGAAATGAACTATAGATGGACTGACACAATACTATAACAGATACAACATATAAAGAACAATGAATAACTGTTAATATAAATGAAGTTTAACACAATATTCAGATGATAAAATGCAGGAGAGAGTAAGAATGGAGTTAAAACACAATTATTGAATTGGATATGCTGTTAACACTTTTGGCAGGATATCATTCTGCTGGTAGAATATTTATATGGACTACCAGATGCAGTAACCAAAGAGTAAGTTGCTAACAGATCTGGCAGGATGTCAGACTGCTAGTATAATGCTGAAATGAACTATAGATGGACTGACAATTATCCAACAGATGCAATAACTAAAGAACTTCAGATAATGGTGAATAAAAGTAAAGTGTAATAACAACAATAAAAAATAAAGCATGAGAGAGAGAGAGGGGAAGACAATAGATTTTAGGGTGGTTCTGAAATTCCTTACATCCACTACTTAGAAGCCTCTTCTCTAGGATTTCACATTCATTGAATGCCTCCAACCCGAAGTAAAGGATTACAATGCTAATGCTCTAACCCAAGAGTTTGGGCTTTCACTTTTCTCTCCGAAGAGGAATAACCACCAACCTCCTTCCCTAGGAGTTAGACTTTCTCCTCTACACTAAGAGGGTACACAATCACAAGAGTTGTTTTGTTCTCTAAATAAGAATGAGAACCACTGAAGCACAATTTCTCAAATCAATGATTGTCACTTAAAGATTGAGAATTTAAGGAGAATTTGAAACATTATAGAAATGAATTCTAGGATTAGCCAAACAAGGAAGTCTTATGAGAAGTTGGTGAAGAAAATTAATAAAGATGAAGCACAATAACTTCTCTCAATATTTTCAGAATATTTTGAGAGTGTAAAAGTTTCAGCTCAGTTCAATCTATTTTCTTGAATTCATCACAGATCTAATTTAAAGCTCAAGACAATTCACTCTTATAATTTGCCCATCAGACACAAGAGAGAGTAGCCCACTTTGCATTAAATACTTGCTGTAAAAATCAGTCAAAGTGAGGTTCTATTTTGGCAGCAATTAACGGGGCTGCAGCTTGAGAGAAGAGGGAAAGGAGAGGGACACTAGCAGCAATTTAATAAATAGAGAATGGGAGCAACGGTTATAAAACGGTTTTCAAAGGCTAAGAATAGCAGCAAGTCTCATTTTGAAATGGGTAGGGTACAAATAGTAGCACACTTGATTTATGAAAGGTGACAAGCCTTTCAAAATCAATTGGACATAAGACACATGAGTCTAAAGGTGATGAAGACATACTGGTACAATCACATGTGATAAGAAAAAGTGGGAGAGAGACAAGATGAATATGATATCAATAAATTTGAGCTCTCTGGCGTGAGATCAAAACTGAAAATTTAGATTGAGGATATAAACTTGGATCACAACTCGATACTTGGCTTCACCACCAGTTGACTTAATCAAAATGAGATCAAATTAATTCCAATAGCACAGTTTTTTAGTCAAATAATTCATCGCTTTATTTATTGAATTGAGTCTCTTTAAATAGACTTCTACAAAGAGAAGTTTTTCATTATACTCGCTGTGAGACTAAACAATAGGAACTCAAAAACTCGTACAAGTCTAAAATAAGACATAATCGATTAGACTTAATCGAGACTCCAAATACTGACTCAAACGGAGTCCAAATGAACTCAAACGAAAACCAAGGACAACTAAAACACATGGACTAAAGAATCGTCTAAAAAATAAAGAAAACCACAACTAACCATGACTCAAAACTAGAACTAAAGATAGGCTGTTGTGACATAACGATGCCGACGCCGATACATGCGAAAAAGAGTTGGTGTGATGTCCTCATCACTCTCACGGCCAGAACGTGAGGATTGAGACAAAAATAATATTTCAGACTTGTATAGTCAAATGAGAGAAACGGATACAAAAATTATTAAATATATCTCATTTGTATTCTACCAGTGAAAGTTCTGATAGAATGGAATATATATAGATAGTCAAAGAATGAAGTTTTATGGGCTAGGATCACTTTTAAAAATTCTCAAGATTGAGAAGATTGATAACCAATAATTTCTGTAGGTGCCAAATGAAGATAATTAATTTTACTCGTTAAATACTTACTTATTTTTCTATAAATATGAAAGTTGAAGCTTGAGTCTCTCTACTCCAAAGGCTCTTGTATAGCTTGATTAATCTTGTTGTAGCTTGAATATTTGGAGCTTGATCTTTCTTCCATCCTCCATATAGATTCGACAATTATGGCTTGATGCCATCTATTCTACTACATGCTTGTCTTTTCTTGTAATAAGACGAAACTACTAACACAAACTCATTAATAGCTAATTTATAGATTAATATACATTATCAATTTTTTTGGAATTACATGATTGTCTTAGTAGAAAGAAAAACCATACATAGAATATATTAGCCACTAGCCAGAGTTATCATCATATTGTCTGTAGATTTTTGCTCTCTGTTGCAGTTAGAGGGAGCATGACGAGAAAGATTTATTAGATGTGCAAGATGTGGAACCCTCTGAATACGTAGAAATTGTGCCATTAACATACTAATAATTGATATTAGTTTCCCACAACTTAATTATTGATTCTCTATTTAGATGGGCAAACCTTCAACTGCCACTCCCTAGATTTACTAATGCAGTGTAGACTAGACTAGAAGCTCTCAGGATGTGTGCATATGTGGGAAGGTGTTCATTTTATTCTTCCTTTTTGTTGGGTGTGCATGTTTGGGGGGTGGGGGGGTGGGGTTTGCCTTTTGCGCCATACTGCACATTGAACAATCGTTGAGAGGGTACTTTTCCATATTGTTTGAGCAGTCATAGACAAACAGCCACTTTCCAATTTCCGTGATTGAATTATAGCAGGTCATGTAAATCTACAATTCTTATTATTGTTGATAATCTACAATCTTAAAGGCATTTTTGGTCTTCTACATTACTACGTAAAGTCATCTTATTCAGTTTGCTAACAGGAACCTTTTTTCAGGTATATTGCAATAGGTGACGAGCCATTCCTTCTCAGCTACGGGCAGCAGTTTCAGCCCTATGTAATTGGTGCTGCAATGAACATTCAGCACACATTGGTCACTGCCAAGTTAGCAAACAAGGTCAAAGTTATCGTTCCTTGCAGTTCTGATGTGTTCCAGTCCAACTCTACCTTTGTGTTCAAGTCCAACACCACGGCCAACAGTTCTGATTCTGTTTCACTTCCTTCAAGAGGTCACTTCAGATCTGATATCAACAAAACCATGACTGAACTCCTCGTTTTTCTTAACAAGCAGGGTTCTCCCTTTGTGGTCAACATTAATCCTTTTTCAAGTTTTCAACAAAGCAAGAACCTAACCTTGGATTACTTCCTCTTTCGTCCAAAATCACATTCCATCGCTGACGGGCATAATAAGTATAAAAACTTCTTCGATGCAACCATAGATACTCTGGTCACATCTATGTCGAAGGCCGGATACAATGACATGGAAATCATAGTTGGGAAGATAGGGTGGCCTACAGACGGTGCAATCAATGCTACTTCAGCCATTGCTCAGACCTTCATGCAAGGCTTGTTCATCACTTGCGGAGCAAAGATGGAACCCCACTTCGACCCAAAAAGCCTCCCTTGAGACCTACATCTTCGGTCTTTTAGATGAAGACCAGCGTAGCATAACGGCTGGAAATTTCGAGAGACATTGGGGAGTCTTCACATTTGATGGCCAGGCCAAGTATAATGTGGACTTAGGTCAAGGCTCGAAGGAACTGGTAAATGCTCACAATGTGGCCTACCTCCCCTCCAAGTGGGTGTGGTGAACAACAACAATGAGGACTTGTCAAACGTTTCTACCAGTTTTACGAACGCGTGCTCCAATGCTGACTGCACGGCGTTGTCTCCAGGGGGATCTTGTTTGGGGTCAGTTGGCCTGGGAATGTCTCGTATGCTTTTAACAGCTACTATCAGCAGCATGATCAGAGGGGAGACAGTTGCGATTTTGGTGGTCTGGGTCTGATTACTACTGTTGATCCATCTATTGGCGACTGCAGGTTTGCTATTGCCCTGCAGACGTCTTCGTCACCTCCTCGGGCAGGTAGTCAACTGCAATGGTGGGCTATATTTTTGAGCGCTTGCACTTTGCTTGGTTTTGCTTGGTTTTGACCTTCTCGGGAAAACTGTTAACTTGGGAGGCGTGAAGGCTAGCCAGACTTGTAGTTTGAGCAATCTTCCATACCCAACCCATGTTAAGTTTTCCTGCTAGGCTCTTGTTTATCTTAGCTTGGTTGGTGACTTGGTGGCAGTGGCTGATGTGCTCAGATGGCAAGCAGTCTGTTGTATAAAGAGGTTGTAGTCTTTGTAATGTAAGAATTCTCCAGGTTGAGTGGCTAATGGATATGTTGAGGTTTTGTTTGTGCTATGTATGGAGTCACATAATTTCTGCCCTTTCTTCTCAATTCAATTTCTGGGAAAATGCTGTGTTCTCTGTGTTAAGATTCGTTTCTTAAACTGATTTAACACTCGGTATGGAGAAAAGAAAACTTCTGTATGATTCATTGCCTGCAATTTTATATGAACACGACGTTGGCTTAGTCCTCGTCCTTTAATGGGGATTAAACATCACCTACAATCTCAGTTGGCTGATTTTGTATGCAGTGCACTCTCGATGGATGATCTTCTTCATTGTTCTCTCACCTTTTACTTTACTGATTGCTGCTTAGGGATGGCCAGCGGGGCGGGTCGACCCGTTTCGACCCGCCCCGCCCCGCCCTGTGCGACCCGTTTGAGTCGCACAGGGCGGGTTGCGGGTCAACCCGGACCCGCCCCGTTTAGGGGCGGGTCAACCCGAGTTGACCCGTCCCGTTTAAACGGGACGGGTCAGATTCGTCCCGTGACGAATCACGGGACGAATCGGGTCGGGGAAAATTTTCCCCGACCCCTTTCTTTCTTTCTTTTTTTTTTTTAAGTCCTATATTATTATATATGTGAGAGGGGAAAATTAGTTTCGGACCCCTATTTTATGTTTTTATTTTTTTTAAACCCTCAAAAACTTAAAAAATTACCTATCATGGAAATTTTGAAATTTTTTAAAATAAAAATAATAATAAAAGGCGAGACGGGTCTAACCCGTCTCGGCGAATCCGGGTAACGAATCGGGTCAGAGACCCGATTCGTTACCCCGATTCTTGATTCGTCTCGTTTAGATTCGTGACGAGACGGGTCCAACCCGTCTCGTCATGGATTCGTTGGCCAGACGGGACGAATCAACCCGATTCGTCCCGTTGGCCACCCCTATTGCTGCTGTCCAACTGATTTTTTTTTTTGTTTTATGTGTGTATAGTTGAATGCATCTCTCTCTGTAGCTGATTTATTATTATTTTTTTCCTTCTGGATCTAATTCCAAGCTCAAGAAAATTGGAGGACGTCAATTGGCTGATTATGGTTACAGGAAGCTCTTCTTTGCTTATGGTTTTTGCACCTAACTTCGAGAGGATTGATATGAGCTGTCAATCACAAAATTTTATCTAGTCAATCCCATTTTGGTGAGAGAAAACATACTTAAAAATGAAAACACAAAACAAACAATAGTTGACAATTTTTTTGAATTTTTTTGCCCGGAAAAGCTGTATGTATATATACATGAAAAAACTGAAAGCTAGTCACCAAATTCACTTACAAATTATAAACCCTTTTTTTTTTTATTTATATATCAGGCTATAGTCGATCTCGAACATAAGGCTCTTATAACCCACTTTCATATCTTTATCAGTGAGCCTTATAAACTATTTTATTTCTTTTCCTTATAGTGTTTTCCTGTGCTTGCTAGATTGGTAACAAATTTGAAAGGTTTATCACTTTAGGAAATACAATAGAGTTAGAAGAGAAAAACTCAGGGGCTGAATAAAATTTTCACGCTGTGTCTTGAGAACAAATATTGCCACTCATCAAAGTGGTGAAAACACCCACTTTTACAAGAGTGTCATTATATTTTGTGAACACAGTTACGAGAAAAAATACTAAACGATTCCCTCTTTTTTTTTTTTTCTTTTTCTCCATCTTCTTTTCTAGCAAATGGCGGCGAGCCCTCACCGGTGTTGTCCCCTCCTCCCCCGTCCCCGGCGACTCCCTCCCTTCCCTCCCTCGTCCTCGACGACTCCACCCCCTCTCCCCACCATCCACAACACACAAACACCGGTCGACCAACATGGCCGAACCTGGGGGGGGGGGGTTGGGGAGATGGAGGGGAGTCGCTGGGGACGGACACAGCGGAGGGGGTCGTCGAAGAAGGGGACGGCGGCAGTGGGGTCGGTGAATGAGAAGGAGAGGAGGTGAAGAAGAAAACAAGATAGTTTTGTTATTTATAAATTTTTGAGGGTGCTTTTATCAGACTGGTGGGTGCCAGAATCTGATGGGTAACTTCCTCATCTGTTGGGGTAGCAATGTCCGCTCCCTGCCGTCTCGTTCTGGCGTCACAAGTTGACAATAACGTGTTCCACCCCAGTTTTTCTGTTCAATGACAACTGTCCATCAAGCCGTTCCCAAATCCTACGGTCAGATCTCCCGGTCCCACCTCCTCTCTACAGCGGCGCTTTTGTGGATTGCCCTAAAAAAATCTACCTCTCCCCACCGCCCCCTTCTTTAAGCGCTCTCACTCTCTCTCTCTTCTCGAATTCAAGAACTCAAGAACCCAAAACAAATGTCTGGATCGTACGGTGGAGGCGGAGGCGGAGGATACGGCGGAGGCGGTGGCGGTGGCGGTGGATACGGTGGTGGAAATCGAGGTTCCTCTGGTTTTTCTTTTCTCTTTTGATTTTTGGCTAAAAGCTTATGCTTTCTTTGATCTGATCGAATTTCTGTTCTTTTATGTAGGCGGCGGTCGGGGTTATGGCGGCGGTGGAGGTGGATACGGGGGCGATCGAGGCGGTGGCCTCGGAGGCGGTCGAGATGGGGATTGGGTTTGCCCTAACTCTAGGTCCGTCTGTTTTCATCTTCTGGCACTGATTTTCTCCTTTTTCTTCAAATTTTATTTCGTACTTTGACATAATACTTGTTCCAGTTGCGGGAACGTGAATTTTGCAAGAAGAACAGAGTGCAATAAATGCGGTGCCCCGTCTCCAGCCGGCGGCGGTGGCGGATCTAATAGAGGCGGCGGAGATTATAACAGTGGTAGATCCGGTAATTATGGCGGTAGAAATTATGACGGAAATCGTGGTGGCAGATCGGGTAATTATGGAGGAAGGGAGGGTAATTATGGAGGAAGAGAAGGGAGAGATGATAGAGACGATGGCGGTTATGCTCAGGTTCCTCCAATGGCTCCGGTACCTTCTTATGGAGCTCCGCCTGCTGGAAACTACCCTCCAGCCCCTAATGCTTATGGTGGGGGAAATGGTTATGGTGGGGAGGCGGTCCCGCCGCCGGCTAGCTATGGCGGGCCCAGTTCATACCCGCCCAGCTATGGTGCACCCCCGGCACCGAGCTCCTATAATGCCCCAGCTGGCCGTGGGGGTCCGCCCGGTGGCTATGATGGAGGATATGGTGGGAGATCGATGGGAGGTCCGGCTCGCGATGGTGGTGGGTATGGTGGTGGCCCTGTTGAGCCGCCGGGGGTTAAAGTAAAGCAATGTGATGAGAACTGTGGGGAATCTTGCGATAATGCTAGGATTTATATATCCAATTTGCCACCAGATGTCACCACTGACGAGCTGCAGGAGCTTTTTGGAGGGATTGGGCAGGTATTGATTTCTGTTTTTGCTTATCATAAGTTCCATTATTGGTACTAGTTTATTGCAATATATTCTAAATCTCACAAATTTGGGTTCTTCTTGCTTAATGGTAACCATTTGTGATCTCAAGCAGACAATTGATTTTGTGTTACTGTGCGGAAACAAATTATTTAAAGCACTTACCTTTGGCTTATCATATTTAACTCAAAACTTCTCTTTGAGGAGGCAAGGATATTTTTGGTGGAATGTTGTTGTTGTTTGAGATGACGGTCCTTTTTTACCCATTGAACTTTCTGTTATGAACTCCCTTGTATACATGAGTTATTTGCAAAGAAGTTACTAAGCAATAATCTTAATTCCATTAAACATCTTTGCTATTTGTGAAAAATTCTTGCCAATTAAATTGGTCATGCTTGAATATAAGCAAATCACAATCTCAAAGTTTTAAGAAATTGTTTTCTCTGAAAAAAAGAATGTTACACAATTGTGTACTAGTGGATTATTAGAAGCCTTAACTTTATGCTTATCAAATTTCAATTGACTAATTTTCTTTGGAGAAAGTTAGGTATATTTGGTGGAAGGGAATCATTTATGGTGGAATTAGTTTTAATCATGTGTTTGTTGGGAATCAACTCAAAAGTTTCAAGGTATAATTGGTGGATTGTCTCAATCTTTGCAGAACATCAACAAGAACAACAACGAGAAAGCGTTTATTTCAAATTTTTGTGCTTGGCCAAATGAATCCTTTTCTTCCAAAAAAAACTCTATTAAGGGAGACTTCCTTGGTTAAATGGACATTTTAATTGCTTCCACCATGTTCAATAGACCCGTGTCAAGTTCTCATTTCTCTATTAACTATTATCACTTCTCTTACTCGAGTAGTTATTAGCATTCATTGCACATAGTTGGATCATTTTATTCTTCTCTATCATTTTATACTTAATAGGAGTAACCTCTTACTTTTTTGTAGATACTTATTTTTTAATCCTATTTATAGTGTATTGCCAATCATCCATATCAGCATTCTCACTCTCATTTCTGCCACACTCTTTTTTTCTACATGTTTCTTAAATGTCCATTTTCTGACCTATAAACCATTGAGGGTCTTAGATATGTGATTATCTTGTAGAATCTTCCTTTTAGCTTCATTGGTATTTTGCAATCATATAAAATCCAGAGGCATTTACTCTAACCATCTAGCTTTCCATTTATGGACCACTTCTGTCACTCTTACCATCTTGTATTCTAAATAACGATAATGGGTAACTTGAAGTATTTCTTGACCATCAATTTGTATTGTACACTTATTTATTCTCACACTTTTGCTCAAGTTACGTCACATAATCCCCTCCCTGTTCTACTACGCTAAATGTTTTAGATTCCAAAGCTTCTTCCACCTTTTTACTGAGACTCGTCAAATTATTAGTAATAGAAGATGACAATTTATGATTTCGTCCATCAGGCGATTAGTTACTTTTTCAATTCTAGCAGGAAATTATTTCAATTAATAAGGCCTCGTTTGGGATTGAGTACCTGGAAAATCAAATCCACTTCTTATGGTTATTACTACCTGGGGTGGCACATCATATTTTAGCTTACATATCCTTAGGAAATTGAGTACTAACTATAGGAGTAGATCTTTTTCTTATCATTTGCTCTGGTGATGCTACTCATAGAAATTCTTATTCACGTATCTCCACACCCCTTTCCCCCAACCAAAAACACCCCCACCTCCCCCACGCACAACATCACCATCCACACACACACACAGACCCAAGGGATCATATAGGCCTCTTGTGTTACATGCTCTACAAACCATACCAAGTTAACATGTTCTTTCCTATAAAACAAACTGCAAGAATAACATATTTAGCCCTAACTCATTGCTTAATTATGTCATGAACCCTTACAATAATGGTCTTTATGTTGATTGTGCCCTTCCTCTTGGATAATGTAGCGAGACCTAATCTTTAATTAGAAGGGTTAGAAACAAGGACAAAACAAGTCTAAACTTTTAATTAGAAGGGTTTAGAAGGACAATTAATGTTCCTCAACTAATCATTTATGTTTATCACTTTCCAAAATTGGAAACTACTCAAAATAGTAAAAATATTAAATAGAGTTTTGTTTCAAATTAGAGAAATTTCTCCACATTATTTACTATGCAAGGGAATATACATACACATGCATTATGCATGTGTACATAGTACATGTGTGCACACTTGCAGTTTGTTGAGGCTTTTTGCCAGTCAAACCTTCTTAGTATAGCTGCGTAGGCTATACACTGTCGCGAAGTTTTTTTTGGGCAGATTGTTTTCTTTCCTTGAAGCTCACTATTATTAACTACCCTCCTAATTTTTGTTATTGAATTCTTTGAATTTTTTCATTTTTATCTTGCCTTTAATTTTACAGTTGGTTGAATATTTTACAACTTCTCTGAGTACTGTAATGTTCCTTTTCCTTCTTTAGGTTGGACGGATCAAGCAGAAAAGAGGATACAAGGATCAGTGGCCATGGAATATAAAGATATACACTGATGACAGTGGAAAGAATAAAGGAGATGCCTGTCTTGCTTATGAAGATCCGTCTGCAGCACATTCTGCAGGGGGATTTTACAACAGTGAGTTATACTATATACTTTGTTTATTACAGGGTTTTGCTGAGTTTTTGTTCTTACCTGTTTACTTTATACTTTTAGACTACGACATGAGGGGATACAACATCAATGTTACAATGGCAGAGAAATCTGCACCTAGAGCTCCACCTGCATTTGCTCATCGGTACCCACTGATTACTTCTCCATTTTATGATGCTTACTTTGACTTCTTGCTTCATTTCTTATCCAGTCCCTATCTGTTATTGTTGAAGTCTGTTCATCTCATACATTATTTTGGTTGGTAGGTGGAGTATCTTTTTTAACATTCACAACTCTCACTGCCCTCTTCCTAATGTTTCATTAGCAAAATATTGCTCGAATCATTTTCCTCAAAAAGAAAAAAAATTCTTGAAGCCTTGAATCATTCTCCCCGGCAGAAGTAAATGATCCTTGAGGCATGTATTCAAATGGAAGTTTTTTTTTTTTTCAAAATCTGTATAAAATTATTATCCATAAAATTTTTGCTTTTGTATATGGGGGGTAGGGAGGCCAATGATCCCTCTGGTAGGATACTTGCACAACTAAGCTAGGCGTTGAGGGCTTCCTAGTATTTTGACAAAGCTGCATAATTTATTAAAGGGGCCCATCTTGATTCCATCTTCTAGCAGCACATTGGCTATTTTCATGTGAAACCTGTAGTTGTTTTCTATTAAAGCACCCAACACTATTTACCTGGTTTATTTTTTTATTTACTATTTTGGTGTCACAGAATTTTGTTTAAAAAAAATAAAATCACACAGTGAGTCAAGTAGTTGAATAAAAATAAGTTTTCAGAGCCCCAAACCCTGCAGTATAGGCTTGTACAATTACAGCAAAAGGGCCAGAATCCGGTCTTATTGTGTTTTTATCAGAAAGAATGATAGACTAGTTGTCCTGGCCAACTCAAAGCTGCTTATGACTTGCACATGAAGTTGGGCTGTATTTCTCGCAGTTCTGTACTTGTAATTATCGTGCTGAACTGTGGAAGTATTGGGGCATGTCCGTAAAAAAATTTATCCAATAATCTAATGTACTACATTCACAGCACATATTTTGATGTTGCATGTAGAATCATACAAAATTAGATATGTCTTGTCCTGTCTCATCTGCTTGTTGTGAAGTCACAGAAGCCTCATTTGTACTTAAGAAAGGGTGTATGTTACTCTTCATATTTTGAAGCTTTCCATATGTTAAGCTGCAATTCCATGCCCGCTTGTAGAACGTAGATTTTGTGCATGCTGTGATTTTATTGAAGGTTGTAGCCACAGATTTACAGGAACCCCTGGACTTTTGCACGCTGTGAGAGGCTTTGCCACTATGGTATTAATGGAAACACACGTAAAATTCTTATATCTTGATAGTTCAATATAAATGTTGGATTCATTGTCGTAAAAAGCTAGCTAAAGCCCCTCGTAATTACCCTCTTTTGCTATGTCGTCTTTGGGATGCCTTAGCTCTAAAAACTTAAAGATTTACAAGGCTTTAACATTTTATGTATCTGCTTCTTATGTTGGATGCTTATTGTTATAATTAGAATTTTACTGTTAATTTCTTATTTTCATTTAGTAGCTATAAAGTTTCTTAATTCTGATTTTTTAATAATTTCTCATGTTTTTACTTTTTTTATTTCAAAAAAAAAAATCCTTTGACGTTTTTTGTTGTTAAAGCCCCGTAAAGCTTGCAAAAGCCTAAGCTTGCCGCTTTGCTATTGCTTTATCTTTTCACAACATTGGTTGGTATGGTCATTTCAGGGGATGTTTGTCTGTCAAGTTTTATTAGACATATGAACATAGAACTTGTAAATGAGTGATTTTTATATCTACTCTGCTGGCTTTTATATTATGATATCTGGGGAGACCACCCTACAAAAGAATTGGTGTCCATTCACGATATATGCCGCCTTTTGGCAAACAATATCTGTTTATAAATAATTTTTGCTGTTTAAAGGTTCTTGCGAAAAATTTAGGACATATTGATCTATAATCCTATATGCGCAACACACACATGCTGCTATATAGGGTAGACTGAGATACACACATATGTAGTTCACATATTTACATAAGGGAGCTGCAAATAGGCCTTTATAATCACTTACTGTACTCTATTTCATCTTGCAACATATCATTCATTCATTCTTTCATATCTGTAGATCACGTGTTTACTCATGCTATTTCAGTTCATATGTAGGGTGAGGGCATTTCATATTACTAACCCTTTTTCAGTCTATATGATGTTAATCCCGATTATTTTGGGTAATTTTTGAGTTGTTTGCCCATGGTAGCTTCATATGATTATCTTGTTATAGATGAGACTTTGCAGAACTCAGAAACCAAATTTATACAAGAACTTTATTTGGTTAGTTGAAATGAAACCCAGTGAGAAACCTGGAAACTCTTGGAAACTGGTTGGTTATGTGCCAAGTTTCTGCATTTGGTTAGAGGAACCTTGAAACTCTTTTTCCAAGAATTTCCAAATTGCTGGTTTAGTAATGCTTTGTGGCACAACTTCCTTAATTGAGTTTGTCTACTAATAGTGGAACTCATGATTTTCAATCTGTGCAAGTAGTTTTATAGCCTACGTTGTGGTTGGCATTGAAGACTCTTAGCTAGTAAGCCCGCCTCGTGTGTCATTGAAGACTTCTTATGCTACAATAAAAACTAGCCTAAAAAGGAAATGCACAACAGTAAGATCACTCTCTCACCCTTTCCCTATGTAGACTCTCTGATTTATTTTGACCATCATCGTTACAGAAAGATGACTTTGAAATGAATTATGAGATTATTTTCTTCTTTTTCTCCCGTGACATCCATAGTTACTGCATGGATTCAGACCCAAAAGAAGATTTGTGATCCCTTGCTCCTGCATCATTGAAGTAAAAATCTCAGCTTGGATCAACTAAAAATACCCGAGTAAAGGAGAAACTGATATGTATTGGTCTAGTCATTTATGGCATTTAATGACTAATTTTGAGGCATTAATAATCTTTTGTGGAGATGAGGAGGGAGGAGGGAGGGAGACGAGATGGGAAGACCAAGCATGATGATGAAGGGGAAAATAATTTGGTTGTTTTTGTATTTCAAAACTGTCCTTGGCTTCTATTCCACCAGTGAAGCTTTAAACACATTTTTTTTAATGGCTCAAAATTATTCATTAAATGACAAATTTTAAATGGATCAACATAGATCGCTTTCTCCTTTGCTTGGATCGCTTTCTCCTTTGCTTGGGTATCTTTATTTGCTCCAAGTTGAGGTTTTTACTTTAATGATGCAAGAGCAAGGCACCACACATCTTCTTGTGGATCTGAATCCATGCAATACCTATGGATGACACAGGAGGGAAAAAAAGAAAACAGTCTGACAATTCATTTCAAAGTCATCTTTTTATAATGTCGAAGAGTCTAAATAGGGAAAGGGGGAGAGGGTAAGAGGGGAGACCTTAGTGTCGTGCATTTTCTTTTTAGGCTAGTTTTATTGTAGCACAAGATCTTTTGAAAGTTAAATTGTGATTTTATTCATTACCATGCGATTAATATACAACCATGTCTCCATTTATAAACCTAATAAGGTGCATTTTATAATGCAACATAGATATCTCACATATATTGTTCACCCGTCCACCACAAAAAAAATGTATATCTATTGACTATTGAACTGTGGATTTGTGGCATCTCTCATTAGGCATTTGGTGATGCCATTTTTTCTCTTAGTATATTCTCTTTTCCCTCATATTGTCCAAATCTGAATCAGATCATGTCTTTGAAGGAGAAAAGTGTGAACAAGATCAATTGCATTTGCAATTAGAGTCTTAGTACAGTCATAATTATATGCTTTGAATGCTAATTTTTCCATCAGGATCATGTGTTTATACGCAGTGTAGAAAAGTCCATTTTAATACCCATAATTGTAGCTAATACTTTTGTTATTGCACGCATATCTTGATAATTCCTCGAGTCTTTATTATCCCCTCTTTCAACACATGAAGGCATATGGTCGTATTTTGATTTTGATTTTGATGAGTAGGCTTCTTCTATTTGTGTCCTGCATTTTGTATGTGCAACAGTATTGCACGGGGTAGTATGCTTTGTGATTTATCTGAATCCTATTCTTATGTGTTGCTCTATATTCTCCCTATTTTTTGTGTTGTAGTGGTGGCAGAGGAGGAGGAGGAGGAGGAGGTTACGGTGGTGGTGGGGACAGGCGCAGGGACAATTATAATCGGGATGGTGGGGGTTCGGGCCCTGATAGGCATGGCCATGGTGGTCAGCGTTCCCGTCCATACTGAAGATTGTCCAATTAGCATGTACTATGAGACATGATCTCTTGGAGTAACTCTTTTTAAATCTCCTGGCTTGTACTCAAAACAGGAGCCTAAAGGTAGGTTCTGCCTATCTTCTTAGGGACTTGAATTTTTGTTCCTTTTGAAGTTGGATGGGTGTTAACTTTACCTGAACATGAAATTGATTTTTAGTTGTGTTAATGTTTTTTATAGAGGCAGATGGATGTAATCTCCAACTTGCTGGTAGGTTTTGAGTTTTTTCAGGTGAGTAGTGCTATCTTCCCTTTTTATTTAAAAAGAAAAAAGGAAAATCTTATTGGCACATATTGTTACATTCCCTTGCATTCATTTGCATGGATGTATTGTTTGTGGGAGGCCTGTTACTTCTGAGTCAGCGAATGAAGCCACTAAAATCTGTTAAAATGGTTGCAGGCATGTGTTATTAATTCACTGGTGAATGAAGCCATTAAAATCTATTAAAACTTTTATCTTTGTTGCTTTCATATAAATGTAGTAATTCACTCCCGGGAAAAATAATATGTAGAGCATACCTTTATGGCCTGTTTGGTTAAGGGTGGAAGTGAGGAAGTGAGGAATGAGGAAGTAATAATAATTTCCTTTGGAACTTGAGAATTAGTTAGTAAGTTTTTCAGTATTTGGATGTTGTTGTGATGTGTGGTTTGAAAATGTTTTGTCTTTCCGGTGTTTGGATGGTAATATAAAAGTGGAAGCGGAAAAGTTGACCACAAAGTTGACCATAAAATAATATTAAAATAAAAATTAATTAAGAAAAATAAAAATAGACTATAATTAGAATGCAAGTGAGATTTACATGGTCAAAAAATTAACTGTTTTGTGTTACAATTTATTACAAATGAGATTTACATAACCACAAAATTAACTGTAGCACTCTGGAAGTGAGGAAATGGTTGTGTAAAAGAGAAAAAATAAAAGGAAAAGAGGTTTTCTTATTTTCCTTTTCCGGTGTTTGGATAGATAGGAAAGTGAGCAATTATATTTCCCTATTTCCTTACTTCCGCCCACTTCCTTGCAACCAAACAGCCAATGTCTAGTTTTAGCGTTAATATTCTACTTGCTGCTCTGCGTATGTGGAGCAGAGGTACCCTGCTTGGTGCTATTAGTGCCATCTATCATAGTCTAATAAAGTTGACATGTTATCTGCTTATACTACGGTTTTCTTGACCTTATGTGAGGATGATTCTTTAAAATAAAAGATTTTCGGCGAGGTGCTAATTTTGCTTTAATATGGCTATTGGTGACTGGACGGTCATTTTCTTCTATCAAACTAAAATCATCATCGTCCTTTTTTGTCCCTTTGATACTTGCCTTTTTTGTGTGTGTTGGTGCATTACAACAATATTATTCCAAAATAGTTGAATTTTGAGTTCCAATCATATAAGCACATGCTCGGTGCGTAATGTTAAAATTTCTTAAACTGCTAAACATTTCAGGTTGCAATGTGATTGACGAGCACTCCCTCTGCTTGCGATTGATGCATGCCCATCTGAACTGCAGGCCGCGCCACATCGCATTCGTGGTTATCATCGTGCTCGTCGAGCAATTTACAGCAGTTCAGATGGGGAACCACAAAATATCATCGACTTTAAAACTCTCTGCTTTGAACTGTTCTTCCTCTCCTCTTTCATGACCTTGTCCCCTCTTTATCACGTCCAGGCATTTCTGTAGCGCTGGATTTTCTAGGAATTTCAAGAGTAACATCTATATCTAATAAGCCTGGTTGATTGGTAATTGGGTGGGATTGTTGAGGAAAAAGTTCTCGAGTTTGAGTTCAGGTGCAAAGTAGATTAATTTGTGATACAAAACTCTGTGTGGGATCAGATCGATCAGTTCGGATGCATGTATGTTAAAATCACAAAATTTTATTTTGTGGATTTTATGATATTTGTATTAAACATCCTAGTGTATCCTGGTATCATAATCTTGTAAATTTGTGCCCTAAAACGATAAATTTTTTCCTGCATTTGCTTTCAAGCAACAGTACTTTATTACTAGACTAACACCAATGGGCTCTTTTGAATTATATTATTTTTTTTCTCGAACGGTGAGGGAACAGTGAGGGCCTGTATATATTACTCGTGTAGGAAAGGGCAAGTGTTTAAGAAAGCATCTCTCTTTCTAAATTTGAGATTTAATACACTCTAAAAACAGATTGTCAAAGCAAGTTTGGTTTTGGAAATGACCATATTTAAAAACAACGCAGTATTAGAAAACTGAGTTCAAGTAAGGACAGATGTATAGATGTGAAGTTACCATGG
The DNA here is from genome assembly GCA_038442645.1 of Agave tequilana. Lineage (NCBI taxonomy): Eukaryota > Viridiplantae > Streptophyta > Magnoliopsida > Asparagales > Asparagaceae > Agave > Agave tequilana. The sequence continues at coordinate 5,215 of JAVJIF010006919.1, read as the reverse complement.
AAAAATGAGGGCTAATTGCAAATACAAAGCAGTCGAGGAACAAGAATGATAAGTGTTATTTAGAAGCGAAGAAGAAGAGATAAATGCCATGCAAAGAGAATCAACTACTTCTAACAATCAAGTCCAAACTGTTTGGGTACTTGTAAAAGCACGGTAGCGTGAGGATTTTCAAGAACATCAATGACTCGGCGACAACCAATGCCAAGACTTGCTTGTCGAGCGATTCGCTTTGTCAGCTGGATGATCAACATAGACAGCCTCGCAGCACCTGCTGTTGCCGAGGGCCGCAGTTGGGACACAGGGAGAACGCGCCTTCGTGTGTGCATAAACAGAAAGAAGCTGAACTTCAAGATTCCAGGAGGTATCTGCACTGGTAGTAGCTGAATCTGAAAATTGTACGACTGTTTGGATATTCATTGATCAACCAATTCATCACAGGTTTGCCACCTGAGAAGTCTACAGCTCCAAGTTTACCGTTGATCGTTAGTACATGTATGTTCCCGTCGCGTGCAATCAAATCACTGCTTCGACAGTCAAAGTGATAGTCGTAGCTTTCCCCGGTCTTGATCGTAGACCACTTGAGGTCGATAGGGCTGCAGCAGCGAAGGGAATTGCCCACCATGAACGCTTCAATGCAGTTTGCATCTGATTTCGGATTTAAAGCGATCACAAAGGTGAGGTCCGGCTGTAATGCGGCGGCCGAGGAAGGTCGGGGTAGGTCAATGCGTGTGTTGGCGAGCGGGTTGATGAGGAAGCACTTCTTGAGGTCGTCGCCGTAGATGAGCCGTCCATGGGACGATCCGAGCAGATGTGCCCGGCGAGTTCCTGGTATGTGGATCGAGCGAGATTGACCACTCTTGACATGACTCTTCTGACAATGGATTTGTCGTCAAATATGACATCCCATTTTACTCAAAAGGATGAATTGCAGCTGCTGCAGCATTGCACGTCACACTATGGGAGCTGGTCATGTCGAGCACAGGGAGAGGCTTGGCATTCTGCGAGCAATTCATTTAACTTGTGAATGCCAAAAAGTATTTGTTTACATTTAAGCTGTCATCAGATTGATGCCTTCACAGTAACCAACTGAATCGAATTTAATTGAATAGTTAGACAAATAGTTAGTAAACCATTTGATGTATTCGATGGTTGGACATCATTGCAAGCAAATGCAATCATGTAAGGAAGAATAAAAAGATGTTGTGTAACACATGCAATCATTACAAACACATGTTGTGAAACTGAGGAGAACTAAGTGTTAGAATTTTGCCTTGTTTCAAGAGGAGATGATGGTCCAAGAAGTTTCAATTGAGTTGGAGAAAATGATGGCTTGAAGCAGAAAAAGTAAACCAAGCTTGCGGATTAGTCGACTTATAAAGTTAAAAGTCGGCTTATAAAGTTTAAAAGTTGACTAGGGCAAATATAGAAGCAGAAACAGCGAGAAAGCATTATACAGTAATCGATTATATAATTATTAGTCGATTAATGATCGGGATTAGTTGACTAATCGAGGCATTTTCTAAAGCAAAATCAGTTTCCTTTTCTGGTGGAGTACGAATAGGATTCAGTTTCTATTCAATAAAGATTTTCTACAGATTAAAAGATTTAGAATTCTTCTACATCAAGTAGATCAACTCCTAAAAGGATTGATCAACATTCTTCGAGCATCTAACGACCAAGATCATCTCATAATTCAAATAGGAGTTATTTTGTAAAATCATATAAATAAAGGTTGTAACCCATCATTGTAATTGTTTTGAAAAATAGACAAGGCACAGAAAAAAGTAGAGAACACCAAGAAAGCCAAGAAAGAGAGGAGTAGGGTGAATGTACATAAAGATAATATAATACTCTTATAATCTAAGTTTAGATTAAGTAGGAAGGTTAATATTCTTGTTGCATCAAGAGGAATGTTAGATCTCTTTGTATCAAGTTTATTAATAAAGCTCTATACCAAGTTCTCTCCCTGTGGACGTAGGCCAAGTTTGGGTCAAATCATGTTAAATTCTCATGTTATTTCTTATTGCTCTTTTGTTTAAGTATTGTTAGTTGGCTTTACAACAGTTTTTCTTTTGCAAGTATCATCATATTACCAAGTTCCGCAAACGTCAATTCTGGGAGTAACAATTGGTGTCATAGCGCCGTTTTGTTATAACAATTGGTATCAGAGCATAACAATTCCACAATAATTGGTATTAGGGCATATTAATTTCAAACAATTGTGTGTCAGAACTAAAGGTTGACAAAGAGCGATATATCAAAGATAGGAAGTTCTGCGACAAGTTCGAGACCGAGAAGTTCAATGGTAAAGAAAACTTCGATTTATGGTAAAAGAGGGTGAAGTGTTGTTGCTGGTACAACATGGTCTTCATAAGACCTTGCATGGTAAGTCATCAAAAACTTGCAGGTATGTCAGATGAAGATTGAGAGGAGATGGATCTAAAGATGGCAAACACGATCTAACTATGTATCGCAGATGAGGTGATGTATAACGTGATAGATGAAGAAACTGCTATGTGATTGTAGTCAAGGTTAGAAACATTATATATGACGAAAAGCCTCTTGACACAGTTGTATCTCAAGAAACAACACTATAGAGCCACGCATGAACGAAGGGACAACGGTGTTGGAGTATTTAAACTTCTTCAACAAGGTCATTAGCGAGCTTCTATCTGTTGATGTCAAGATCGACGAGGAGAAACGAGGCGTTGATACTTCTCAGTTTGCTTCCACAATCATATGATCACATCGTCACCACCATACTCTACGGTAAGGAAATTCTCATCTTGGAGGAGATCACGTCAACTCTCTTATCTAATGAGATTAAAAAAAGGCCAAATCAAGAGGAGCAGACAGTATCGGGTTTGGTGGTCACGGGAAGGACAGGAAGAGGGAAGGAAAGAAAGGTCCGGGGCTCGTCAAAAGCATGTCACTTTATCACAGGGAAGGTTATTAGAAGAATGATTGCAAACATCGGAAAGAGTGATTGAAGAAGAAGGGGTAAGCTGCGGAGGTAGACGTAGCAAGCGATTTAGAGAACACCGAGTATTAATGGTTTCTTATGTTGAAGACAACACTTTTCAAGATAAAGGCTGGATATTTGATTCGGTTAGTACGGTTAGTAAGTTCATGTATATTCTTAAAAAGAGCTGTTCAACTTCTTAGTTGCAAAGAAGAAATGGACTATAAAGATGGTGGATGGCTCAACTTGCGAGGTCATCGACACTAGGACAATCAAGGTTACAGAAAGAGATGGAACAGTGTGTGCTCTGGAGGCGATCCGATAATGTCTCGGAGGCACGGTACAATCTAATATTCATAAGGGTGCTCGATGAAAAAAATACCGGATCCAAGTGAAATAAGGCGTCGTCACAGTTAGCCAAGGAAATAGGATAATCCTGAAAGGAGAGAAGTATAGAGGGTTATACAAGTTGAAAGAAGGAAACTCAGTCGAGATGGAGTATCAGGGATAAGTTTGGAAGGGAGCTCATCGCTAGGTAGAGTTCAAGAAAGACTGCAACGGAATGTGAATCGGGTCAAAGTGTGCGAAAAAGAGAATAAGTGCATTCGGGTAAGGCTTGAGATGGCCCAAGCCATGACGGTGTGAAACAACTAAAAGCCCCGGGGAGAGGAGGCAAGAGTTAAAGACTTCACAATATAGTTACAACCAAAAAGAATTAAAGTAGTAATCTAAATCTCAAGTGCTTTACTAAAGGCTTGAAAAGTAAGTCAAGGTGGAGATTGTTAGGATTTACCTTGTTTTCAAGAGGAGATGATGGTCCAGAAGATCCAATCGAGTTAGAGAAGAGATGGTTTAAGAAGAAGAAGCAAACCAAGCAGGTGATTAGTCGACTTATAAAGTTTATAAGTCGACCAATGTACAAGACTAGTGACTAGTAGTCGACTAGGACAGATAAAGAAGCAGAAACAGAGAGGAAGCATTAACAGTAGTCGACTATATGATTTATAAGTCTACTAATGGCAGAGATTAGTCGACTAATCATCAGGATAAGTCAACTAATCGAGGCATGTCCTGAAGCAGAACCAGTTCCTTTTCATGTTCTTGTTTCCTTTTCTGGTAGAGTACGAATATGATTCAGTTTCTATTCAATATATAAAGGTTTGTTTTTCTAAAGATTAAAAGATCTAGAATTCTTCTAGATCAAAGAGATCAACTCCTATAAAATTGATCAAGATTCTTCAAGCTTCTAACTGTCAAGATCATCTCATAGTTCAAATATGAGTTATTTTGTAAAAATCATATAAATAAAGGTTGTAACCAGCATTATAATTGTCTTTGAAAAATAAGAAGGCAAAGTAAATGTTAATGCTCTTGTAATCTATGTTTAGCTTAAGCAGAAAGGTGAATACTCTTGTTGCATCAAGAGAATATTAGATCTCTTTGTATCAAGTTTATTAATATAACTTTCTCAAGTTCTATCCCTGTAGACATAGGCTAAGTTTGGGCCGAATCACATTAAATCTTCATGTTATTTCTTATCGCTCTTTTGACTAGATATTACTAGTTTGCTTTACAATAATTTCTTTTTGCAAGAATCATCATATTGTCCACGTTTCCGCAAATGTCGATCGGGAGTAACAATTAGTGTCATAGCGCAATTTGTTACAATAGTTGGCATCAGAGCTTATAAATTCCGTAACACTAAAAACTGGTGTACTATATATTATGTAAAGAAGAAGAAAAGATCGATCAGTGTGACAACCAAAAGCGAAGACCTACATGTAGAGCAAGTTCTCAGCTGGATTGTCGATATGGATTCTTTTCCGAGGCTCGGCGATTCTTCATTCCTCAATTGGAACACACAAAGAACATCCCCTTCCTGAAAACAATACTGGATCCTTCAATTCTGGCACCCTCAACCACTTCGCCATCTCCAAACCAGCCTCGTAAATCTTGCCAGATTCCTCTGGCGTGTGCATAAACAGAAAGAAGCTGTCCTTCGGAACCCCACGAGGTATCTGCACTGGTAGTAGCTGGATTCGAAAATTGTATAACTGTTGTAATTTGGTTGTATACTAGTCTACGACTAATATACTATAATCTAAAATTTTAAGTGGAGAATGGATCTTATTCAACTTTTCTTTCTTTCTTGCTTGCTTAATGAAAACAAAGAGATACACATCACCTTTTATAGGCTTCAAAAAAAAAACTTACAAGAATTTCAACCATCTACTTTAATGTCATAAACAAATG
>JAVJIF010006918.1:0-219077 GCA_038442645.1 Agave tequilana | reverse complement strand
ATTTGAGCCAAAAAGACAACATTTTGAATCCCTGATTTCTGTTCCCTGGCTTCAGCGTTGTCCGACGAAGCCTGAAGGCGGTCGACCGACGTGTATAGACATGCACGCAATTCTGGCAGAAGGGCGGTCGACCGACCCGGTCGACCGTCCAAAGAGCTCTGCTCTCTGGAAAGGCCTCGGTCGACCGGGCGGTCGACCGGACAGAGAGAATGCTCTCTGTATCATAGCCACGGTCGGCGGCCGGTCGACCGATGGCTCAACGGTCGGATTTCTGACCGTTGGCGATCGACGGCCGGTCGACCGACAGGTCTGTCAGACCCCCAACGGCTAGTTTTTCTAGCCTTATAAAATGGGGCATTGGGGGCTGTTTTCTTCAAGATTTTAGGAGAGTTTTGGCCAGTTTTTCCTACCCTTACAAGAGGTTTTTCTTCACAAATTTGAGAGCAAATATTCCAATCAAAAGGAAAGTTTTATCAAGAGTGTTTAAAAGAGGATTTCTTGAGTTTTCCTCTACCATCTCAATCCTTGTTTTCTCACACAACACTTGAGCTATCCATTGCTATATCTACCTATAGGGATTGTTGTGAGAGGATTTTAGGTGATCAAAGAGTTGTGATCACCAAAGTTCCTTCATTTTTTTGAGGAGGCGGACGTATGTGTTCGCATTGTTTCGGGTCCTAGTGGGGACTCGGTGTTTCGAGTTCGAGTGCGAACTTGTGTTTGAGGTGCGGCCTCGGCGAGCTAGTGAGCTTGCGGTGTGTACGGACTAGAGAGTCCAAGGAGTTCAAGTGTGAACTCGCCTTGTAGGTGTTGCGGCACCGAGGAGTGATCCGGTGGGATCGTTTTTAGTGGAATCCTTCGTGTATCGAAGGCGGGGATGTAGAGCAAGTGTGCTCGAACTCAAAACAAATCCCTTGTGTTTGCGATTGCTCTCTCTCTCTTGTCTCTGTTTATATCTTGCATGCTCTTATTGTCTTTATCATTATATGCTTGATATACATTGTGTGCTTAATTGATACATGCTTGGGATTGTTTGCTAACACTTGTATTCAACCAAGAGAGCCAACGTGGCACCTCAACCCTTATCTAGGGGAATCTAGAGAGTTAGTTAGTCCAGAGCCCTTCACGGGGAATTCGGCTACACTCTTGTGTTATACGTGGTGTTTAGTGTAATAGTTTAGTTAGCTCATAATAGTTTTTAATTCCGCATTTAGTGACCATTAGATTAGCCATCACCTATTCACCCCCCTTTAGGTGATTTACAATTGGTATCAGAGCCAAGTGCTCTTGATTTGGGTCTTACAACCTAGAGTTAAAGATCCTCATTTTAGGCTAATCACAATATTTTGTACACATACCATGGACTTCATGTCACCACCCATGTTTGACATTCTTAACATCCAAATTTAGAAGGTTAAGATGTTTTGTACCTCAAAGGCCTAGGTATTCATGTTTATTTTGCCACTACTAGAGATTCATATTGTTTTAAATGGCAAAAATAGTGAGGCTAATGCAAAAGCCCTACATGCTTGAAGAGTACCCTAAATGATGAATATTTATCTAGGGTTTCTAATATTGATTCGGCTTGTTGTTTGGAACATCATCACCTCCTTGGCGAAAAGGATCTATATTATGCGGGGAGCGATTCGGACGTTGGAAGCGACACCTCCAACATGTGCTATATGGTCCAAGGGGATAACCCTCTTGAGGTAACTACCGAATCCGAGGTAGATGAAAATGATGTCATATGATGAGCTTGAGCATGTTTTTGTCAACAACTCTTAAAAAAATATGACATGCTTAAGAAAGATAATAAAAATTTGAAAAAGAATTTTGATTGCATGCATAAGGAAAATGATTCTTTTAAAAATAATATTGCATGTTAGAAAAAGAAAAAGATGATTTGAAAAATGAGAATATTTCCTTGATGTCCAAATTGAATGCTTTATGTGAAGGAAATATGTCTTTGAAAAATAAACTTGTTTTGGTGGGAAAAACAAAGGAAGTTGCTTTCAAGAAAACATTACTTTAAAAAGAAAAATTTGTGAAAAAGAAAAATTTTCTAAAAAGACTAAGAAAAATGATTCTATATCTCACCATGCTTTACATACCACCATTGATAATAGTGAGATTAATGTTTTGAAAAATAGGATTAATTGTTTGAGCTCAAACCTTGAGCTCATGTGCATTTAACCATAAGAAATTGGAAACCTTGTTTTCAAAGAAACAAGTTTCAAATATTCATGCACATCATTCTCATCATGCATATGTTGCACGACATGACCACACCCACACCCATATGCATCCTAAGGTGTACAAATGTACACATTGTGGCCGCAAAGGCCATTTAGCAAAATTTTGTTATGATAGGATTAATGCTTTAAATTTTGCTAATAAAAATGTTTGGTTCCTTACAAGACTAACCCTGAAGGACCCAAAAGAAAATGGGTACCAAAGTCCCCACCTTGTGTATTTGATGTAGGTGAGGGCTCTCACAAGACGTGAGAGATTTGGTGCCTTGGTGGTGGTTGCACGTGGACTAGATGGACATATATTGATGCACCGCTATCAAGGAAGTTTGGTGGGACTACCACCATGTTTTGGAGCTTTGGAGTATAATTTATGTGTTGGTAACTATCTCTAAAACTCTTAGTTAAGTTTACATGCTTCTTTCATTTGATGATATTTTTAGCATGTTCATGTTTTTGTGCTTCATGTGGTAAGTACTAGTTTAAATGTAGTTTTTATCAAAACTTGTATTTATACATGTATAAATAGTGAAAAACAAATTGATTTATATATGTTTGCACTTCATGATCATTTGTACTCACTTTATGCACATGTATAGGATATTTTTGATGATTCTCTCATTTATACTTGTTTTGCCTATTTTCATATTTTTACTTCATGTATATGTATTTTTATTCAAATCTAATAAATATACATGTATACCCGTGAGTCTCTTGCCTTCATGCAAATACCTTAATAGACTTTTTTTATGTTTGGGATATGTATGCATATTGTTAGGATTGGATAAATCATACATATACCAAGAAGTTTATTGTTTTTTAAAGAAATGAATTTTCATGATTGTGATAAAATGATATTTGTGTTTTGAGCTTCATTGATTATTTTCATGGAAAATGCTAAACACATGATTCTTGTACACTCACACTTTATTTGTTTATTCATGACTTGTTTCATGATTCTTTTGAGCTTTATCGATTTTGAGTGTCAACTTTTGTGTATTAGTATGTTCATGAACATATATATTTGGTTTCATGTTTTGAAGGATCTTAACTAGTTTTTCAAAAATTATCTTTAACTAGTTAATTATTCTTCATTTAGTAGTGATTTTCAATGCTAAACTATTTTCAAATCTATTTTGAAAAACCCTACCTTCAATGGGCGGATGGCTGGGCGTGTATGCCTTGCGAACTTTATTAAAATCTTTTACCTTGTGCATATGAAGGGTGGTAGGTTATGAGCTATATACATGATTTACATGTTATTTTCAATGGTATCTCAATTGATATTTTGTAAATACTCATATTTTGTTTCTTATATATGTATGCTTCATAATTTCCATAATATCAATTGCTATTGGTATTCTCTTTTCATACATATATTTGTTTTTCATGTGCTTGATTTACAATTGTTTCACATTTTTAAAGCATAAAGTTTATGATGAAAAATAAAAATATTTGATCATTATGTTTACAATTGGTATCAATATGTTTCAACTTCATATTTGTTAAATTTCAATTGGTATCAATATGATTTACAATAATGATTATTTACAATTTGGTATCTTAAAATTTGATTGTTTTACTAGAGCTCTGATACCTTTAAAATTTTTGTTTAAGAAAAATTAAAAATATTTTTGATGTGTATTTCCTATATGCAAGGAGAGCTTAACATCTCTTCTACATATAGATTCATGTTGAGTGTATCTTGTATTGAGGAGCTTGACAACTCTTCTTTATGTGATACACGTGTGTAGGGGGAGCTTCACATCTCCTCTTATACATTACAGATTATGTGTTATGTGAATTAGGGCTTGTCATCCCTCTTTCATGTAATGCATATATGTAGGGAAGCTAACTTAGCGTCTTCCTCTTCATGAATGTATATCGCATATACCTTTTATTGATTGATTTGAGTTTACCCCTTATTGATCTTTTTGTTTATGACAAAAAGGGGGAGAAAAATTTTGTTTTACTTTAACCCCTTTGTTGATGATTGACAAAAAAGGGAAGAAGTATTTGAGATGTATATGCATGTTTTCCTTACTTTATTATTAAAGTAGGAGAAGTATTTATATTTATGCATATATGTTTTGTTTTGCAAATAGGAGAAAAATAATTTGTTTTGTTTTATACTTGTTAGCATGTTTCTCTTCATACATTTGCATACATATTTATTTGCTTCATCGCTATATATTATTGTTTATTGTTTATGCATGAGTTAAGGGGGAGCTTCTTTGAAGCTTTACTTTAATCCATGCATATATAACTTCATGAGTTTTGTCATCATCAAAAAGGGGGAGATTGTTGGCCCGAAGGCCCATCACTCTAGTTTTGATGATGATCAACTCATGTAGTTATAATACTAATGATCTTGTGTTTAATTAGTGACAGATTCATGATCAAGATCTTAGTAGGTGCATAGCTTCAACAAAGGATTTAAAGTCAAGTTTTGGAGCTAGCACGGTATTTGGACCAAGTCAAGAAGGCTTCAAGTGAAGACTTCAAGAAGATGAAGACTTGTGTCTAGGTTTGTTTTTAGAAGATTTTGTTTTTAGTTAAAATGTAAATGATAGAATAGTTAGTGGATTGCTCAAGTATTCTATACACACACACTCTTGATTTAGTTGTCTTTTCATAAAAGAATTTTCAGTTTAGAAAAGACTTTCATTTTGGAAAAATACCGTTTTGGTTTTTGGTATTTCTTATATACATGTTTTAACCAAAACCATGTTTAGTGCTTAATGTCAAAAAACATAGATATTTCATCATGTTGTGTAGTGGATCATATCCATACACTCTATGCTTTAAATGAGTTTAAATATCTTATTTTTGTATTTGGAGAAGTTTTGGAAAAACCAATTTGGAAAAATACAGTTTTGTTTTGAGCCAATTTTTTCAAGTTACAAAAATAGTCCAAATTATTGTAACATACCTTGATTTTGTGCAAGCATGTTTGTTTATCAAAGTATATTGGTAAAACTATTTTTGTAGATTTTTTAGTATTTTATGGGATTTTATTTGAGCCAAAAAGACAACATTTTGAATCCCTGATTTCTGTTCCCTGGCTTCAGCCGGTCGACCGAAGCCTGAAGGCGGTCGACCAAGCGGTCGACCGACGTGCACAGACGTGCACGCCAGTTCTGGCAGGAGGGCCGGTCGACCGGCCCGGTCGACCGTCCAGAGAGCTCTGCTCTCTGGAAAGGCCCCGGTCGACCGGGCGGTTGACCGGACAGAGAGACTTGCTCTCTGTATCCTAGCCACGGTCGACCGGCCGGTCGACCGATGGCTCAACGGTCGGACTTCCGACCGTTGGCGGTCGATCGGCCGGTCGACCGACAGGTCTGTCAGACCCCCAACGGTTAGTTTTTCTACTCCTATAAAATGGGGGCATTTGGGGGCTGTTTTCTTCAAGATTTTAGGAGAGTTTTTGGGCCAGTTTTTCCTACCCTTACAAGAGGTTTTTCTCCACAAACTTGAGAGCAAATATTTTCAATCAAAAGGAAAGTTTTATCAAGAGTGTTTAAAAGAGAATTTCTTGAGTTTTCCTCCACCATCTCAATCCTTATTTTCTCACATAACATTTGAGCTATCCATTGCTATATCTACCTATAGGGATTTGTTGTGAGAGGATTTTAGGTGATCAAAGAGTTGTGATCACCAAAGTTCCTTCATTTACTTTGAGGAGGCGGACGTGTGTGTTCGCATTGTTTCGGGTCCTAATGGGGACTCGGTGTTTCGAGTTTGAGTGCGAACTTGTTGTTTGAGGTGCGGCCTCGGCGAGCTAGTGAGCTTGCGGTGTGTACGGACTAGAGAGTCCAAGGAGTTCAAGTGTGAACTCGTCTTGTAGGTGTTGCGGCACCGAGGAGTGATCCGGTGGGATCGTTTTTAGTTGAAATCCTTCGTGTGCTGAAGGCGGGGATGTAGAGCAAGTGTGCTCGAACCTCGAAACAAATCCCTTGTGTTTGCGATTGCTCTCTCTCTCTCTCTCTCTCTCTCTCTCTCTCTCTTTGTCTCTTGTTTATATCTTGCATGCTCTTATTGTCTTTATCATTATATGCTTGATATACATTGTGTGCTTAATTAATACATGCTTGGGATTGTTTGCTAACACTTGTATTCAACCAAGAGAGCCAACGCGGCACCTCAACCCTTATCTAGGGGAATCTAGAGGAGTTAGTGCAGAGCCCTTCACGGGGAATTCGGCTACACTCTTGTGTTATACGTGGTGTTTAGTGTAATAGTTTAGTTTAGGTCATAATAGTTTTTAATTCCGCATTTAGTGACCAATAGATTAGCCATCACCTATTCACCCCCCCTCTAGGTGATTTACATTTTGGTGCCTTGGAAGCATTGAGTCTTGAAGTATCTATTAGAGATGATGTTTTCAAAATGACTAGAGGCTCGATGGTTGATTTGAAGGGCGTCTGACGCAATAACTTTTACTACTTGAAGGGTAGCATTGGTACATAGCAAGTGACGACTTCTACAAATTCAGATGATGATTGCACCCGACTTTGGCATATGAGGCTTGGACATACCAGAGAAAAGTCTTTGAAAGTTCTTACAAAGTAAGGTTTATTGAAAGGTGCCAAAACCTGCAAAATGAATTTTTGTGAACATTGTGTCATCGGAAAGAAGATCAAGGTGAAATTCAGCACCGCGACACATTGCACTAAGGAGATTCTGTATTATGTTCACACAAACGTTTAGGGACCAACCGAGATGGCATCTATTGGAGGTACCACTACTTTATGTCTTTTATAGATGATTATTCTAGGCGATGTTGGATATATACTATGAAGCATAAAGGAAAAGTCTTGGAGTTGTTTGTGAAGTTGAAGAAGAACATGGAGAAGAGCATGGGAAGAAAAATCAAGGTACTCCGTTCAAGCAACAAAGGAGAGTATACAAGCGATCTTTTCCTTCAACTATGCCGCGATGAGGGCATATAGAAAGATACTTCATAGTAAGAGAAACACCGTAATAAAATAGGGTAGCTGAAAGGATGAACATGACCTTACTAGAGAAGGTCTGGTGCATGTTATCCAATGCGAGTATATCAAAATATTTTTGGGCTGAGGCATTGGCGTATGCGTGCCATCTCGTTAATAGGTTACCATCGTCTATGATAGGAGGTAAAAGTCATTTGAAAGTTTGGTCAAGAAAAATTGCTCAAGATTATGATTCACTGTGGTATTTAGGTGTCCGACCTACTATCATGTTAAGGAAGATAAATTGGACGCAAGAGCGAGAAAAAGTGTGTTCATAGGATTCGAGAAAAAGTGTGTTCGTAAGGTTCAAGAAAGGTGTTAAAAGCTAAAAAATTTGGGATTCGAAGAACAAGAAGTTTATCTTGAGTAGAGATGTCATGTTTGATGAGGCTTCAATGATGAAGCCTACAACTCGCAGCAGGTGGAGAGTGAAAAGACCGAAGGGATATCGTAGCAGGTGGAGTGTAATTTTACTTCATCGTCTCTAAAAAGATCAATATCATTGGAGATTATACCCGCGGTGACACAGGGTGGTGATCATGTAGTCAATCAGGACGCTGATGATGATGATCAAGGATAGGCTATGGGTGATGCCTAAGAATCCATTGCAGTTGGAAGAGCCAGGGAATCCACGTAAGCCCAGTTGGCTCACTACTAACATGATAGTGGCTTATGCTCTCTCGATCATTGAGGAGGTGATCCCATCTACATATAGGGAAGCTGAAATTAGCTCAGAGAATAAGATGTGGAAGGATGCCATTATGAAAGAGATGAGTTCTCTATACAAGAATGACACTTGGGAGCTATCAGCATTGCCCAAGGAGAAGAAAGCAATCTGTTGTAGGTGGATATTTGCAAAGAAATAGGGATCTCTCCATGTTGATATTATACACTACAAAGTCAGATTGATAGCTAAAGGCTACGCACAGCGAGAAGGTATTGACTACAATAAGGTATTCTCACTGGTTGTGAAGCAATCATCTATTCGGATTTTATTGGCACTGGTGGCACAGTACGAGTTGAAACTTGATCAGCTCGACGTGAAGACTGCCTTTCTCTATGGCGATCTTAAAGAGGAGATCTATATGTCTCAGCCGACAGGGTTTAAAATTACAGGAAAAGAGAATATGCTATGCAAGCTAAAGAAATTGCTTTATGGATTAAAGTAATTACCAAGACAGTGGTACAAACATTTCAATAGTTTCATAAGAGCTAAAAAGTATACGCGAAGCTATTTCGACCTATGTGTGTATTACAATAAGCTATCTGGTGGAGATTACGTCTATCTACTATTATATGTGGATAATATGCTCATTACTTTCAAGAGCATATCTGCAATTGATAAATTGAAGGACTTGTCTTCTGAATTCGAGAAGAAGGATCTTGGTGAAGCGAAGAAGGTGCTAGGCATAGAGATTGAGCGAGACTAGAAAGGTGGCAATGTTAGCTTGACGCAAAAAGGATATTTGAAGAAGGTACTTCAGAAATTCAATATCAACAGCGATACAAAGTCCGTAAGTATACCATTGGCTCCTCATTTCAAGTTAAAGCTACTATGACTCCTACTTCTGTTGAAGAGTGTTAGTACATGACTCATATACCCTATGCTAGCGCGGTTGGTAGTTTAATGTATGCAATGATGTGTATAAGACTCGATTTGTCACAAGTTGTCTCAATGGTTAGCAGATACATGCATGATCCCAACAGGGGTAATTGAAAGACAGTGAGGTGGATTCTACGGTACATCAAAGGTACCATAGACATTGGTTTGATATTCAAGAAGAATTTACAGGTAAGCATGAGTGTATTAGATATGTCGATTCCGACTACGCAAGAGACCTAGACAAATGCCAGTTTACAATGGGATATGTGTTTACACTGTCCCAAGCACCAGTCAGCTGACGCTCTACTCTACAATCTACTCTCGCATTGTCTACCACAGAGGCCGAGTATATGACCATGACAGAGGCTATGAAGGAGGCAATTTGACTTCAAGGGTTGCTTCACGACTTGAGAATTGATCATGATCTTTTGAAGATCAACTGTTATAGCATGAGTGTTAACTATTTGGCAAAGAACCAAGTATATCATGTAAGGACGAAGCACATCGACGTCAAGTTTTACTTTGTTCGGGAGATTCTTGATGAAGATGACATTGAGTTACAAAAGAATCACACGAAGGAGAATCCCGCCATTTGCTTTCCAAGGTTATTTCGGGAGTAAAGTTTGCACATTGTAAAAAGTTACTCCATATTCTTCCAGTTGCTTGAGCTCGGTGGAGCTCGTTTGGATGAACTACATGTTGGCCCAATGGCCTTCCACTCTAGTTTTGATGATGATCAACACTCATGTAGTTATGTTTACTAATATTCTTGTGTTTCTAAGTTTCAGATCATTAACAGGATATTAGTTGGTGATTAGCTTCAACAAGGAGTTTAGAAGCTTTTCATGTTGATTCCGGTGCCAAAGCTTAAAGATCATACCTTTGCACTTGGAGAATCACGGAGTTTTGGAGCAAGTCTACTTGAAGATGAAGATCGTCAAGAAGACTTAGGTATCCTAGTTTAGATAGAGTTTTAGATCCATTTGTAAAGCTTAGTATAGTTGATATGCTCAAGTGCACAAAACACACACGTTTCATGATTTGGTTTTTGGTTTTCATGAATAATAGATCAAAACAAGTTTACCTTATACCTATGTATATTAGATATGTTCTAGATATACATACATGCTTTAAACTTGCTAGACAAACTTATTTTGACTATCCTATTCATGTTTTGGAAAAATTAAGTTTGATAAAAATACAAGTTTTGTTTTTGATAAAATTTGCAAGACACAAAAATAAATTGATATGTTGATATATTGTCTTGAAATTTTTATCACAGGTGTATGTTTTAATATAAAATGATAAAACAAATTTTGTGAATTTTTTAGAAGTGTTAAAAGATTTTTAGAAAATATTTTACACTGTTTTTCTGACCCTGCACTGTGCCTGCCAGGCCAGTTCAGTCGACCGGACCGGTCGACCGCACCAAGTGGCCGGTCGACCGGGTCGGTCGACCGATGTGCACAATCGTGCACGCTGGCGACACATGTAGTCGGTCGACCGGACCGGTCGACCGAGTTGAGAGCTCTGCTCTCGGGAATTTTCGGTCGACCGGACCGGTCGACCGCTGCTGCCCAACGGTCACATTTTTGACCGTTGGCGGTCGACCGGGCCGGTCGACGGCAGTTGGTCAGACTGCCACATCAGCCTAACGGCTAGTTTTTTCTAGGGCCTATATAAACCCATCTCTTTGGGGATTTTGGCTAAGTTTTCAAGAAGAAAAATACCAGTTTTCTAAAGTGATTAAAAGAGTTTTAAAAGAGTTTTAAGTGCTAACAAGATTTATTCTTTGTGTTTTGGGTTTTGAAAAAATCAAAGAAATTGGAATTTGGGATTTTTTGTATTGGCTTTCATTCTTTATCTTTTACAAGAAATTTCCCAAGTGTTTTCTTTGAGTTCTTGTTTTTCAAAACACATTGTTTCCACACTTGAGCCATATCTTCTATCCTAAACTATTAGGATCTTGTTTTGTGGAAAAAGAGAAAAAGAAAGTGTTTGAGGTTGTTGTTGTAAACCTCTTGTGTTGTAACCCTCCTTTTATTTGTGAATCCCTCTTCGGTAGAGGTGATCGGAGTGGTATTGGTTTGGATCCCTCAAGTGTGAGGTGATTGGGATTGTGTTTGTAAGCCTCTTAGGTAGAGGTGTGGTTGTTGGTTGACACCTCTAGTGTGAGGTGTTGTGGTTTGTATTGAGAGAGGAGTTGGTACTCCTTGGGTTGTAAGAAATCCTCTTTGGTAGAGGTTCCCTCGGTGGGAGTTGAGATAGTGGAAATCCTACACGGTGGTGTAGGCGGGGATGTAGAGCAAGGTGCTCGAACCTCGAAACAAATCTTGATGTTTGCGTATTGATCCATTGTCTCTCAAACTCTCTCTCTTATATTTGTGCAAAGCATCATATTCATATCATATCATATTTGCTTGTGCTGTGCATATTTCATATTGCCTTGCATTTATTCATATTGCTATTCGTTCTTGATTGCTTGGCTTGATTGTGTGTGCACATATTTCTTATTGCTTGGATTGCTTGTGTGTGTGTGCCTAACTTGTACTCATCCAACAAGAGCTTCACATAGCGCCTCAACCCATTTCAAGGGGAATCAAGGGGAGTTAGTCCAGAGCCTCGCAAGGGGAATTCGGCTACACTTGTTGTATTGTATTAGTTTGTGCATAATTTGCATTAGCTTCCGCATTTAGCGCACTTAGTTTGCATTTAGTTTATTAGATTAGCACTTACACCTATTCACTCCCCCTCTAGGTGTTTTTCAATTGGTATCAGAGCTAGTGCTCCTGATATTAGACTTAACATCCTAGGAGTGAGATCCATTTGCTTGCTAATCTCATTTGCATTTGTTTGTTTGCACATTCATATATAGTTTACCATGGACTTCATGACCCCTCCTAGCTTTGACCCTTCCAACATTGATGTTTGGAAGTATAGGATGTCCATGTACCTAAAAACCCTAGGTTTGCATGTCTTTCTTGCCGCCACCAAGAGATGTTATCTTAGTGATTGCAATCATATAGGGGCCAATGCACAAGCCCTAGAGGCCATTAGAAGCACATTACCTAAAGATTATCTCTTATGTGTTTCTAATCTTGATTCCGCTTTTGCAGTGTGGAACAAGTTGACAACAACCACCACCTCCAAGCTTCAATTGCCAATCCAAGAAGAGGAATCTAGTGGAGAATCCAACTCTCAATGCTTCATGGTCCAAGGGAATGACTCCCTTGAGGTACACTCAGAAACTCCATTAGATAGTGATGATGATGCTAGTTCTTCAAGTAATGATATTGTTGATCCCCATGCTTTGAATGAAGAACTATCTATTGTATGTGAAAAAATAATTGAAAAGTATAAGATTTTGAAAAAGAAAAGTCTAGAAATTGAAAAAGAAAATAAGTGTTTGCATTCTAGACTTGATTGTGTTTTGCAAGAAAAGGTTGAGGTCTATAATGAAAGGGATTCATTGAGATCTCAATTGGATCTTGCACTTAAAGAAAATAACTTTTTGAAAAATAAAAATGATTGCCATGTTCTTTTGAAGAAAAATGAAAACTTGTCTTCAAAAGTTGATTTTGTTTTAAAAGAAAATGATTCTTTGAAAATTAAGATTGCTTCAATTTCTAAAGATTTGGATGCATGTTTAAAGAAAAATGAATTTTTACAAAATAAGATTGATGCACATGTTTGCCATGCTAGTGTAGCTTCTTCATCTAGTCTACCTAATGCATGTACCTCTTCTTCTAAAGTTATTGATGATATTTGTATGTTAAAGAAGAGAGTAGATTGTTTGGGCTCCACTATGAGCCAATGTGCCATGAACCACTCACGGTTGGAAACCTTGGTTCGAAAGAAACAAGTTCCATCTTTTATGCATGCACACCCATCACGGCATACACATGCTTCACACGGACACCATCAACACAAGTATGCTCATGTGTACACATGTACACATTGTGGCCGAAAAGGCCATCTTGCTAAATTTTGCTATGATCGTTTACATGTTGAAAATTTAGCCAAGAAGTTTGTTTGGGTTAGAGAAGGGACTAACCCCCATGGACCCAATAAGATGTGGGTACCAAAGACCACCCTCCTTTATTTGATGTAGGTGTGGGCTCTCACATGACGTGAGAGTGATGACACCTTGGAATGGATGCGTTCCGGACTTAAAGGAAATCTATTGGATGCATCACTTTCAAGGGAAGATTTGGTGGAGATGACCACCATGTTTTGGAGACAAGGAGAGTTGCTTCTTCGGTTTTGGTAACAATCCTTTACTCCATTTATTGTTTACATGCTTTCCATGTTTTAATGTTACTAGCATGTTTTTGATGTCTATGGATTAGTATGTTCATTCCATGTTTATTAGATCCTTGACATACATGTATAGTATTTGAGACACACATGCTTATTTGAATCATACTTAGTGTTCTCACTTTTGTTTAAGCTATAGTGTACATCATGAATCTAATACATGTGAATTCACATAATAATCATGTTTTAGTTTTATCATGATGACTTTTAGATTTGTTTTGATGCTTCATGTTTTGAATATATGTTTAAGTGTTAGTTTTCATTAAGACTAGTTATATACTTGTACATAGAATGGGCCACAAACAAATCTATATATGTTTGGGATTGAATGCTTGTTTGTTCCCATTAGATGTGCTAGTATAGTCTAGTTTTGATGATTCATACATTTCAAACTTGTATTCCATTTTTGGATTTGTTTTATGATTGTGTGTTTCACTTCATGTATATGTTTGTATTGCCAAACTTTAAGATATACATGTATACCCCTTGAGTCATTTGCCTTTCATGCAAATCTATATTTGGACTCAATTGTGTTTAGGGATATGTATGTATACTTCATGTTTGACAATTCACACATATACCTTGAAATGAAATTTGTTGTGATGAAAATTTAGTTTTTCATGTTTCATGTATTTATGTTTAACTTCATGTATATGTCTATCTAGTTCAAACTAATCTTATACATATACATCTTTTGAGCCACGTGCCTTCATGAATATACATTTAGTGGACTCGTTGAGTTTTGGATATGTATGTATATTTTAGCTTGTATTAGACATACATATGCCTTGAAGATTAAATAAGTAGTTTTATATGATTTTTCATGTTTTTGATGGAATTATGTTTAAGGAATAATTGAGCTTAATGAAATATTTTTCATGATTATGATCTTCACATATTATTTGTACACTCATATCTATTGCTCATGTTTGTTTCTCATGAGTTATGCTTTATTGGTTAGAGTGATGATTATCATGTGAATTTCAATTTTGTTTTATTCCTTACTTGAAGGATTTCGTGCTAGTTAACAAGTTTTCCATTTAACTAGTTGCGGTGTTCTTCATTTTGGTAGTGATTTTCAAACAAAACTACATTTTCAAATCTATCTTTGAAAACCCCTACCTTCCAAGGGCGGTAGGATGGGAGATCATGTTCATGTATGCCCTAAATTGAAAATCTTTAAAACTTGAATTATGATTGGGTGGTAGATAATATGATGTATACACTTGACCTTATTGCTATGTCAATTGGTATCATTGAACTCTTTCAATTGGTATCATTTTGATCTTCTTGTATACTCATATATGTATTGTATGTATGTATGCTTTAAATTCCAAGTATATCAATTTCTATTGGTATCTATCTTTCATACATATATATGTTTGTGTTTATGCTAGTGCTTGAGTTTCAATTTTGTTTAAATTGATTACTTTTAAATTGTTATCAAGACTATGCATGACTTTAGTTTGTATTTCATAAAGGGGGAGAAAATATGATTTTGTATTTCAATTGGTATTTGTACTCCCACACTTTATGATTAAAAGTTGTTTATATGTTTTAAAATGAACAATTCTTACAATTGGTATCAATGTTTCTATGTAAAATCTTTTCAATTGGTAAAATATTTACAATTGGTATCATATTTAAGAAATTCAAAATTTGTTTTGGTTTCAAGATTCATGTTTAAGAATTCAAGACTTATGTTTAATTACAATTGGTATTTTCAAAATTTTTGTTTAAAGAAAATATTCAAAGTTTTGATTTGTATTTTCTATATGCAAGGAGAGCTTAACATCTCTCTTACATATAGATTCATGTTGAGTATATTATAAATTGAGGAGCTTGACAACTCTTCTTTATATGATATACGTGTGTAGGGGGAGCTTCACATCTCCTCTTATGCATTACATAATATGTGTTATGTGAATTGGGGCTTGTCATCCCTTCTTCATGTAATGCATATGTGTAGGGAAGCTAACTTAGCGTCTTCCTCTTCATGAATGTATATAGCATATAACATATATTGATTCTTGTTTATTGGTATCATGATGCTTCATTGACATATTTTTAATTGATATCATGTTTGTAGTCACCCCTTATTGACTTTGTTTTTGTTTTAGACAAAAAGGGGGAGAACATTATTTTTATTGTTTTTGATTAACAAAAAGGGAGAGAAAGATTTTTACCCTCGTTTTATTTATGGTTTTGATTACCCCTTGTTGATGATTGACAAAAAGGGGGAGAAGAATTTGAGTTTTGTTTTTATATATGCATGATTGTGTTTTTGCATATACCAAGTTCATGCATAGGGATAAATAATAAGATATGATGTGCTTTTGTTTAGTATCATGTGCTTTCATTGCATATCTATTATGTTTATTGTGATGCATGAGTTAAGGGGGAGCTTCCTTGAAGCTTATCTTTAATCCATGCATATATAACTCCATGAGTTTTGTCATCATCAAAAATGGGGAGATTGTTGGCCCAATGGCCTTCCACTCTAGTTTTGATGATGATCAACACTCATGTAGTTATGTTTACTAATATTCTTGTGTTTCTAAGTTTCAGATCATTAACAGGATATTAGTTGGTGATTAGCTTCAACAAGGAGTTTAGAAGCTTTTCATGTTGATTCCGGTGCCAAAGCTTAAAGATCATACCTTTGCACTTGGAGAATCACGGAGTTTTGGAGCAAGTCTACTTGAAGATGAAGATCGTCAAGAAGACTTAGGTATCCTAGTTTAGATAGAGTTTTGATCCATTTGTAAAGCTTAGTATAGTTGATATGCTCAAGTGCACAAAACACACACGTTTCATGATTTGGTTTTTGGTTTTCATGAATAATAGATCAAAATAAGTTTACCTTATACCTATGTATATTAGATATGTTCTAGATATACATACATGCTTTAAACTTGCTAGACAAACTTATTTTGACTATCCTATTCATGTTTTGAAAAAATCAAGTTTGATAAAAATACAAGTTTTGTTTTTGATAAAATTTGCAAGACACAAAAATAAATTGATATGTTGATATATTGTCTTGAAATTTTTATCACAGGTGTATGTTTTAATATAAAATGATAAAACAAATTTTGTGAATTTTTTAGAAGTGTTAAAAGATTTTAGAAAATATTTTACACTGTTTTTCTGACCCTGCACTGTGCCTGCCAGGCCAGTTCGGTCGACCGGACCGGTCGACCGCACCAAGTGGCCGGTCGACCGGGTCGGTCGACCGATGTGCACAATCGTGCACGCTGGCGACACATGTAGTCGGTCGACCGGACCGGTCGACCGACTTGAGAGCTCTGCTCTCGGGAATTTTCGGTCGACCGGACCGGTCGACCGCTGCTGCCCAACGGTCACATTTTTGACCGTTGGCGGTCGACCGGGCCGGTCGACCGGCAGTTGGTCAGACTGCCACATTAGCCTAACGGCTAGTTTTTTCTAGGGGCTATATAAACCCCATCTCTTTGGGGATTTTGGCTAAGTTTTTCAAGAAGAAAAATACCAGTTTTCTAAAGTGATTAAAAGAGTTTTAAAAGAGTTTTAAGTGCTAACAAGATTTATTCTTTGTGTTTTGGGTTTTGGAAAAATCAAAGAAATTGGAATTTGGGATTTTTTGTATTGGCTTTCATTCTTTATCTTTTACAAGAAATTTCCCAAGTGTTTTCTTTGAGTTCTTGTTTTCCAAAACACATTGTTTCCACACTTGAGCCATATCTTCTATCCTAAACTATTAGGATCTTGTTTTGTGGAAAAAGAGAAAAAGAAAGTGTTTGAGGTTGTTGTTGTAAACCTCTTGTGTTGTAACCCTCCTTTTATTTGTGAATCTCTCTTCGGTAGAGGTGATCGGAGTGGTATTGGTTTGGATCCCTCAAGTGTGAGGTGATTGGGATTGTGTTTGTAAGCCTCTTAGGTAGAGGGTGGTTGTTGGTTGACACCTCTAGTGTGAGGTGTTGTGGTTTGTATTGAGAGAGGAGTTTGGTACTCCTTGGGTTGTAAGAAATCCTCTTTGGTAGAGGTTCCCTCGGTGGGAGTTGAGATAGTGGAAATCCTACACGGTGGTGTAGGCGGGGATGTAGAGCAAGGTGCTCGAACCTCGAAACAAATCTTGGTGTTTGCGTATTGATCCATTGTCTCTCAAACTCTCTCTCTTATATTTGTGCAAAGCATCATATTCATATCATATCATATTTGCTTGTGTTGTACATATTTCATATTGCCTTGCATTTATTCATATTGCTATTCGTTCTTGATTGCTTGGCTTGATTGTGTGTGCACATATTTCTTATTGCTTGGATTGCTTGTGTGTGTGTGCCTAACTTGTACTCATCCAACAAGAGCTTCACATAGCGCCTCAACCCATTTCAAGGGGAATCAAGGGGAGTTAGTCCAGAGCCTCGCAAGGGAAATTCGGCTACACTTGTTGTATTGTATTAGTTTGTGCATAATTTGCATTAGCTTCCGCATTTAGCGCACTTAGTTTGCATTTAGTTTATTAGATTAGCACTTACACCTATTCACTCCCCCTCTAGGTGTTTTTCACTACAGATGGCTTGATCCCCTCGGCAAGGGGTACGTAGGCAACCACACTTGTGCAGCCCGATGGAGTCAACATGGTGCTATGTTGTGTTCGTCTCAGATTTGAGAAATCTTCACTGAGGTGAAAATTTGTGGGGAAGAGAGGGTAAAATCTTGTTTGTAGAGTATTTTAACTGAGTTTTTAACTCATCAGAGAAACACAAAGTACAAAGTTTGTATGAAGCGATATGTGGATACGCCAACAGGAGCAGCAATTTGCTTTGTCTGTCGATGGGCTATCTCGGCTGTCGACAAAGCCCTGTCGAGGCTTTCCCCGAGAGTCGGGTGTTGTGTAGACTAGCTCATTCTGTCGACAGGCCAATAGGCCTATCGATAGCGTTAGGCCTCTGGGCGGTTTTCAAATCGAATTCAGAGTTCGTTTTTTGTCCAAATTTTGAGCGTTTGATTTTCTTATTTTCATAAACTATGTGGCTCTATAAATAAGGGTATTGCCCCCTATTGATTGTATTATGTAATTGATTGATTAGCAAGACCTCTCTCCCTTCTGTCCCGAAGACGTAAGCAATTGTCAAACCTCGTTAAATTTGTGTTCTCACTTTCTTCCCTTTGATTTCTTTGTTCGTGCAATTGACGACTATTTTCTGGTGGTGTTGTCCTCTACGCAAGGGATTCCAACAAAAATAGATGTCTATTCTTAGAGAATTACAATTGCTGCCCTAAGTCATTACCAAATGAGTGCATTTGTAAGCAAACCCCACAATTCTGATGAACTTGACAATGATATATGTTATGATTGTCTACAAATGTGGTGATGTTCTCCAAACATATCATATTTGTTTGAGATGATGCCAAGCATGTAAACTACAAGCAGAACCTGAGAACAAGATGAAACTATAAGGAATTTAACTCTGTTATGACAATCAACCAAATATCTGCAAAATGTGTGAGTGAAAACTTATCAAGAACGACAAGAACAATTACATCAGCTGACCTATTTGGCCGAGGAGACAACTGAATCTATGAATGTTGACAGCATTATTGAACTTACTACATGACATGGTCTGTAGCATAAGCTGCAGCACATCAAATTCTTCCTTCACCTTGTAATTATGCAATTCATTCAGAAAAGAATATAACCAAATTGCAAAATACATGTCCAACACAGAATAAGAAGCTAGCTAGTTTTGGATGCCTTCCAAGATCCAAGTGTAGTATGAACAGACATGGCCAAAGAAATAAGATAGTGTAGTATGAATAGGATTGACCTAAGAGTACAAAAGATAACTTGAGTAAGAAATATCACTTGACTAATTGAGGAGGAGATATGGGGTTTGAACAGACATGGCCAAAGAAAAAGAATGTCCCACAAAGCTAGAAGGTGTCTCCAACCTCCTCATATAATTAAGAGAGAAGAAATTATCAAATGAGGAAAAATGGTTATTGAAGAATTCTCACAGTTAAATATCAGGGTGAATTGTAGAAAACCTCTTTACACTATGATTATTTCTTAAAAATAACTCTCATGTTCTACTGAAATGAACACAAGATCTCTTTATTCTATTAAATGTATCAGAAAACAATTATGCATTATTGTAAAATTTGACAACAAATTATGCTATTCTATTGAATTTATAGAAGAACACATTTGTATCATCTAATTTGAAAAGAAAAAAAAAGAAAAAGAAAAACTCTCCACCATCTTAAATTGACGAAACTTTTCCAAATTTCTACCGAGCTCAACGGAATGAGAGAACTTTCTCTTTAGTTCTCTAGAACAGAGAGATCTTGTTAGAAACACTGAAAGTACAAAGGGTTTTTTTCCCAATTAAACCCCAAATTTTATGGAAGGAGGATTAGTTAGGCTAGAGGAATAAAAATTTGATGTCAAGTGGACTAACAAATATTGTCTGACCTTGTTTCAGTGCTCACACAAGCTTAGCTTCTCTATTAAACTCACAACACTTTGGTTCATTGGTTGTTACTATTTTGAATTCTGAAGTTTTGCAAGTAAAGATGAATGAAATGACTCCACCATTAGGTTGGACAGTCATTAAGGGACTCACTTGCAGTCTGGAATCTGCATGCATTCTCACCAACTCACCTCCTGGTGTTTTGCAAGGAAAAAGTTTAAGAAAAACATCAAATAGAATGCTAATGATTAAAGGTTGACTCTTCCACATACCCGAGAAAGAACCATTATTCAATGGTCAATTTTCAAATAAAAATTTCTAAGTCAGCAAGCCGGTTGTTGAAAGTTGAAATCATCTCTGTTATAGATCTATAGTAGAAATCAATCAACAAGAAAGGAATTCCCCATCGTCTTTTCTCCAAAAAAAAAATAAAAATAAATAAATAAATAAAGGAATTAATAATAGTGATGAGGGGCTGATCGGATCAGTTCCTTTACCTAAAAAAAAACTCTTTTTTGTTATAAATGAATGTATCTGCTCACCTAGTAAAATAGTAAAAGTTATTGTGTGATGAAGCAAGCGATGACGCAAGCGATGATGCAAGCATGCAAATAGTGATTGTATAATACCTCAAAGTTTTTCTATAAATAGACGCTTTATGATTCATTTCAATGTACACTTCAGAAATCAATAAGAATTTCTACTTCTACTCTCTAGAATTTTCTGTCTCAGTGTTATAATCTCTCGGATTTTACGACACGTTATCAGCATGATCGCTCTAATTCTATCGCCAACCTTTACCTCCATCACCTCAGAGAAAAAATTTATCACAAGCCTCTACCTCTATTAGTTTAAGTTAAAAATCTTGTCATACTTCCATTAGCTAAAAGAAAAGCCCTATAATAAGTTTCAGCCTCTACCTTTACTATCTCAAAGTTGATTGAAGCTAAACCTGCACACAAAATACGAGATTATAGAACTTAAGAAAGAATATGTGCAAGTGCTCAATTCTTCCGCTATAGCAAGTGGCTATGCGGGTCGTGATCCACAAGGAGGGTTTGCGATGGAAGCGTTACAGTTCTTTATTGAAATCGTTAAGAAGAAAAGCGAAGGTTCTTCTCTGTTTTAAAGTTATAAAAATGAAAAAGAAAGTTATAGTTAAAGTTAGAAGAGAATGAAAGATGAAGAAGGTGAAAATCAGAAAACGATGAAAAGCGACTATGTACAATGAAGTGGAGAAGAAAGAGTTGGAGGAGGTGGTTGGTGATCTAAACTAAAAAAGAAAAGAAAAGAAAGAAAGACAAGTGTAGAAATACTTACCTAGGTTGAGTGATGACTTACCTGGAAACCGTTGCATATTCTACCTTTGCTTCGGAGGCGTTCAACGCATAGATCATAAGCTCGAGCTCAGTCCCCGTGCACATTATATCGTCAAGCCTAGCAAGAACGAAGTGATGCGGATCTTGGAAGAGGAGAACGTCTTCATGAACTATCGCTGGCTCTCACGTAGCTTAGTTATACTTGCTTTGGAATTCACTTGTACACTCAACAATAACAACCAAGGTAAAGTAGAAGAGGAAGACAAAACAAAAGAAAATACAAACATAAAAAGAACTTTTACCTTTATTAATTGTAGAGACAATGGAAGAAAGGAGGAGGGTACATCGTCGGTGTCACTCTCAACTTCAGCCTCTCTCTCTTACTTGCATGAATCTTCTTCTACCCTAAGTTACATACAAATTACATAAGAAGAAAGGAAAACCTAAACTACAAAGAATGAAAACTAGGCTAAATCCTAATCTGCATGGTCGTCCCATTTTCAGCGCAAGTACAGGCCTTTTATAGGCAAAACCCTAACCACCATGATCCCGGGGAGGTCGGGGGAGCAAACGCTCCCCCTAACTCCCCAACAAAGCCGCGGAAACGCGGCCGAAGCCGCGTTTCCGCGGCCAGGGTGTGGCCAGGTGGCCACACCCTGTTGGTGGGTCTCCCCGGTTTCTCCCTCTGACTTTATCTGGAGTTGGTTTTGCAGTTTGGCTCCGAGATTTTGAAGAAATGGCCTTGGATTCTTGGCTTTAACCGATCGATCCTGAGAGGATTCTTCTCAACCGTTTCAACCTCTTGATTTTGCCCTGATTTAGTGAGTGCGAATTAATTCTGATTTAATTCAAAATTTTGGTGGGCTTTGGGCTCATTTCTCTTCAACTCCTTAAAGATTGGGCCTGCAAATAAATTAAACAATTAATTAGGACAATGCAGGCTTTTATTCTATAATAAGTATGGACATATGATATTAAATATGCAACATTTAGTGACCAATCACACCCTCATACCTATCTTTTGCTCGTCCTCGAGCAAAACAACTAAACTATACTAAGGATTATTAGACCACTTTCGCAGGTCACGCGATTGCACTGAGCATGTGCAACAAGCCGTTAAACCTCTAGGTTTCCCCTAGAGGACGAGTTTTGTCTCGTGAGGGTTTTCAGCAGATTACACCCACAAAATCCATAAAGAAAGAGAAATAAAGAGTTAGTATTTTCGAAAAGCATTTTGAAAGAGAAAAATATTTGAAATATGATTGTAAGATCTAAGCAATTTATAAGTTATAGGAAAACTGAATTTTTCATTCCTAAACTTAGTCTCTATTCAAAAATTTGTTATCAATCAAAGTGAGGAGTCAAATTGTACTTCTCATCTAGTCTATTACTTTACCCTAAGTCATATGCACCTTGTGACTGTGAAAATTTTGACTTAGGGTTCATTAACTCTAACTCTTATGCCTTATTTATTTATATATACTCCTTTTTTTTTTATTCCTCAATTTCATTAGGCTTTCTAATCTGCCCATGTAACAAGCATTCAGTCGGTGACACCCAAACCGGACAGTTTTAGGGCACCAGGTGAGAAAACACCCCTAAGGACTTAAATACTCGAGCAGATAAGGCCACGAAACCAAGGTTTTTATTTATACGATGTACCCCTTTTAGGCGTGAACACTTATGCTTCATGAGGCATAAAAACCCAACTTAATCAGAGGATACACATTTTTTTTAAACTCATCTAATTATCTTTTGTATAAATACTAAGGCTTGCTTAGGCCAAAGCACCTAGCTAATCAATAATTAGACTTGTTATTTTTTCTTTTTCAAACTCATCTAATTATCTTTTGCATAAATACTAAGGCTTTCTTAGGCCAAAGCACCTAGCTAATCAATAATTAGATTTGTTTATATATATATATATATTTTATAAGGCATAAGAATCTTTGTTTTGAACCCAAGTGTGTAAGTGTATGAAGTGTGCATATTTCATCAAGGTAAAGATCAAGACCAAATTACTTTGACAAATTATCTTCCTAACTCTATAAATCAAACAAATAATCTTATTTTGACCAAGTATAAGAAATCCTAATTTGGATTTTCCTATTCCTTAAAATTAACTTAATTTCTTACAAAAATAAGTCAAAATATTGTTTCTATTTTTCAAAAAGTTTTTAAAAATAAAGAAAAATGTTAATTTTTTATTTTAAAGAAAAAGAAAAGTTATGTTAGACCCTCCCCCACACCTATCTCATGCATTGTCCTCAATGTATGAATTAATGCATAGATGCATGAAAAAGAAGAAAGGGAAGGAAAATGGTTACCTTAAGGTGGTGGTTCCGGTGGTGGTCTGATTGGTCCACGAAACGCGGCCCAATCAACTTTTCTTGGGTCTCGGAGGAACCCACAAGAAATTTCTCTAATATAACCCATTAAAAAGATGTATCCATAAAGGATCTTTATTAAATATTTAACCCCATCTAATTTTCATATTCCATAATTGATTTCGGAGTCAAATTTGTCAACCACCTCGTCCCAGAAAGGAGTATGAAATGATAGAATGATTGACTTGGACTCAGGAAGTACAAGAACTAATACCGACTCAGGAAGGTAACTTAAGTCAAGTAAAGGTTCAAGAGTCGAAATAGGTTCAGAAATTGGGTCCAAGTCAAGAAGTTGAAACTCCAGTCCACATGTATTTTCCAACAATGGAACGTGACCTAATATGGGTGATTCCAGTTCAGGAATGATAGGTGGAGGAATCAAAACTGACTCTAAAATATTACTCAAGTTTGGTAACACAACAGGAGTCAATATTGATTCAGAAAGTTGAACTGGATCACAGATTTGGGAATCTAGGTCACATATCTCATTGAGTTCAATATCAAAAAATTGAGAACTTGCCAATTTGTCAATAGGATCTTCAAAAGTGTATAGTTGGTCAAGTTCAACATGATCCTCAAAGATAGGTGATTCAATTTCTTTATGAATTGGTACAAGATCCAATGTTGACTCCGGGAAAAGATTGAAGTCAGGTGAAGATACCGGAGTCATAATCGAATCAGGAAATAGAATTGAATCACTAAGTTGGGGTTCAGGATCATAATCATTTTCAAGTTCTATTTCAGAAAAAGGAAAATTAGCCAAACTATCAATATCATTTGAAGTTTGGGTAAGTTCACATGGTTGTTCTGAAATGGAATCTTGATTTCCAAAACAACCTGACTCTTCGGCTCCAACAGAATTGGTAGTGACATCAGAACTGGTCCAACGGTGAGAACGTAGAGATTCGACCATCATATCTATGTCACTATTACGAGCGTTTTGAGCCTGAGTCATGGCTTCAAGCATCTTTTCATAGTTGATAGGTTCATTGTTTTGATGAAAAGATGAAGAATTGTCTTGGAAGTGGTAGTGAAATTGTGAGTCCATCAGATTTTGGGATTTGTGTTTGGACTCACGCATACTCATTTCCATAATTGATGGTTTCCTATTTTGGACGGGTGGAACTGAGTATGAATCTTGAACATAATGTGGACTGGATGGAGAAGGAGAGTAAGGTGGTTGAAAATTATGCTCGGGGGAGGTGAATCCCCACTGACTCGGTGAAGAGTTGAAATCATTATGGAAATTATAGTTATTCGATGGGGGGTATGGGTCATATTGATTCGGATAAGACCAATCCGGCATACTAGTTGGTCAAAGTTATGATATGTCGGGTTGGTAATATCCGAAAATGAAGTCGGTGTGTAATATGGATTATTATTGTAGTTGAAAAAATTATTATTATAGTCCATATCACACAATAGAATACAAACAAAGAAAAACAAACAAATAAACAAACAAACAAAAAAAGAAAAAATTCTAGCCTAAGTTAGGGTAGACTTAGGACCTAGACGACTCCTAACTGGTTAGACTGTCCACGGGAGGTCTAATGTAGACTTTAACCACAAGCTAATCAGCCAGGTCAGGGCAAGGTTGGTGGGAGGTTTTCCGTCAAAGACGTTCCTTAATTAAATAACCACCAACCTTCGGGCTTTCGGCCCTCAATCCCTTTCCTAGACACTGATTTTGCAGGAGTTAGATTCCAACATTTTTCCCCCTTAGGATAATCTCCTAATTGAGTCCGAGATGTCCCTAGGGCCAACGTCTACTCAATTTTAGTTAGGCTTGGGTTAGTGAGTGCTTGAAATGTGATTTTGGGCTAAGGAAGGGTGATCAAATCCCCACCTTATCTTGTTAATGGGTTAGTGCCCTTAAGATCAATTTGTGCAAGTGTACAAGATATGTAAGATTCACTCAAAGCGATATAAATCAACCAAGAAGTGAGTCCTATGCTAAATGAAATGCATACGTACCTTGCTCCAGCACTCTTCAACAGTAAAAAAAATAAATGAATTGAAAAGACACGTGCCTAAAATGCAAACGTCTAATCAATTTTTAACTTTTGCAACAAACTTTTTACTGTTGATTATTAGCAGGCTTATGTTATGGCATATAAGAAAAATTAAAGTTGCAGCAAACTAGAATTTTTTTAAACTAAGCAGCCCTGCAAAAAGCTGTAAGTAGTCAACTCTTCCTTGCCGCGGATCCGCGGCTTTTGCCGTGGAAACGCGGTAATTCAGAGGGCCCTTGGTCTCTACTTTCTAAAGCAGAGGCCCAAGGCCACTTATATGTCACTGCAATATTAATTTCCTGCTTTTATTGCCCTGTAACCTGCAACAGAGAAGAAAATTCGTTTAGTTCTAAAAAATTTTCAAAAAAAATTCAGATTTCAATAAAAAACATGTTACCCTCCCCGGCAACGGCGCCAAAATTTGATTGAAGCTAAACCTGCACACAAAATACGAGATTATAGAACTTAAGAAAGAATATGTGCAAGTGCTCAATTCTTCCGCTATAGCAAGTGGCTATGCGGGTCGTGATCCACAAGGAGGGTTTGCGATGGAAGCGTTACAGTTCTTTATTGAAATCGTTAAGAAGAAAAGCGAAGGTTCTTCTCTGTTTTAAAGTTATAAAAATGAAAAAGAAAGTTATAGTTAAAGTTAGAAGAGAATGAAAGATGAAGAAGGTGGAAAATCAGAAAACGATGAAAAGCGTCTATGTACAATGAAGTGGAGAAGAAAGAGTTGGAGGAGGTGGTTGGTGATCTAAACTAAAAAGAAAAGAAAAGAAAGAAAGACAAGTGTAGAAATACTTACCTGGGTTGAGTGATGACTTACCTGGAAACCGTTGCATGTTCTACCTTTTCTTCGGAGGCGTTCAACGCATAGATCATAAGCTCGAGCTCAGTCCCCGTGCACATTATATCGTCAAGCCTAGCAAGAACGAAGTGATGCGGATCTTGGAAGAGGAGAACGTCTTCATGAACTATTGCTGGCTCTCACGTAACTTAGTTATACTTGCTTTGGAATTCACTTGTACACTCAACAATAACAACCAAGGTAAAGTAGAAGAGGAAGACGAAACAAAAGAAAATACAAACATAAAAAGAACTTTTACCTTTATTAATTGCAGAGACAATGGAAGAAAGGAGGAGGGTACATCGTCGGTGTCACTCTCAACTTCAGCCTCTCTCTCTTACTTACATGAATCTTCTTCTACCCTAAGTTACATACAAATTACATAAGAAGAAAGGAAAACCTAAACTACAAAGAATGAAAACTAGGCTAAATCCTAATCTGCATGGTCGTCCCATTTTCAGCGCAAGTACAGGCCTTTTATAGGCAAAATCCTAACCACCATGATCCCGGGGAGGTCGGGGGAGCAAACGCTCCCCCTAACTCCCCAACAAAGCCGCGGAAATGCGGCCGAAGTCGCGTTTTCGCGGCCAGGGTGTGGCCAGGTGGCCACACCCTGTTGGTGGGTCTCCCCGGTTTCTCCCTCTGACTTTATCTTGAGTTGGTTTTGCAGTTTGGCTCCGAGATCTTGAAGAAATGGCCTTGGATTCTTGGCTTTAACCGATCGATCCTGAGAGGATTCTTCTCAACCGGTTTCAACCTCTTGATTTTGCCCTGATTTAGTGAGTGCGAATTAATTCTGATTTATTTTAGAATTTTGGTGGGCTTTGGGCTCATTTCTCTTCAACTCCTTAAAGATTGGGCCTGCAAATAAATTAAACAATTAATTAGGACAATGCAGGCTTTTATTCTATAATAAGTATGGACATGATATTAAATATGCAACATTTAGTGACCAATCAAAGGTAAAAATGACAAATTATTCCACTTATAATACTCGTATAACATCACTACTATATATGAAAAGAGGCTCTGCCACCTGTTTAGAGTAATGTGATATGATTACGAAAAGATAGATTATTATACTCATTATATTTATATAACACCACTACTATATATGAAAGGAAGCTCTGTCACCTATTTATAGTAAAGTGATGTGATTATGATAAGCTAATAATATTTCTTGTTATTATCTTTACTTACCTCCTAATTGATGCTTGAGTGGAATAAACCCCAACTATCAATATTATATAATTTATTGTTCTGCTATTTATGTCTGCATAAACACCACCAAATAGAGTGATGTGCCTATATTATAACTCATAAATATATGTAGTATAATGCATTTATTTTACTATCTTCTTTATTATAACATTTAATTATTTTAAATTCAAATTGCTTTTCTCTCTCCTCCAACGACTATATAACAGTCATAAACGGCTAGTTTTTATTCTATAAATTGGTGAATTATAAACCTCATAACTCACTTCTTGTGACACCCGATCCCGCAGGTACGGAGACGTCACTGCGACGTATATTCGCAGGTCGGAAATACCCTCACGTATATACGCTAAGCATCAGTACATGCGAGAATCAGAGTGCGGAAGCATAGTGATAATATACATTCTAACAGAAAAGTATAAGTACATGGTTATCACAGAGAGTGATACAATATTACAGGAATATTATGTAACGGTCTCATTTTCCTATGATCTCAATTTACATAAACATCTATATTGATCAACAGATTATCATAATCATCTCCAATTCCTTGAAAATTTTGGCAACACTTCCTTTGTAAATACTGATCTAACCTCATATACAATGCTAACCACAAATAGTTTCGGCCAACATCAACCTACTTATTCTCAATCAAGATACATAAACCAATATTCGGTAACTATCCACGCAATCATAATAATATTTCGGCTCACAATTGCCTACTTATTCTTCAAATAATAATTTTAACTTGATATCGCCTACTTAAATGGAAACAAAAGAATATATGATTGAGAATACTCCTCTCGGTATTCAGAATATAACACCAATTTATTTATAAATCCATTTCATCAAGATCAAGGCCGTCTAACGTGTGCTATAATAACATCAATCAGATTGTAAACATATACAACATGGAACTTTACAATCACACAAAATACAACTCTAAAACTTCTCTATGTAACATGATTTCCAACAAGGCGCTTGAAATCTTAAATTGGGTCTTCGCCTCACCATGACCTGAGAACACAATAACCTGTGGGGGGTGAGCTCAACAGCTCAGTGAGGAGAGATAGAAGAAAATCAGAGAATGATGAATATAATCAATCATAAGCATGATTTTTCGAGTAATAGAGCAGATCTAGATGAATAAGAGAAATAGAAAACATATGATAAAACAATTGGGCTCCAAAATCATCAGGAATGGTCCGACTCTTTTGGTCATTAATTTCTTATGACATTTCTCCTATTCTATGCCACATGTTACAGGGTCTACAAGTTCAGTAAGATATTAGCTCGACAATATAGTTTATTATCAAACTCTTCTTATGTATTCATAGTATGTATCAGATACGTATCTCATATATCATGCACGGACGCGCCAATCACATCCCCCATCTTATATATATATAGTGTATAAGTTCAGCTAACACATGCATCACAAAACATACTTTTATATCTTGTAATCTTATCGCACTTTACTTATAGCAGTAATACATTACACTTCACAACACTCTCATGCCATATTAATGAGAGGCGTATTATACGTTATTCATATGCATATGCAATTCATATATGAAGTGTGATAAATCTCCGCTTTCCTCGTCCTGCCGGCTCCCGCCTGGCCCTTCCTCCTTATATAAAGATATATGACATAATGATACCGTCTTCTCCCTCCTACCAGCTCCCGCCTGGCCCCTTCCTCTTATATATATAATGTGTGTGTATGTATAAACATCATATAACAATAACACCGTCTTCCCCCTCCTACTGGCTCCCGCCCGGCCCCTTCCTCCTATGTATATGTACGTATATAATGCAATAACACCGTCTTTTCCCCTCCTACCGGCTCCCGCCCGACCCCTTCCTCCAATGAGCAAGAAAGCGAATGACATGCTTATTTTTACATGTAGATAACAACCATTGTAGTAACAATATGAATGTCAATTAAATACTATGGTTTACTTTCCAGCTCATCAACTCTATTACTGAAGAATTTCATGTGGTTCACTGCATGCGTATACATACACCAAGATAACAATCAATTCATCATATTACAACAATTCATTTATTATAGTTTGATTCTCAACTTATCACTTCTATCACTGGAGAATGTATGTAATTCACTGTATATGTGTATACACACATAAGTTACAATTCACCTTCCTTTTCAGTAATTCTATTATCAATAAGATGTATATGTTTCACTAGTTATACATTCACATATGAGTTATAAGTCAACAGTAAAGTGATCTGCGTATCTCATTCATATAGATTGAGTTCTCATTCACATCATCAACAACTACGTATCCAAAAATAGAGGTGTATGTGTATGAGCGTATATAACTGTATACATCATGTCACACTTAATCACATTCATACTTCAGTATCATTCATATGCAGCAATCATTTTACACACAAAATATCAATATCAACCATTTAGTGTTTTGTCTAAACCATTGATTACACTTTTAATACATATATTCTTAATTTGTACTAGTAAGTCTTGTAGTTAGCTATACTCCACCCTTCATACCTCCCATTATTTAACTGGTAGAGTTGATTAATCCACTTGACCATAGTCACTTTCAGTTAGCACATTTGGGCTTTAAATTTTGCTTATACACTTGTATAGTATGTACTAACTATGTCATCATATCTTCTTCTTATTCTTGCACTTAATTAATTAACCCCTCTTCACATGTAATTTAGGAAGAGGCTTAGATGTCCGAAGTCAGAGTATGAGGGTACTTAATCAAGTTAGCATATACAAGATTAACTCGTATGCGTTTTACTATCGATTGAAATTTTGTCTTATCTTTCTTAATTTCTAATGGTTGTATTCATAGTCATAGATGAATACTTGACTTCTAAACTCAAATTTGCATCTTATAGCCTTCAATCATTTAAAGAGCTAACTTGATTATTCATTAAATGAACCATTACCAAACTTTTCCATCCTGCCTGTGAAAACCATATCATTCTTTGCGACATGGATAACTCAATCTAATACGACATGCGGAATCAAAGTGGGAGATACTAGAAAGACTTCATCAACTCGCAGTGCAATTATTTGTGATAAAACTGAATGATGACAAAAAGAAGAGACATGGTCGAAGCTTACTAGAATTATCAATTATGCGCAAAAGATCTTTAAAATGATAAACATGAGTTACTCGCCCATAACCTGATCTAACAGTTTTTGACAAATTTCTCAACTACTCCATGTACAATTCAGGCCCTTCCCACTCATTGAATAGCCATTGAATCATTTCACTATAGAAGTTTTCCTACAATCATATTTTTATTTTTCAAACTTCATATATCATACTCACATTTTAAGGTGCACTATTTGTGACTTTAAGTATACAATCTCGATTTAGGAGGAAAATAGTGATGTATAGGAGTCACATGAGTATTTCGCTTCCTAGTACATATGATGCATACAACACTATTGCAATATAGTCCAATCGCTTAGAAGGAGTTCAAGTGCAGTTGATCAAGAGAATTAAAGGATGATGTGAATTTACAGAATGATATGGCATACCCAAATAATTACCTTATCAAATAGGTATCAAAGCAAGTAAAAAGGAATTAGACTACACTTGAGTTATGTATTAAACTCACTCTTAATGTATTCGTGATTGCTCTTGTTACTCAATAGAGTTCCCAAGAAATTTGGTAGCTTGGGAAAAGTTAGAAGAGGTTGTTAAATTAACAATAATGTTAAAATGAGCAATGGGAGAGTTCCAACCTACTATCTCTTCCCTTCAGAGCCAAGATATCCTTTAAGATTTTCATGACTTATATTTTGTAATTTGCAAACTTTCAGATATAACTTAATTAAATCTTTTGTTACAGGATCATGAGATTTTCTTTCTTAGAGTATCAATCAAGGTATTATAGGTGTAGATGTTCAGGGTACCATCTCATCTTCTTTGTATACAAAATTTTAATGAAGGGAGAGGTTATGTTTAATTGAGAGACTTTTGTGTTCTCAAAATTTTTCTTTTAGATATCCAGGGACAAACTTTAACTTTATACATTAATGAACTTGAAGTCAAGTCCTACACATGAAGGGTTTGTGGGGCCTTTTCTATAACAACAAGAATTAATCTTTTTCAACTACCTCTGATGAATTTAGAAATTTTCATGAAAACACCCACCCCATTGCCTCTTCTATTGTCATAATAACAATAGTAATTTTATTCCCTTTAACTAATTTTTGTAGATTGAGCTCATACCCTACATTATGTAGTTCATATGATTTGTAGTCAATTGTACACAATGGTCCATAATAGTAAGTGGTTTATACCATACTAGAGTTTTACATGAAGTCATCTCTAAGTAAACCATCAACATACCCATCTATCGATTTCTATTATGCAATCCAAGAATCAAGATGGGATTTTATCATCCATTCAATATAAGCCCATAAAACAAAATTTAACCCATGAAACATCAAGGTGGGAAAGAACTTGAGTTCAATAGATGAAAACCCATTCATCTATTCAAGAAATCAACACCAATAAATTCAGATCTAAGTATGCTTGAAGAATAAATCATAAAATCTTAACCCAAGATGAGAATATGTTGAAATTAAAATTTAAAAAGTGACTTTAGGTCAAAAGGGAGAAGATCTCCCTCACCTATAGATCCATAAGAACACCCGCTGCCCGCCACCGCCTTGAATGCCGCCGGTGCTGCTGCGGCTCCGGCCGCGCCTAGCCGCGCGCGGCCGCGCCTACGGCCGTCCGGCCGTGGTCCGCCCTGAGAGAGAGAGAGAGAGAGAGAGAGAGACGGGTTGGGGGAGGAAGAGAGGAAGAGGAGAGAGAATTTGAGAGAGATGGATCTAGGGTTTTTGGGAGTTGAGGGAGATGAACGTGAGATTCATTTTCAGCCCTAAAAAATGAAGGAGAAGAATGAGATATTTCTCTCCTTCTTTTACACAAAAGCCCCTCTCATTATTATTATTACTCTTATAAATTCTTTTCTATCTCCATCATTAAGCCACATGTCCCTACTCATGCCACATGTCTCCATCATTCCCAAGCAAAAATCCCAACCATCCATCTACCCTCCTCATGCATACCTACCCCTCTCCACTAAATCCTTCTCAAAATAAAGTTATGGTATTTCTTTGTATTTCTTGGTATTTACTTGCATTATCTTGTATTTACACAATATGCCAACACATCCATGTAATGTATATATACTTATACACACACACACACATATACTTCATATCCATATATACATGCCAAAATTTTCATACACCTATATTTGAAATCATTAAAAATCATTAAATTTTTATTTTACACAAAACACGTTCAATTATCCTCTCAAATAATTTTGTCTAATCATGTTAATCAAATATTAGGATTTTAATGATCGGGGTGTTACATATTACATCACCAAAAAGTACAAAAGTACAATATACGAAGAGATATACATAATAAAAGCTGAGAGATGCTCTCGAGCAGTAAGAGAGGCCTCGAGAGCTAATCAGGAGAAGAGCTGGGAGGAAGATCTACGGTGATGTCCAAGCTTCTTCTACACTCTGATCACCACGGAAGGATCTGCTGCGCACTCTGATGAGCTACAGTAAGGCCACCATGGTCCAGACTCTAGGATCTGAACATGAGGATACATGGTTGTCAGATACAACCCGCGAGTACATATGATAAAGCCAAGTGGCATGCATATCAAGCACACGTGTACAGGAAACGTGTATCGTGAATATAAGCACATATGAATATGAAACGAGACAGTAAAATAACTACAGAAAAATCAGTTATACAATCTCACATTACCGGTCTATGAGATTAGCACGTCAAAGGAATAATCCAAATAAGGAAACCCTCATATATATACCCTACACCTCACGTCATTGTAATCTGAGTTTATATAACCTGAGTTTGCCTTCACAATAACAGAATCATGATACAATATGGAAACTCGAACATAAGCAATCAAGTAATCCAACAAAGTAACACATATATAATGTGTAAGTGGTGAGGATAATGTATTACATCCCAGGTCTACCAAGTATAGAATAAGTGTATAGCTAGTCAGATATCAGGAGCATGTTATTATTATGTTATTAAGTCTCATCTGATTTTTATGCATCGGTATGTGACCCATTCCACATACCTCAGCATACAATTCAGAGAGGAAGTTATTGGAAACTGATGGGGATCAACGAACCATACTTAGAATAGGTCTCGAACATGCTCAGGACAATAGTCAAGGAGTATCCGATACTGAGCCGGAACGTACCGCTAGGTACCGGGACTTATTGTTCGCCCGAAGAGGAATAGGATGTCACCACTCCCATAGGAATAGTGTAACACCCCGTTCCCAGAATACGTACTTAGTTGCGTATTCAGATTTTTCGATCGTATTTTTCGATTTACTTCCTGTATTTGTTTTGTATTATGAATTATTTATATGATCGTTTTGTCTTGGATTGGGATTCGTGGACTCGGAGTCAGCCCTAATCTGAACCGGGAACCCGATCCTAGTGAATTGCTTGATTTGGTCTTTTCACTATTCTGATTTGACCGATTTCAGTTTTAAACATCATTTTCTAATATTTTAGATTTTTTATGATTTTCTGAAATTTTCCTGAATTAAGTTAAAAATCTTCAAAACCGGTGTCGACCAGTGCCGCTGACCGATTCCCGAATTTTTAATTTACAAACAGATTGGAATTTCTAGAAGGGCCTTTAGACATTATCTCTTAGAATCGCATTTTCCATCTAAATACTTTTTTTGAGGATTTTATGAATTTATGAAAATTCCACCGAATTAGGTGTCGGCCAGTATCGCTGGTTGATTCCAGGATTTTTAGTTTACAATTGGAAATGAATTTCTGAATTCTGCTTTCCCTTTATTTCTTAAAATTATATTTTATTCTTTAATACATTTTCTGGGATTTTACAGAATTTATCAAAATCCGGCCAATCCGGTGTAGACCGAGATTGACGGTTGACTTCAGGATTTTTATTTTGAAGATGGGATTTTATTTCTGAAAACCGATTTCACCAAAAATCTTTTTATAATATTTATTATTTTTGAGAATTTTTGGGAAGCTTTCCTAACTACTTCATTTTTTGGACTTTTCCGGAGTTTTCGGTGTTTTCCCAGATCCGGAATAGTATCCAGATATTTTCCCACTTTTCTCTCTCCTCGCCAAACGCGAGTTTCTACCTTGGATTCTGCATTTAATGCAGAGATCCTCTCCATGCTGCATTTAATGCATTTCAGATCAATTCCAATCAAGTCAAATCTGGCTTTTTTGTCCTTTCTGTTAAAAAGCAGATCTCGCGTTTTCCCCTCATGAACGCGGCTTTTAATCCCCGCGTCCAATTCAATTTTGCCTGGACGCGGCCATTTCTTTTGTTAAGGCGCAGGTTGGTGGGATGTCATTCATATTATAATCATTCCCTTTTTATATGTATATATATATACACCCTCCTTTATATATATACATACCCACCCTTCTTTCTCTCTCTCTTTCACTTTTTCCTTCTTCCTTTTCCATTTACAGCCAACAGAGAGCATGGCTGCAAAACGCAGCCATGGTACTTCCTTGGGCCAACCATTCTCCACCTCCTCCACCTCCATTTTTACCACCAACAACACCACCTCCACCTCCTCCATCTCCTTCTTCATTTCTACAACAACAACAACCATACCACCATCTCCTCCACCTTCTTCTTCCTCTTCTTTTCTACCAAACAACCCATTCTCACCACTAACTTCACCACCCTCTCCACCACCATATACGCCACCTTGGCCACCAACGACCATGCCACCTTCATCCCCGCATCGTGCTCTTTCCGATGACCTATAGCTTCGCTCTCCGAAGCTTCGTTTCCAAAACTCCAACTTTTGATTTTGAACTATACTTGCACCACGAGATGCTTGGGTTTGGGCTTGAGCTATCGGACTCCGGCCACTCCTTTTGGATTGGGGCCGCGCTCTTCTCCGTTGGCAAGACTCTAAGGCCGGTGCCCTCCTTTTGGATTGGGGCCGTGCTCTTCTTCGTCGGCAATATCGCCGTAGATTATTCCGGTAATCGTTCGCGATTATTCCGGTAATCGTTTTGGTGATAATTGACGACAAACACAAACCCTCAAAAGTCAGGTTCTGCTCTCTGTTTGCACTCTGTTAGTCGACTTGACCCAGTCATTAGTCGACTTGAACCCTTTATTAGTCGACTACTCCCTTACCTCAAGTCGACTAGCTTATTTGAAACACGCCCTTTTTCTGAAAACGCAGTCTATTAGTCGACTAACCTCTTTTCCCTATTCGACTAACTTTTTCCTGAAGACGCGGCTCTTTGAGACGCGACCTTATTAGTCGACTAACCTCTTTCTCCTAGTCGACTAACTTTTTCCTGAAGACGCGACTCTACGAGACGCGACCTTATTAGTCGACTATCCCTTTCTCTATGGTCGACTAACTCCTTTATAAGTCGACTACTTGCCTCTCCCTAGTCGACTAACTTTGGTTGTCTGCTGTGGTTAATTACTTCTTTGAATATAGACCTCTCTCTCTAGCTCTCACGTTCTCTCTCCTCCCTCTCTTTCCTTTCTCTCTCTTGATTTCCTCCTCTCTCTATCACTTTTCTCTAGACGCGTTGATGCGTTGATTCCCTGGATTCCGGATCGAAGATTTCACTATGTTTTCGAGACTTAGGCGAGTGTTCTCGCTCTCGCCTCCATTTGGGTTTCCCCGCTTTGTCGGGTCGACATGTGTTTTACTCCATGCTTTCATGTATTATGTATTGGGCTGAGTCCCTGTATTTGTGTATGGCCGAGTGCCAATATCTGGACATGTATTGCTCTGTGACGAATGCTTGTATTATGTTAGTTTAATTCTTATTCATGTGGTACTAACATTGCAGGTCTTTCCGTTCTTCAGCCTCCGGTCACTCACTGTCTCGAAAGAGAAGTGATTGGGACCGTCAGGTCTTCGGCTCCGCCTGGTTATCATGATCAGCGTTCAGCGCTTTACCACTAGATTCGTCTAGGCTAGTTGCTGCCGGATTTACCGCTCGCACTTCAGCCGAGTCGTCCCGGTAACCTCGCCAGACGCTCCAGTGTTAAATACTGGTTGCTGTCTGTACTACCAGCTTGCTCAGCTCCGCTTGATTATGCTCAGCTACTACTCTATCACATGCCATGTATTTACCTGATATGTTAACACTTGTCATGCCATTACTTCATGCCTGTCATTTACATGCTACTATTTAACACCTGTTTGTATCACCTGACACCAGACATGCTACTACTTGGCAAGACTCCTTGTTATGACATGACTTGCCATCGGACTAATATCAATCTCTTGACATGACTTGTCACCTGCCAAATGTCACCCTCCTGTCATGCTATCACTTGACATTCAGCATGATATACTTGACCTTGTGATTATCATATTTACGGGAATCCTGCCTTGTTATCCTGTATTATGTACAATGACCTGTTATCCTGAATGGAACTAAGTGCCACACGGAGCAAAGTGCCACATCACACACGTGGTGGGGGCCACCTCTTGAATCTGTGGGGGCCACCTCTAGAATCCATCCCCTCAGAGCAAAGTGCCACATGGAACAAAGTGCCACACCACATACGTGGTGGGGGCCACCTCTTGAATCTGTGGGGGCCACCTCTTGAATCTGTAGGGCCATCTCCTGTCATGACCAGTTATTCTCGTAATCTGATAATATTGTTAAGCCATAAACTGGACAACTTACACCTGGTTTGGGGGAAACTGATGGGCCCTGATTAATCATGTTTATGGTGGCCATATCGAGCCGCGCGTGGCCAAATACTTGAGGGATCACCTGGCGGCCACCAGGGATTCCGTGGGGTGTGCTGGCACCCCTACTCCTGATTATTCCTGCCGGGTATGCACACGCCCTAGGCCTATTTCTATGGGATCTGCGATACTCTATTCCTGTTCGGGTGACCATAAGTCCCGGTACCTAGCGGTACGTTCCGGCTCAGCACCGGATACTCCTGAACCGTTGTCCCGGGCATGTACGGGGCCCATCCGAAACATGATTCATTGAACTTTATCAGTTTCTAAATAACTTGCTATATAAGTTGTAAGCGGAAGTATGTGGAATGGGACACATACTGAAGCCTGGAACTTAGACGGCCCTATAATAATAAAAGATGCCAATTATGTATCCTGTTATGCCTATTATGTACTCCCGTTATGCCTGTTATGATTCCTGTTATGACTCCCGTTATGTACTCCTGTTATGCCTGTTATGTGTTCCTGTTATGACCACTTTGTAACTCGGGTTGTATGTGCTTGGATTACGATGATATGAGATAAAGGTATATAGATGAGGGTTTCCTTATTTGGATTATTCCTTCGAGGTACTAGTCTCATGGAGCCGTGACCTAAGCTTATACAATCTGTTTTGCTCGTAATCGAGTTTTATATCAGATTTCCTGTTTTATGATGATTATGTTATACCTGTTCATACCTGCTATACTTGTATTCTAACCCTCCTGTCTCCTGTTCTTATCTGATCATCTCATGAGTACTTCCTACTTGATATCATTTGTTATATACATACTTGTGCTCGTCCTTGCTCGCCACTTGGCTTTTGCATCACCACTCGCCTGGGGAGTTTCATCTGACTCCCCTGGATCCTCGTGTCCAGGTCATGAGCTTGGAGCGTATGGATTCCCCCGGTTGCTGATCAGAGTGGCGCAGCGGTAGCGTAGATCTCCAGCAGACCGCCCAGAGCTCTATCCTTCCAGCCCCCCTGTGTGCCTCTCGAGTTTTCCTTTTATAAACTCGTGAGTGCCTTTTGTACTGTTCATACTTG
Organism: Agave tequilana; assembly: GCA_038442645.1. Taxonomy (NCBI): domain Eukaryota; kingdom Viridiplantae; phylum Streptophyta; class Magnoliopsida; order Asparagales; family Asparagaceae; genus Agave; species Agave tequilana. The sequence goes on along the minus strand of JAVJIF010006918.1, from coordinate 180,827 downwards.
TACATCTCCTTGTAATCTCGCAATTGCGCATATCAGTGATGTAATATTCATGTAATATTGGATCACCTCTGGTGATAACTTTGTAATTGTACTCATATGTTGGAATGTATAATGCACCACTTGCTTCCGTACTCTGATTCTTGCCTGTACTGATGCTTAGCGTGTATACTTGAGGGTATTTCTGACCTGCGTATATACGTTGCAGTAACGTCTCCGTACCCGCAGGATCGGGGCGTTACAGGGTGGTATCAGAGCTTAGGCTCTCGCATCCTCAGTACGTCCAGACGGCAAATTAATGGTAAAGAAATTTGTAACTGGAATTGCTTGAGTCCTGGTTATACAGTCCAACTACAAGTACAGAGTTATCTATTTTCTTGATCATCCTTCCTTTGATTCCTAATCCCTCCTATCTTTCCCTTGTTTTGGTTTTTCGAAGCCTTTATACCAACTTAAGATATGGATATACTAGAGAGGTAGCGGCTGGTTCTGAATGAAGCTATGACATGATCTCTTCGGCCACTCTATGAAGCTCGGTATTCTCTGGATTGATCCTGATCGGGTTATCTTTCAGAAGTCAGTGGTCAGGATTCTCTACGGATATTCTACATTCACAGCTATATCTTTCAGAGTGATCGATGCCTGGTCTTCGGAATTCTTAATTATCGGTCTTCTTTATTTATGGTCAGTATTATTTGGCATCGTTTAAAGATTTATGCGGCAGGAAGTGCAGAAGATGTCTATATTCAAATTATTGTTCAGTCGACTTGGGAGGCCCTACCTGCAGTGATTCATATCTTAATTGGTATAATTCCCGTCCTTGTCCTCCTTGTGTTCAATTTACCCCTTATCGAAATTGCGAGGACGCAATTTTTTGTAAGGTGGATGGATTGTAACACCCCGTTCCGGAATACGTACTTAGTTGCGTATTCAGATTTTTCGATCGTATTTTTCGATTTACTTTCTGTATTTGTTTTGTATTATGAATTATTTATATGATCGTTTTGTCTTGGATTGGGATTCGTGGACTCGGAGTCAGCCCTAATCTGAACCGGGAACCCGATCCTAGTGAATTGCTTGATTTGGTCTTTTCACTATTCTGATTTGACCGATTTCAGTTTTAAACATCATTTTCTAATATTTTATATTTTCTATGATTTTCTGGAATTTTCCTGAATTAAGTTAAAAATCTTCAAAACCGGTGTCGACCAGTGCCGCTGACCGATTCTCGAATTTTTAATTTACAAACAGATTGAAATATCTAGAAGGGCCTTTTGACATTATCTCTTAGAATCGCATTTTCCATCTAAATACTTTTTCTGAGGATTTTATGAATTTATGAAAATTCCACCGGATTAGGTGTCGGCCAGTATCGCTGGTTGATTCCAGGATTTTTAGTTTACAATTGGAAATGAATTTCTGAATTCTGCTTTCCTTTTATTTCTTAAAATCATATTTTATTCTTTAATACATTTTCTGGAATTTTTCAGAATTTATCAAAATCCGGCCAATCCGGTGTAGACCGAGATTGACGGTTGACTTCAAGATTTTTATTTTGAAGATGAGATTTTATTCTGAAAACCGATTTCACCAAAAATCTTTTTATAATATTATTATTTTTGAGAATTTTTGGGAAGCTTTCCGAACTACTTCATTTTTTGGACTTTTCCGGAGTTTTCGGTGTTTTCCCAGATCCGGAATAGTATCCAGATATTTTCCCACTTTTCTCTCTCCTCGCCAAACGCGAGTTTCTACCTTGGATTCTGCATTTAATGCAGAGATCCTCTCCATGCTGCATTTAATGCATTTCAGATCAATTCCAATCAAGTCAAATCTGGCTTTTTTGTCCTTTCTGTTAAAAAGCAGATCTCACGTTTTCCCCTCATGAACGCGGCTTTTAATCCCCGCGTCCAGTTCAATTTTGCCTGGACGCGGCCATTTCTTTGTTAAGGCGCAGGTTGGTGGGATGTCATTCATATTATAATCATTCCCTTTTTATATGTATATATATATATATACACCCTCCTTTATATATATACATACCCACCCTTCTTTCTCTCTCTCTTTCACTTTTTCCTTCTTCCTTTTCCATTTACAGCCAACAGAGAGCATGGCTGCAAAACGCAGCCATGGTGCTTCCTTGGGCCAACCATTCTCCACCTCCTCCACCTCCATTTTTACCACCAACAACACCACCTCCACCTCCTCCATCTCCTCCTTCATTTCTACAACAACAACAACCATACCACCATCTCCTCCACCTTCTTCTTCCTCTTCTTTTCTACCAAACAACCCATTCTCACCACCAACTTCACCACCCTCTCCACCACCATATACACCACCTTGGCCACCAACGACCATGCCACCTTCATCCCCGCATCGTGCTCTTTCCGATGACCTATAGCTTCGCTCTCCGAAGCTTCGTTTCCAAAACTCCAACTTTTGATTTTGAACTATACTTGCACCACGAGATGCTTGGGTTTAGGCTTGAGCTATCGGACTCCGGCCACTCCTTTTGGATTGGGGCCGCGCTCTTCTCCGTTGGCAAGACTCTAAGGCCGGTGCCCTCCTTTTGGATTGGGGCTGTGCTCTTCTTCGTCGGCAATATCGCCGTAGATTATTCCGGTAATCGTTCGCGATTATTCCGGTAATCGTTTTGGTGATAATTGACGACAAACACAAACCCTCAAAAGTCAGGTTCTGCTCTCTGTTTGCACTCTGTTAGTCGACTTGACCCAGTCATTAGTCGACTTGAACCCTTTATTAGTCGACTACTCCCTTACCTCAAGTCGACTAGCTTATTTGAAACGCGCCCTTTTTCTGAAAACGTAGCCTATTAGTCGACTAACCTCTTTCCCTATTTGACTAACTTTTTCCTGAAGACGCGGCTCTTTGAGACGCGACCTTATTAGTCGACTAACCTCTTTCTCCTAGTCGACTAACTTTTTCTTGAAGACGCGACTCTACGAGACGCGACCTTATTAGTCGACTATCCCTTTCTCTATAGTCGACTAACTCCTTTATAAGTCGACTACTTGCCTTTCCCTAGTCGACTAACTTTGGCTGTCTGCTGTGGTTAATTACTTCTTTGAATATGGACCTCTCTCTCTAGCTCTCACGTTCTCTCTCCTCCCTCTCTTTCCTTTCTCTCTCTTGATTTCCTCCTCTCTCTATCACTTTTCTCTAGACGCGTTGACGCGTTGATTCCCTGGATTCCGGATCGAAGATTTCACTATGTTTTCGAGACTTAGGCGAGTGTTCTCGCTCTCGCCTCCATTTGGGTTTCCCCGCTTTGTCGGGTCGACATGTGTTTTACTCCATGCTTTCATGTATTATGTATTGGGCTGAGTCCCTGTATTTGTGTATGGCCGAGTGCCAATATCTGGACATGTATTGCTCTGTGATGAATGCTTGTATTATGTTAGTTTAATTCTTATTCATGTGGTACTAACATTGCAGGTCTTTCCGTTCTTCAGCCTCTGGTCACTCACTGTCTCGAAAGGGAAGTGATTGGGACCGTCAGGTCTTCGGCTCCGCCTGGTTATCATGATCAGCGTTCAGCGCTTTACCACTAGATTCGTCTAGGCGAGTTGCTGCCGGATTTACCGCTCCCACTTCAGCCGAGTCGTCCCGGTAACCTCGCCAGACGCTCCAGTGTTAAATACTGGTTGCTGTCTGTACTACCAGCTTGCTCAGCTCCGCTTGATTATGCTCAGCTACTACTCTATCACATGCCATGTATTTACCTAATATGTTAACACTTGTCATGCCATTACTTCATGCCTGTCATTTACATGCTACTATTTAACACCTGTTTGTATCACCTGACACCAGACATGCTACTACTTGGCAAGACTCCTTGTTATGACATGACTTGCCATCGGACTAATATCAATCTCTTGACATGACTTGTCACCTGCCAAATGTCACCCTCCTGTCATGCTATCACTTGACATTCAGCATGATATACTTGACCTTGTGATTATCATATTTACGGGAATCCTGCCTTGTTATCCTGTATTATGTACAGTGACCTGTTATCCTGAATGGAACTAAGTGCCACACGGAGCAAAGTGCCACATCACACACGTGGTGGGGGCCACCTCTTGAATCTGTGGGGGCCACCTCTAGAATCCATCCCCTCAGAGCAAAGTGCCACATGGAACAAAGTGCCACACCACATACGTGGTGGGGGCCACCTCTTGAATCTGTGGGGGCCACCTCTTGAATCTGTAGGGCCATCTCCTGTCATGACCAGTTATTCCCGTAATCTGATAATATTGTTAAGCCATAAACTGGACAACTTACACCGTGTTTGGGGGAAACTGATGGGCCCTGATTAATCATGTTTATGGTGGCCATATCGAGCCGCGCGTGGCCAAATACTTGAGGGATCACCTGGCGGCCACCAGGGATTCCGTGGGGTGTGCTGGCACCCTACTCCTGATTATTCCTGCCGGGTATGCACACGCCCTAGGCCTATTTCTATAGGATCTGCGAAACTCTATTCTTGTTCGGGCGACCATAAGTCCCGGTACCTAGCGGTACGTTCCGGCTCAGCACCGGATACTCCTGAACCGTTGTCCCGGGCATGTACGGGGCCCATCCGAAACATGATTCATCGAACTTTATCAGTTTTCAAATAACTTGCTATATAAGTTGTAAGCGGAAGTATGTGGAATGGGACACATACTGAAGCCTGGAACTTAGACGGCCCTATAATATTAAAAGATGCCAATTATGTATCCTGTTATGCCTGTTATGTACTCCCGTTATGCCTGTTATGATTCCTGTTATGACTCCCGTTATGTACTCATGTTATGCCTGTTATGTGTTCCTGTTATGACCACTTTGTAACTCGGGTTGTATGTGCTTGGATTATGATGATATGAGATAAAGGTATATAGATGAGGGTTTCCTTGTTTGGATTATTCCTTCGAGGTACTAGTCTCATGGAGCCGTGACCTAAGCTTATACAATCTGTTTTGCTCGTAATCGGGTTTTATATCGGATTTCCTATTTTATGATGATTATGTTATACCTGTTCATACCTGCTATACTTGTATTCTAACCCTCCTGTCTCCTGTTCTTATCTGATCATATCATGAGTACTTCCTACTTGATATCATTTGTTATATACATACTTGTGCTCGTCCTTACTCGCCACTTGGCTTTTGCATCACCACTCGCCTGGGGAGTTTCATCTGACTCCCCTGGATCCTCATGTCCAGGTCATGGAGCTTGGAGCGTATGGATTCCCCGGTTGCTGATCAGAGTGGCGCAGCGGTAGCGTGGATCTCCAGCAGACCGCCCAGAGCTCTATCCTTCCAGGCCCCCCTGTGTGCCTCTCGAGTTTTCCTTTTATAAACTCGTGAGTGCCTTTTGTACTGTTCATATTTGTACATCTCCTTGTAATCTCGCAATTGCGCATATCAGTGATGTAATATTCATGTAATATTGGATCACCTCTGGTGATAACTTTGTAATTGTACTCATATGTTGGAATGTATAATGCACCACTTGCTTCCGTACTCTGATTCTTGCCTGTACTGATGCTTAGCGTGTATACGTGAGGGTATTTCTGACCTGCGTATATGCGTTGCAGTAACGTCTCCGTACCCGCAGGATCGGGGCGTTACAAATAGGCTCAGGGGCTTATGGCATAATCGACAAGCAGGGGAGTAAGGGTGCTAGTACACCCCACGGAAACACCTGATAGCCTCCAGGTCGAATCCAAGTATGTGGTCGTGCGACACTATAAGACCATCATAAACATGGAGACTATATCGGTACTCATCAGTTTCCCTCATCCCGATGTAAGTTGTTCAATTATTACAGATTGTCCAGTGATGATGTCCACAGGGTGTTCACAGTAATCTAATATTCATGGTTATCCAATTATGGGAATCAACAGGAGTATAGCATCAAGAGTCTCCCCGTTACAGGGGTTCGGGAATATAAGAGTTCAGGAGCATAGGAGTTCAGGGGTATCAAATATCTGGTAACAATATAATAATCATGTCAAGTCCCCGAAAAAGTGATAATCATGAATATGCAAAGTAATACAGGTGTCAGGTGTAATAGTATCCAGTCAGGTGTCACAATATCAGGTCAAATGTACTACTAACAGGTGATAGCATGTCAAATGAGTGATAGCATGTCAATTATCAAGTGTCATATATCAGGTGTCAGGTATCAGGTGTCAAGTGATAACATGTCAAGTACCGGTGTCAGATATTAAGTGTCAAGTATCAGGTGTCAAGTAATAACATGTTAAGTACCGGTGTCCAATATCAAGTGTCAAGTATCAGGTGTCAAGTAATAACAGGTCAAGTATTGGTGTCAGATATCAAGTGTCAAGTATCAGTGTCACAAGATAACAAGTCAAGTACCGGTGTCAGATATCAAGTGTCAGGTGTCAAGTATAACATGTCAAGTGCCGGTGAGAATACATAGTACAACATCATATCTTAACTCGTATAGCGAGGTATCATGTACTAAAAACTACAGTAGCAATTGTTAGGCATGTTACGGTAGAAATAAGATATCCACATATCAATATATCAGGATATAAACACTAGAGTAGCAGTTACCAAGCATAATTAATAATAACCAAGCACTTGCATATCATATATCCGCTCGTATAACGATGTATCAGATAGTAAAAGACAGAGTAGCATTAAAAAGGCATGAAGCAACAAAAGAAAAGTACTCGCATAATGAGACATCATGAATTAAAAAACAGGATAATAATTATTAGGCATGTAACAATGGTAATAATGCATAAAGCAATACAAGAAATGTACTCATCTAAAACTGGGACGCAATACCAAGTCATATCCGGGAAATCCGCGAACACGTGCAAGAAGCTACTAAACCATATATTAAAATATATGTAATTAATATATATATATATATATTATATTATAAATATTATAGAGAGAATGAGAGAGGAGAGAGAGTGAGAGGAGAACTAGTTAGAAAGAGAAGGTGGCTAAGAGAGAGAGAGAGAGAGAGAGTTGTAGGTAAGAGAGAGTGTTGTGGATAAGTTTGGGTAAATATGAAATGAGGGGAAGGGTAAAAATGGAAAGAAAGGGAAAAGAAGGGAATAAAAGAAAGAAAGAAAGAAAGAAAGAAGAAGAGAAGAAGGAGAGAGAAGGGGGAGTGATCGGTCACATATATTGCATACAAGTTGTCACATTACCATGCTTACTATCTAAATAAGTCATATTAATAAGTCCTATTTTTCTTTATAAAATGCAGGCCAATTACTAACGGATAGGAAAGAGAAACAAGCCCAAAAGCCCATCAAATTCTGAATTAATTCAAAATAAATTCAAAATCAGGGAATCAGGCAGATCTTGGCAAATCAGAGAGGCTGAAAACTGGTTGAAATGTATCTTCCCAAATCAAGCGATTGAAGCCAACAATCAAAGACTGTTTCGTCAAATCTTGAAGCAGAAACGGGAAAACCAGCAAGAGATAAGGGAAAATCACCAAACGAAGGAGCTTCTCCAACCTGGTGTGGCCACTGGCCACACCACGCGGCCAAAACCGCATTTCCGCGGCCGTTTGATAACTGTTGGGGAGCGTTTTCTCCCCCTATCTTCATATGTCCCCTCCCGTTTGGTTTTTACCTATAAATATTGTATTTTTCAGAGAAAAAGGGACCGAAACTTAGATTTAGTTTTCTCTTTATTTTTAAGGTTTAGGCTCTTTATTAGATAGTATAAAAGTTGTATCTTTGTTTTTTAATTTGTAATTCAGTGCAAATACCAGTGAGAGAGAGGAATTGAGTGATTGTATTCTGAAGATTGAAGTAACATCAATACAAGAATCAAGCTACTTTTTCTTCCACTCTATTTTACGGTATGTCTTGCTTTATTTACTTGCATTATTCTTTGTCTTCCATGAGTAGCTAAATCGGTTTTCTGGGCTCACTGTTACTCCTCTCTCTGATCCCTCTTCTTTTCGAATGGTTTTGATGAAAAGACCTAATGAATTATTTGTATGCCTAACTTAAGTCTTTCTTCTTGAAAGTGTTCTTGAAGGCACATAAGGATGGGTTTGAATTTTTAAATTTTTACTTCTTTTAAAAATGTCACTTGAACTTGTTTTTATCTCATACTTGAACTTCTTGATGATTTAACATTCAATTCGAGATGATTTCTTAAAGAAAAGAATTAACTTTTCTAACCATCTTATGTGCTTTGCTTAAAACTTTCTAAAATCAATCTTAAGTTTTTGCCTATGATCAAGTTGAGGCACTAAGGATTTCAATAGAAGAACATATCATTGAGTAGTGAGATAGTGAGCCCAGATTTTCTTCTTTATTAAAAAATAACAAATCACTTTTCAAACATTATACAAAATTCACCTTTTCCAAAGCCTTCTCTAAATTTGTAACTTTTCTTTTAATTATCTCCCTTCTCTCCATTTTCTTTTTCAACTTAAAAGAAAGACACCAACTTCACTTTTTGTTATTTAACAAAAACACTGAAAAACTTCTATCGCATTCCTCCTTGGGACACGACCCATTAGCCCAAAGCTACACGGTGATTCTCTTTGCTTTTTCGTAACTCAATCAGGGAGCCTTCGGAGGAGGGGGCGCGCGCTAGGGCCCCGGGGGGTGGCTAGGTGATGTATGTTGTTGTTGTTGTTTGTGTTGGTGGTGGTGGTTGTTTGTAACGCCCCGATCCCATGGATACGGAGATGCTACGACGGCGTATATATGCAGAGAGAAAATACTCTCACGTATATACGCTAAGCCTCAGTACAGAGAATATATATATATATATATATGATCCACAATAAGTCCAGCATAAATAAGTACAAGAATACCTGAAGAAAGGGGTTAGTGATCATGATAGATATAGAGATAGGGAAAAATAAGAAACTGAAGACTAAATATAAAAATACCTATGATTGATGTCGATGACGAGTCCTATGTGAATCCAATGAAATATCTGACAATACGATAAATCGGATCTCCAACCTGGGCATGCAAACCCAGGGTCGTCAGAAAGCGACCTAGTGAGTGATAAAATAAAGAAAGCAGTAATATATAATATAGTAATACATGCATGATAATAATATATAATACATGTTTATGTCTCAGTGATACCATATAATAGGAATTTAAGAATCAGTAGAAATACAATAATATCATATTTTAATACCATCACCACCTAGCTGTTATCGTCGGGTCATGTCCACAGTAGTCTCCAGTTTTATATAATAAATAATGTTGTATTTGGTGACGTGATAGAAATGAACATGCAGATGTGTAGCATGTAACATAACCATACTATTGTGTTGTGCATATACAGTAATGGTATATGCAAGGTATACATAAAGCAGAATATATGCAATATAGAGTATAAATGTACATGAATAGTGTGTTACCACATGGAGTGTAACAAATATCAGGAAGTGTAACAAGGTATACAGGTGACATGATCGTGGATAACATATCAGGAATAGTAACAAATATAAAGGACAATAATATACATGAGTCGAGCATGTCATGTGATTTAGACAATAATAACAATCAGTACCACCTGGTATTTTAATCAATCTCTTCCAGTGTCTCATACCACTGGCAGTTCATACTGGAGCCCGCACTCCAGTCGAACCCATCAGGACATGGCATACGGGTACCATTATCCAAATGAGAGAGTGACCAAATAACAAGTATTCCCGACGTCACTATTGTTTATATCGTTTTATTATGTTAACTGAAAACCCAATGGTTGAGGAGCTCTGGTCAGGTGGGTGTATCCCGTGCATACCCTGAACAACGGCCTTAAACGAACCCCTAGTTGCTGAGACCAGGGCTACCCGTTAGGGCAGGAGCAAGAAACAATACAATACAAACGATAGCCAGCCCTACCACGTCCCCTGCAGTGGGACTAACAATGGAACTTGACATCCACCAGACAAGACCTAGTCAACCGTCAAGTCTCCCCATCCCCAAGTTATATTCATTATATTTAAAGTACACTGCATAGCAAGAACAAGTATAGTGCATGGTACATGTAACATGATAATAGGACCTGAGCTCGGTTGATAGCATATAACAAGATAACGGGAAACGGGAAACAATAGATGTGGGATTTTAGAGGCAGCCCCGTGGCTTGGATCCACGTGGCACTTAGTTTCACACATCGCATATCAACAGCTCACGTATCCAGTAACGGGAATATCAATAACGGGAAACAATCATGTAACAGGAATACATGAATATATATGCAATATGAACGGTGATCCATATGACAAGAATATAGAAACAATACATGCATGTGTAACAGTGATGTGTAAACATGATATAACTGTGTACCGACCATCCATGTAACTGTAAATCACCTAGAGGGGGGTGAATAGGTGATGGCTAATCTAATGGTCACTAAATGCGGAATTAAAAACTATTATGACCTAAACTAAACTATTACACTAAACACCACGTATAACACAAGAGTGTAGCCGAATTCCCCGTGAAGGGCTCTGAACTAACTCCTCTAGATTCCCCTAGATAAGGGTTGAGGTGCCGCGTTGGCTCTCTTAGTTAAATACAAGTGTTAGCAAACAAACCCAAGCATATACAATATGAGCACACAATATATCAAGCATATAAGTGTAATGACAATAATAGCATGCAAGATATAAACAAGAGACAAAGAGAGAGAGAGAGAGAGTGAGCAATCGCAAACACAAGAGATTTGTTTCGAGGTTCGAGCACACTTGCTCTACATCCCCGCCTTCGACACACGAAGGATTTTCACTAAAACCGATCCCACCGGATCACTCGGTGTCGCAACACCTATAAGCTCTCGGACTCCCTAGTCTGTACACACCGCAAGCCCACCGGCTCGCCGAGGTTGTACCTCAAACACCGAGTCCACACACGAACTCGAAACAACGCGAACACACTTGTCCGCCTCCTCAAAGTACAAGAAAAGATCTCTTGGTGATCTAAACACTTTGATCACCAATAAACACTCTCACAAAAACACTCCTATAGAATGAATAGCTCAATGGGTTGCTCAAGTGTTTGTGAGAAAAACAAGGATGAGAATGGTGGTGAAAACTCAAAGAATTACTTTTAACACTCTTGATAAAACTTTCCTTTTGATTGGAAATATTTGCTCTCAATTTTGTGGAGAAAAACCTCTTGTAAGGGTAGGAAAAACTGGCCCAAAAACTCTCCTTCAATCTTGTCTAAAACAGCCCCCAAATGCCCCAATTTATAGGGTTAGAAAAACTAGCCGTTGGGGGTCTGTCAGACCTGTCGGTCGACCGGCCGGTCGACCGCCAACGGTCAGAAATCTGACCGTTAGGCCATCGGTCGACCGGTCGGTCGACCGAGGCCAGGATACAGAGAGCAAGTCTCTCTGTCCGGTCGACCGCCCGGTCGACCGGGGCCTTTCCAGAGAGCAGAGCTCTCTGGACGGTCGACCGGCCCTCCTGCCAGAACTGGCGTGCACGTCTGTGCACGTCGGTCGACCGTCTGGTCGACCGACTTCAGAACTCGGTCGACCGGCTGAAGCCTGGAAACTGTTTTCTGGGAATTAAATGATGGTCATTTTAACTTAAATAAAATCCCATAAAATACTGAAAAATCAACAAAAATAGTTTTACCAATATGCTTTGATAAACAAACATGCTTGCACAAAATCAAGGCATGTTACAAATAATTTGGACTATTTTTGTAACTTGGAAAAATTGGCTCAAATGAAAAACTGTATTTTCCAAAGTAGATTTTCCAAAACTTGTTTTTCTAAAAACTTCACCAAATACAAAAACAAGATATTTAAACTCATTTGAAGCATAGTGTGTATGGATATGATCCACTACACAAACATGGAGAAATATCTATGTTTTTGACATTAAGCACCAAACATGGTTTTGGTTAAAACATAAAACTTGAATACCAAAAACCAAAATGATATTTTGTCAAAGAGAAAAATCTTTCTAAAGCAAACTAAATCAAGAGTGTGTGTGTATATGATACTTGAGCAATCCACCAACTATTCTATCCTTTACATTTTATCTAAAAACAAAATCTTATAAAACAAACCTAGACACAAGTCTTCATCTTCTTGAAGTCTTCACTTGAAGCCTTCTTGACTTGGTTCAAACACCGTGCAAGCTCCAAAACTTGACTTTAAATCCTTTGTTGAAGCTATGCACCTACTAAGATCTTGATCATGAATCTTTCACTAATTAAACACAAGATCATTAGTACTATAACTACATGAGTTGATCATCATCAAAACTAGAGTGATGGGCCTTTGGGCCAACAATCTCCCCCTTTTTGATGATGACAAAACTCATGAAGTTATATATGCATGGATTAAAGTAAAGCTTCAAAGAAACTCCCCCTTAACTCATGCATAGCAAACAAACAAATAAATATGCAATGTATGCTCATAAACATGTATGCAAATCTAGGAGATAAAACATGCTAACAAGCATAAAACACATCAAATTCTTTTTCTCCTATTTACAAAACAAAACATATATGCATAAACATAAATACTATTCCCCCTTTATGAATAAAGAAAGGAAAACATGCATATATACCAAAATACTTCTCCCCCTTTTTGTCAATCATCAACAAAGGGGTTAAAGTAAAAACAAAATTAACAAAATTTTCTCCCCCTTTTTGTCATAAACAAAGAGATCAATAAGGGGTTAAATCAATAAAAGGTTATATGCGATATACATTAATGAAGAGGAAGACGCTAAGTTAGCTTCCATACATATATGCATTACATGAAAGAGGGATGACAAGCCCTAATTCACATAACACACAATCTGTAATGCATAAGAGGAGATGTGAAGCTCCCCCTACACACGTGTATCACATAAAGAAGAGTTGTCAAGCTCCTCAATACAAGATACACTCAACATGAATCTATATGTAGAAGAGATGTTAAGCTCTCCTTGCATATAAGAAATACAAATCAAAAATGTTTTTAATTTTTCTTAAACAAAATTTTTAAAGGTATCAGAGCTCTTGTAAAACAATCAAATTTTAAGATACCAAAGTGTAAATAATCATTATTGAAATCACCTAGAGGGGGGGTGAATAGGTGATGGCTATATGATAATGGTAATTATGCGGAATTTAAAAATTTAACTCTAAACAATTAGCACAATACAATATTTCTTGCAAGTAAAAGACAATGTAAAATTGCAAGTAATAAAAGAGATAGAGTTAGAAGAATTTGAGCAAACGCAAACACGCCGATATGTTTCCGAGGTTCGAGCCACGCTCTACGTCCCCGCCTTCACACTTGAAGGATTTCCACTATTGAGGATCCCACCGGATCAACAATACAAGGACAACACTTGTCCGTCTCCCGTGATGACACTTCACCACCTTGAGCTCACTAGCTCGCCTTGAGGCCGATGCCTCTACAACTTCACTCAATTACAATGGAAGTGATCACACTTGATCACTTTACAAAAGAGCTCACTAAGCACAATCCTAGAACCAAATAGGAGAGTTAGAGTATGGGATTGTGTAGTGCAAAACTAGAGAGAAGTAGAAGAATAGGCTCCAAGTAAGGTGTATGGAATTTTGGCTTTGGAGAGAAAAATCTTTTCTAAACTTAAACTTTGGAAATCTTGAAAACTCTTGTAAAAACTCTTGATATTCTTTGTAAAATTGTTAGTTATGTCACTTGAAGTGACTACCTATTTATAGGGGTCAAAAACTGCTCAAGAGATTCGTTGGAGACAAATCCCTAAAGTCAAAGAGTCAGAAAAATAGCTGTTGAGTCTGTCAGAACTTTTGACAGACTACCGGTCGACCGAGTCGGTCGACCGCCAACGGTCGAAAATCCGACCGTTGGGGCTCACCGGTCGACCGGGTCGGTCGACTGGCAATTTCCAGAGAGCAAAGGGTTTGGGCCGGTCGAGTATCGGTCGACTCCCGGTCGACTGATACGCACATGCACAGTTGTGCATGTCGGTCGAGTCCCGGTCGACTGCCGGTCGACCGGTCACTGTGAGTTTCTGAAAAATCAGAATTTACAGGACCTGGACAATTTTGGATTTGGTTTTGGGTCTTGGATAAAATGTTTTGGTCTTGAAAAATCATAGAGTATGAGCATGTGTCATACTACTAGCAAGGTAAAATACTTGGTAAAAATTCTTTTGATAAAAACTTGATTTTCCATGAAATGTTTTTCCAAAAACTAGTCTTTCTAAAATCGTATTTCCAAAATAAATAAGTTCATCTAAAAATAAGTTTGGAAATGAAAATAGAAAGTATTTTTGAAGCCAAAAATCACTCTAGAAAATGTGTGTGTGTGATATCCCATATCTCTACTTCTACTATTTAGTTTTGACAAAAATTCTAAAACAAAATAGACAAAATACAAATCTTGGATTCTTTAGCAAGTCTTGATCTTCTTCTTGAACTTTTCTTCAACGCAAATTCCGAAGCTTCCTATGTGCTTTGGCTTGGGAATGCAAATGTTGGGCGAACTCCAAAAGTGTGAGTCTTTTAGCGGAGTCGTCAAAATCTGTTTTTTGAACCTGAAATACTTTTAAACAAGATTATTAAATACATAACTAAATACGTTTTGCTATCATCAAAATAACCGGGATAATGGCCTTTGGGCCAACAATCTCCCCCTTTTGATGATGGCAAAACATATGTAGTTATCACAAAATATTTGGGTAGAGTCTTCAAATGAAACTCCCCCTCAACACAAGCATATATAAAAATCATACTCAGGCATAGTGATAAAAAATAAACATCACACATCCATGCTAATCACAACATATCAACTACTCATGTCATATCATAGATAAGGAAATAAGTCTCATACATGACATAAATACATAACACAAAAGATACATGTCCACAGCACAAAAATAAAAGGTGTCCAACACAACAAAATAAGTCAAGTACATAACAAAAATAACAAAGAGTCATAACAAAATATCTCTCTCTCTCCAAATATCTCTCCCCCTTTTTGACATCATCAATAAAGGGGAGGTCACTCATCAGCATCAACAGCAGCATCACTCAGTGGCCTCGTCATCCTCCTCCTCGTCATCATCAGAGCCCTCAGCCATCGTCTGGTCATCACCATCATCTGAGGAAGAGGAAGAATCTACCTCCTCTGTATCCAAGGCATCAACTCTGGGGCGCGGTGGTGGAATAGAGACGCGAGCTCTGGGAGGGAAAGGAGGACCAGCGGCAGGGAGTCGACGAGCACCCGGAGTCCCATCAGGAACGACTATGTCCAATTTTGTGAACAGAGACTGAAACTGAACATCCACAAATCTCATGGATTCAGCCATATAAGACAAGTCGTTTCGGACCTCCGCCCGAAAAGCAGAATCCATAGCAGCATGAGAATCCATATCTGCACGAAGTGCAGAGACTTGCTCTCCGACCCAGGCCTGATGAGCCTCGATCATTGAGCGGACCTCAGAAGCAGAAGCACCCTGAAACTCAGGAGCAGGAAAAACAGGAGGTGGAGCTGGATCAGCTGCAGGAACAGGTGGTGGTTGCACAGCTGCGTGTCGACGCAACTGAGCTTCCATCATCTTCAAAGCAGCAGCATTGATATCAGATGAGGGTTTTGAAGGGGCTTGACCAGAAAGATCGAAGTCTAAAGCCCTAAGCAGATGGGTAATGAGCATGCCGTAAGGCAGACTCCTACCAGCAGTGCGAATCTGATCACAACTCATGTGAGAAGCGATCACTCGAGGGAAATTTATCCTAATGCCTTTAAGGAGGCAATAGATAATCAGGGGAACAGGACCTCGAGCATGACTGAATTCACCGGATTTAGGCACGATATTATGAAAGATAATCTTAGCAAGGACCTGAGATTGGAAGGAATACTGACTCACAATCTCATTCCTTACCAAATCGGGATCGTCATTCCGGTGAATGAGAGTGGATGCGGTGAGCGAAGACTCACCCTCCGGATATTCAGAAAAATCATGTAGGTCATGAGAGTAGACATCTATTCCATCAGTGGAAAGATGGAGAATCCTAGCAAACTGACCTAGGGAAATATTTATGTCCCTACCCATCACACGGGAGATGATCCGGTTCCCACTAAATTCAAAATTGGCATAGAAATAGGGAACCAAGGAAGTGTAAACCTTCTCCCTGATGGAGAGAAAATCCACAAGATTGTTGGCACGGAGAATGTGGGGGATATCAAGATGTTCAAAGTCATGGATAGCCACATACCTACCCGAAATTGTGTTCCTAGGGGCTAGATGTGTGTAACGGTCAGAGGCAAGATCGTTACGCAACAAAGGATCAGTCCTAGGGGCTTGAGATGAGGATTGGGCAATGCCCTTTCCCTTCTCAGAACGATGTCTTTTAGGAGGCATGATAAAAATCAAATTTTTAGGGTTTTGCAGGTAAAGGCACGATCTAGATGATTAATCAACCTAATATGAAGACAAAGAAGTGATATATCTAAGCTAGAAAGGAACAACAGATGTAAAATCCGAATTTTTACCTTGAGAAAATTCTGAAACCCTAGCTTGAAAATCCAGAAATTCTGAAAATCTGATGGACGGATCGGCTTGAGATTGAAGATCTGAATTAGGAATGAGGAGTTTGAGATGGGTTTGAAAGAATTTGAGATCAGGTGAACGGATTGAGAGTTAGAAAATTTGGGAAGGAGAAGGTCCTGCGGCTCGCTGAGAGAGAAATGAGAGAGTGAGCGAAACAGTGAAGAAAAAGTCCAAATATAAGCCAGAATTCGACGATCGGTCGACTGGGGTTAAGGGCCGGTCGACCGAAAAGATACAGAGAGTCACGCACTCGGATCGGTCGACTGGTCCTATAAAACAGTCGACCGGTAGCAGAAAAAAAAATTTTCTCAGGCAGAGTCGGTCGACTGGGGTTAGGGGCCGGTCGACCGGCTTTGACTGAAAAACTGCTACCAGATACTGACCCAAAGAAATAATTTTAAAGAAAAATTATAACAAATAAAATATGATATATTATAACATACAGGGATACAACAACCAGTTTTAAAAATCTTCTTTTAGTGATCACATCAACAAAAACTTCACACAAATGTTTTAATTTTATTTTACAAATTTAAACAAAGATTTAAAGATGTTGAAGCCGAATACCCAGTGACGGGTTCTGAACTTCATCCTCTTGATTCCTCTTGAATGAGTTGAGGTGCGCAATTGCCATCTTTAAGGTATTTGTTTAAACAAGAAATTTTGATTATTAATTTATACTTTTGAAAAATAGTATATACATATAGATACACAAAAATATGGACATGTGGACAAATATGACATAAGGCATAAAAATACAAGATATGAAAATTAACGCAAGGCATGTACACAGCATGATAGAAAAGTAGTTCTATATAGGCATGTATCAATGGAATACAAAAGCAAACTATCAATTCTATACACATGTATACATTACCAAAAATCAACAACTATTTTAAAATGGAGATATTACCAATTTAAGGGCAATCTCCAAAAATAGGTGCCTCCACGATAGCGATGCAAGCTAGATTTGAACTTGTGAGCTTAGTTGCATCTACCACCCGGGCACCGTCTCCCCCTAAGTCTTGGAGGAAGTAGATCCACCTGTTTCATCTACAATTGGAGGATCTTTTGGTACCCAAATCTTTGAGGGTCCTTTGGGGTTAGTACCGGGGCGAACCCAAACATATTTATTATTAACATTATTTTTAGCATAACAAAATTTTTCTAAATGGCCTTTGCGGCCACAATGAGTGCAAACATAAATTCTACCACTACTATACATGTATGCATGCTTATGTGTGTGCACATGTTTCCGTGCATGTGTATGTGTATGAGATGCATGTTTCCCTTGGGGTACTCCTTAGGAAATTTAGATGCTATCTTTTTCAAATCAAAAGCATAACTTTTTAA
This sequence comes from Agave tequilana, assembly GCA_038442645.1. Classification (NCBI taxonomy): domain Eukaryota; kingdom Viridiplantae; phylum Streptophyta; class Magnoliopsida; order Asparagales; family Asparagaceae; genus Agave; species Agave tequilana. The sequence goes on along the minus strand of JAVJIF010006918.1, from coordinate 162,914 downwards.
TTTGAGTCCAAAGCTTCAACACGTTTTTGGATCTCAACAAAATCATTTTATCAATTGAAACTATGGGGGTTTTACCCTTATTTGCAAGTTTATATTTATCAAAATCATTTTTCAATTTTCCAAAAGAGCTAGATAAAACATCCTTTTCTTTAACAACTATTTCAACTTTATATTTTAAAGCTTCATTTTCTCTTTTTAATTTCTTATTTTGAGATTGGGAAATCTCATACCTATTTTGCAATTCTTCAAAAAAATGTGCAAGCTCATCCATAGTTAACTCATCCTCATCTAAAGAGTTTTCTAGAGTTACCTTTGGTGCATCCTCCCCATGTGCCATGAAACACATGTGCGCGGCGTCGACTTCCTCTTCGGATTCCGACTCCGTGTCATCCCAAGTAGCCACCATTGCTTTCTTCTTTTTTGCCCGTTCTTGGATGTGGTCGCTTGGAGAGCGGGGCAATCGGCAATGAGGTGACCGATCTTCTTGCAATGGAAGCAAGGACCGGGCTCCTCTCTTTTTCTCTCAAATCTCCCTTGAGGTTTCCCTCGCCGGAAATTGCTTTGTCTTCCCTTTCTGTAGAACATCTTGCCCACCTTCCGGATGAGCATGGCGAAGTCTTCATCGCACTCATCCGATGAATCATCCTCGTCTTGAATGGTTGGAGCGGCTTTGAAGGCTATTGATTTCTTCTTTGGAGCCTCCCTTTCTTCTCGAACCTTCATCTCCATCTCATGTGTTTTGAGATTGCCGATGAAGCCGGAGAAGTCCATCTCCTCTTTGTCATTAAGCTCTTTGAGGGTTGTCGCCTTGACTTCCCAAGCTTTGGGAAGAGCTCGAATCACCTTTCTTATCTTTTGATCGTTGTCAATCTTGTCGCCTAAGGAAGAAAGAGCATTAGTTATTTTTGTAAAGCGAGTGAGCATGTCATCAATGCTCTCATTATCAATCATGTAAAAATTCTCATATTGAGAACGTAACAAGTCAACTTTTGCTCTCTTGACTTGTGACGTTCCCTCATGAGTCACAATAAGCATGTTCCAAACTTCATATGCCGATTTACAATTAATGATGCGTGCAAGGTCATCTTCATTAAGTGCTTGTGTTAATGCATATTGTGCCCTAGCATTTGCTTCATAGTCTTTGGAAGTATCCTCGGACCATGTGCTCTCATCACTAGTTGGTTCAATGAAGTCTTTGGTAATGGCCCTAGCTACCCTAACACCTAAGGATTTCAAAAACAAGTTCATCTTGACTTTCCAAATAGGAAAGTTCAAGCCATCAAATTGGGAGGGGATTTAATGCTAGAAAAGTCCATGGATGCCATGAATGCACAAGCAAGTAAAATGCAACAAACAACAACAAGCAAATATATAGCCAAATGAAGGATCTCCCTAAGGTGGTTAAACCAAATCTAGGGTTAGGCTCTGATACCAATTGAAATCACCTAGAGGGGGGGTGAATAGGTGATGGCTATATGATAATGGCAATTATGCGGAATTTAAAAATTTAACTCTAAACAATTAGCACAATACAATATTTCTTGCAAGTAAAAGACAATGTAAAATTGCAAGTAATAAAAGAGATAGAGTTAGAAGAATTTGAGCAAACGCAAACACGCCGATATGTTTCCGAGGTTCGAGCCACGCTCTACGTCCCCGCCTTCACACTTGAAGGATTTCCACTATTGAGGATCCCACCGGATCAACAATACAAGGACAACACTTGTCCGTCTCCCGTGATGACACTTCACCACCTTGAGCTCACTAGCTCGCCTTGAGGCCGATGCCTCTACAACTTCACTCAATTACAATGGAAGTGATCACACTTGATCACTTTACAAAAGAGCTCACTAAGCACAATCCTAGAACCAAATAGGAGAGTTAGAGTATGGGATTGTGTAGTACAAAACTAGAGAGAAGTAGAAGAATAGGCTCCAAGTAAGGTGTATGGAATTTTGGCTTTGGAGAGAAAAATCTTTTCTAAACTTAAACTTTGGAAATCTTGAAAACTCTTGTAAAAACTCTTGATATTCTTTGTAAAATTGTTAGTTATGTCACTTGAAGTGACTACCTATTTATAGGGGTCAAAACTGCTCAAGAGATTCGTTGGAGACAAATCCCTAAAGTCAAAGAGTCAGAAAAATAGCTGTTGAGTCTGTCAGAACTTTTGACAGACTACCGGTCGACCGGGTCGGTCGACCGCCAACGGTCGAAAATCCGACCGTTGGGGCTCACCGGTCGACCGGGTCGGTCGACTGGCAATTTCCAGAGAGCAAAGGGTTTGGGCCGGTCGAGTATCGGTCGACTCCCGGTCGACTGATACGCACATGCACAGTTGTGCATGTCGGTCGAGTCCCGGTCGACTGCCGGTCGACCGGTCACTGTGAGTTTCTGAAAAATCAGAATTTACAGGACCTGGACAATTTTGGATTTGGTTTTGGGTCTTGGATAAAATGTTTTGGTCTTGAAAAATCATAGAGTATGAGCATGTGTCATACTACTAGCAAGGTAAAATACTTGGTAAAAATTCTTTTGATAAAAACTTGATTTTCCATGAAATGTTTTTCCAAAAACTAGTCTTTCTAAAATCGTATTTCCAAAATAAATAAGTTCATCTAAAAATAAGTTTGGAAATGAAAATAGAAAGTATTTTGAAGCCAAAAATCACTCTAGAAAATGTGTGTGTGTGATATCCCATATCTCTACTTCTACTATTTAGTTTTGACAAAAATTCTAAAACAAAATAGACAAAATACAAATCTTGGATTCTTTAGCAAGTCTTGATCTTCTTCTTGAACTTTTCTTCAACGCAAATTCCGAAGCTTCCTATGTGCTTTGGCTTGGGAATGCAAATGTTGGGCGAACTCCAAAAGTGTGAGTCTTTTAGCGGAGTCGTCAAAATCTGTTTCTTGAACCTGAAATACTTTTAAACAAGATTATTAAATACATAACTAAATACGTTTTGCTATCATCAAAATAACCGGGATAATGGCCTTTGGGCCAACAATCTCCCCCTTTTGATGATGGCAAAACATATGTAGTTATCACAAAATATTTTGGGTAGAGTCTTCAAATGAAACTCCCCCTCAACACAAGCATATATAAAAATCATACTCAGGCATAGTGATAAAAAATAAACATCACACATCCATGCTAATCACAACATATCAACTACTCATGTCATATCATAGATAAGGAAATAAGTCTCATACATGACATAAATACATAACACAAAAGATACATGTCCACAGCACAAAAATAAAAGGTGTCCAACACAACAAAATAAGTCAAGTACATAACAAAAATAACAAAGAGTCATAACAAAATATCTCTCTCTCCAAATATCTCTCCCCCTTTTTGACATCATCAATAAAGGGGAGGTCACTCATCAGCATCAACAGCAGCATCACTCAGTGGCCTCGTCATCCTCCTCCTCGTCATCATCAGAGCCCTCAGCCATCGTCTGGTCATCACCATCATCTGAGGAAGAGGAAGAATCTACCTCCTCTGTATCCAAGGCATCAACTCTGGGGCGCGGTGGTGGAATAGAGACGCGAGCTCTGGGAGGGAAAGGAGGACCAGCGGCAGGGAGTCGACGAGCACCCGGAGTCCCATCAGGAACGACTATGTCTAATTTTGTGAACAGAGACTGAAACTGAACATCCACAAATCTCATGGATTCAGCCATATAAGACAAGTCGTTTCGGACCTCCGCCCGAAAAGCAGAATCCATAGCAGCATGAGAATCCATATCTGCACGAAGTGCAGAGACTTGCTCTCCGACCCAGGCCTGATGAGCCTCGATCATTGAGCGGACCTCAGAAGCAGAAGCACCCTAAAACTCAGGAGCAGGAAAACAGGAGGTGGAGCTGGATCAGCTGCAGGAACAGGTGGTGGTTGCACAGCTGCGTGTCGACGCAACTGAGCTTCCATCATCTTCAAAGCAGCAGCATTGATATCAGATGAGGGTTTTGAAGGGGCTTGACCAGAAAGATCGAAGTCTAAAGCCCTAAGCAGATGGGTAATGAGCATGCCGTAAGGCAGACTCCTACCAGCAGTGCGAATCTGATCACAACTCATGTGAGAAGCGATCACTCGAGGGAAATTTATCCTAATGCCTTTAAGGAGGCAATAGATAATCAGGGGAACAGGACCTCGAGCATGACTGAATTCACCGGATTTAGGCACGATATTATGAAAGATAATCTTAGCAAGGACCTGAGATTGGAGGGAATACTGACTCACAATCTCATTCCTTACCAAATCGGGATCGTCATTCCGGTGAATGAGAGTGGATGCGGTGAGCGAAGACTCACCCTCCGGATATTCAGAAAAATCATGTAGGTCATGAGAGTAGACATCTATTCCATCAGTGGAAAGATGGAGAATCCTAGCAAACTGACCTAGGGAAATATTTATGTCCCTACCCATCACACGGGAGATGATCCGGTTCCCACTAAATTCAAAATTGGCATAGAAATAGGGAACCAAGGAAGTGTAAACCTTCTCCCTGATGGAGAGAAAATCCACAAGATTGTTGGCACGGAGAATGTGGGGGATATCAAGATGTTCAAAGTCATGGATAGCCACATACCTACCCGAAATTGTGTTCCTAGGGGCTAGATGTGTGTAACGGTCAGAGGCAAGATCGTTACGCAACAAAGGATCAGTCCTAGGGGCTTGAGTTGAGGATTGGGCAATGCCCTTTCCCTTCTCAGAACGATGTCTTTTAGGAGGCATGATAAAAATCAAATTTTTAGGGTTTTGCAGGTAAAGGCACGATCTAGATGATTAATCAACCTAATATGAAGACAAAAGAAGTGATATATCTAAGCTAGAAAGGAACAACAGATGTAAAATCCGAATTTTTACCTTGAGAAAATTCTGAAACCCTAGCTTGAAAATCCAGAAATTCTGAAAATCTGATGGACGGATCGGCTTGAGATTGAAGATCTGAATTAGGAATGAGGAGTTTGAGATGGGTTTTGAAAGAATTTGAGATTAGGTGAACGGATTGAGAGTTAGAAAATTTGGGAAGGAGAAGGTCCTGCGGCTCGCTGAGAGAGAAATGAGAGAGTGAGCGAAACAGTGAAGAAAAAGTCCAAATATAAGCCAGAATTCGACGATCGGTCGACTGGGGTTAAGGGCCGGTCGACCGAAAAGATACAGAGAGTCACGCACTCGGATCGGTCGACTGGTCCTATAAAACAGTCGACCGGTAGCAGAAAAAAAAATTTTCTCAGGCAGAGTCGGTCGACTGGGGTTAGGGGCCGGTCGACCGGCTTTGACTGAAAAACTGCTACCAGATACTGACCCAAAGAAATAATTTTAAAGAAAAATTATAACAAATAAAATATGATATATTATAACATACAGGGATACAACAACCAGTTTTAAAAATCTTCTTTTAGTGATCACATCAACAAAAACTTCACACAAAATGTTTTAATTTTATTTTACAAATTTAAACAAAGATTTAAAGATGTTGAAGCCGAATACCCAGTGACGGGTTCTGAACTTCATCCTCTTGATTCCTCTTGAATGAGTTGAGGTGCGCAATTGCCATCTTTAAGGTATTTGTTTAAACAAGAAATTTTGATTATTAATTTATACTTTTGAAAAATAGTATATACATATAGATACACAAAAATATGGACATGTGGACAAATATGACATAAGGCATAAAAATACAAGATATGAAAATTAACGCAAGGCATGTACACAGCATGATAGAAAAGTAGTTCTATATAGGCATGTATCAATGGAATACAAAAGCAAACTATCAATTCTATACACATGTATACATTACCAAAAATCAACAACTATTTTAAAATGGAGATATTACCAATTTAAGGGCAATCTCCAAAAATAGGTGCCTCCACGATAGCGATGCAAGCTAGATTTGAACTTGTGAGCTTAGTTGCATCTACCACCCGGGCACCGTCTCCCCCTAAGTCTTGGAGGAAGTAGATCCACCTGTTTCATCTACAATTGGAGGATCTTTTGGTACCCAAATCTTTGAGGGTCCTTTGGGGTTAGTACCGGGGCGAACCCAAACATATTTATTATTAACATTATTTTTAGCATAACAAAATTTTTCTAAATGGCCTTGCGGCCACAATGAGTGCAAACATAAAAGAGTCTTTTAAAGTATTTGCATGAAGGCAAGAGACTCACGGGTATACATGTATATTATTAGATTTGAATACAAAATACATATACATGAAGTAAAAACATGAAAATAGGCAAAACAAGTATAAATGAAAGAATCATCAAAACTAGCCTATACATGTGCATAAAGTGAGTACAAATGATCATGAAGTGCAAACATATATAAATCAATTTGTTACTCACTACTTGTACATGTATAAATACAAGTTTTGATAAAAACTACATTTAAACTAGTATTTACCACATGAAGCACAAAACATAAATATGCTAAAAACATGATATGTGAATAAGCATGTAAACTTAACTAAGAGTTTTAGAGATAGTTACCAACACATGAACCATACTCCAAAGCTCCAAACATGGTGGTTGACCCACCAAAACTCCTTGATAGTGGTGCATCATATATGTGTCCTTCAAGTCCATACATCCACCATCAAGGCACCAAATCTCTCACGTCTTGTGAGAGCCCTCACCTACATCAAATACAAAAGGTGGGGACTTTGGTACCCATTTTCTTTTGGGTCCTTGGGGGTTAGCTTTGTAAGGAACCCAAATATTTTTGTTAGCAAAATTTACATGATGAATCTTATCATAACAAAACTTTGCTAAATGGCCTTTGCGGCCACAATGTGTACATTTGTACACCTTAGGATGCATATGGGTGTGGGTGTGGTCATGTCGTGCAACATATGCATGATGAGAATGATGTGCATGAATATTTGGAACTTGTTTCTTTGAAAACAAGGTTTTCAATTTCTTATGGTTAAATGCACATGAGCTCAAGGTTGAGCTCAAACAATTAATCCTATTTTTCAAAACATTAATCTCACTATTATCAATGGTGGCATGTAAAGCATGATGAGATATAGAATCATTTTTCTTATTCTTTTTAGAAACAAAATCCTTTCCTTTTTCAATAATTTTTCTTTTCAAGCAAGAATTTTCTTGAAAAACAATTTCCTTTTATTTTTTCACCAAAACAATTTTATTTTTCAAACTAGTGTTTCCTTCACAAAGATCATTTAGTTTAGACATCAAGAAAATTCTCATTTTTCAAAATCTCATTTTCCTTTTCAATGCATGCAATTTTATTTTTAAAAGAATCTTTTTTATTAAGCATGCAAACAAATTTCTTTTTCAAATTTTTATTATCTTTCTTAATCATGTCATATTTTTCAAGTAATAGTTGACAAAAAGATGTGATCTCATCATATGACATGTCATTATCTTCTACCTCGGATTCGATAGTTACCTCAAGGGGGTTATCCCCTTGGACCATATAGCACAAGTTGGAGGTGTCACTTCCAACATCCGAGTCGCTCCCCGCATAATATAGATCTTTTTTCGCCAAGAGAGATGAGGGTGTTCCATGCTACAAAAGCTGAATCAATGTTAGAAACCCTAAATAAATAATCATCATTTAGGGTTGATTTTATAGCATGAAGGGCTTTTGCATTCGCCTCAAATTATTGCCATTTAAACAATATGAATTTTTAGTGATGGCAAGATAAACATGAATGCCTAGGGCTTTGAGGTACAAAGACATCTTAACCTTCCAAATTTGGATGTTAAGAATGTCAAATATGGGTGGTGACATGAAGTCCATGGTGTGTGTACAAAAATATTGATTAGCCTAAAATGAGGATCTTTAACTCTAGGTTGTAAGACCCAAATCAAGAGCACTTTGTCTCTGATACCAATTGTAAATCACCTATAGGGGGGTGAATAGGTGATGGCTAATCTAATGGTCACTAAATGCGGAATTAAAAATTATTATGACCTAAACTAAACTATTACACTAAACACCACGTATAACACAAGAGTGTATCCGAATTCCCGTGAAGGGCTCTAAACTAACTCCTCTAGATTCCGCTAGATAAGGGTTGAGGTGCCGCGTTGGCTCTCTTGGTTAAATACAAGTGTTAGCAAACAAACCCAAAGCATATACAATATGAGCACACAATATATCAAGCATATAAGTGTAATGACAATAATAGCATGCAAGATATAAACAAGAGACAAAGAGAGAGTGAGCAATCGCAAACACAAGGGATTTGTTTCGAGGTTCGAGCACACTTGCTCTACATCCCCGCCTTCGACACACGAAGGATTTCCACTAAAACCGATCCCACCGGATCACTCGGTGTCGCAACACCTACAAGCTCTCGGACTCCCTAGACCGTACACACCGCAAGCCCACCGGCTCGCCGAGGCCGCACCTCAAACACCGAGTCCACACACGAACTCGAAACAACGCGAACACACTTGTCCGCCTCCTCAAAGTGCAAGAAAAGATCTCTTGGTGATCTAAACACTTTGATCACCAATAAACACTCTCACAAAAACACTCCTATAGAATGAATAGCTCAATAGGTTGCTCAAGTGTTTGTGAGAAAAAACAAGGATGAGAATAGTGGTGAAAAACTCAAAGAATCACTTTTAACACTCTTCATAAAACCTTCCTTTTGATTGGAAATATTTGCTCTCAATTTTGTGGAGAAAAACCTCTTGTAAGGGTAGGAAAAACTGGCCTAAAAACTCTCCTTCAATCTTGTCTAAAACAGCCCCCAAATGCCCCAATTTATAGGGTTAGAAAAACTAGCCGTTGGGGGTCTGTCAGACCTGTCGGTCAACGAGCCGGTCGACCGCCAACGGTCAGAAATCCGACCGTTGGGCCATCGGTCGACCGGTCGGTCGACCGAGGCCAGGATACAGAGAGCAAGTCTCTCTATCCGGTCGACCGCCCGGTCGACCGGGGCCTTTCCAAAGAGCACAGCTCTCTGGACGGTCTACCGGGTCGGTCGACCGGCCCTCCTGCCAGAACTGGCGTGCACGTCTGTGCACGTCGGTCGACCGTCCGATCGACCGACTTCAGAACTCGGTCGACCGGTCGGTCGACCGGCTGAAGCCTGGAAACTGTTTTCTGGGAATTAAATGATGGTCATTTTAACTTAAATAAAATCCCATAAAATACTGAAAAATCTACAAAAATAGTTTTACCAATATGCTTTGATAAACAAACATGCTTGCACAAAATCAAGGCATGTTACAAATAATTTGGACTATTTTTGTAACTTGGAAAATTTGGCTCAAATGAAAAACTGTATTTTCCAAAGTAGATTTTTCAAAACTTGTTTTTCTAAAAACTTCACCAAATACAAAAACAAGATATTTAAACTCATTTGAAGCATAGTGTGTATGGATATGATCCACTACACAAACATGGTGAAATATCTATGTTTTTTACATTAAGCACTAAATATGGTTTGGTTAAAACATAAAACTTGAATACCAAAAACCAAAATGATATTTTGTCAAAGAGAAAAATCTTTTCTAAAGCAAACTAAATCAAGAGTGTGTGTATATGATACTTGAGCAATCCACCAACTATTCTATCCTTTACATTTTATCTAAAAACAAAATCTTATAAAACAAACCTAGACACAAGTCTTCATCTTCTTGAAGTCTTCACTTGAAGCCTTCTTGACTTGGTCCAAACACCGTGCAAGCTCCAAAACTTGACTTTAAATCCTTTGTTGAAGCCATGCACCTACTAAGATCTTGATCATGAATCTGTCACTAATTAAACACAAGATCATTAGTACTATAACTACATGAGTTGATCATCATCAAAACTAGAGTGATGGGCCTTTGGGCCAACAGTAACGATGATAACAATAAATGAAATGATGGTATTCCGTGAATTGGTGTATCCATGTACCAGTGGTATATGACTAAGAAATAATAGTGTACAGAGTATCCGTGTGATAGTATCCAATGTAGTAACGTATCCGTGTAGCAGTGATTCAATAACATGCAATAGTCGTGTCGGTGTATCAGTATCTGTGAATAACAATATCTTGTAATGGGTATATAAAAAATACAATATCCAATGTACTAGAATGTTCGCGTAGGGTACATGTAGTAACGGTGTCTAGTGTGAGTCAGGTAACGGTAATCGTACCATAAAATCGAGTATTAGATCTCCATATTTGTAATAAATATTACCATATTATTAATATGATCAAGATCATAAAATTATTACATAAATATTTTAATTATCAATTTATTAGTTAAGTTACTTAGGAAAATTATTAACATAGCATCCGGATATTTAGACAAGTCAACTATATTTTATAATAAAGTAAGAGTTCTATTTAATTCTATTTACAATGATATTCTGATAATAATGATCAATTTAATTAAACATGATAACTATAATTTATAAAAGAAAAACACTCACAAACTGGCATGGAAAGGTAGCTCTTTTTCCCACGATCGCAACGGTTCTAGAATCGTCCAAATCGGACCCCTGATGCTCCAGATATCGCCCGAACACTAAACCATAACAAAAAGGGTTAAATCTGTAATTTAAAAGATTTGAAATGAAATAAAGTTATTGAACAGGGGGTTTCATATAAAATTACCTTTTATTGTTTTGAGTGCGGGTTTGGGTTGACAGTGGGTCGGGTCTAGATCCAATAACTCGACCCAATACTTAAGTGGTTGGGTTAATGGGTTTATGGGTTTGGGTTTTAGGTTTAGAGGGTAATGGATAAAAGATTAGCGGGTTTTGAATTGGGTTCACACCCATTATGGGTTGTGAACCCATAATCGCAGCAGCAGCAGCTTTTGCTGCTGCCGCGCGCGCGCAAGCCGGCCAACCTCGCTGGCCGGCGGCGAGAGGGACCCGCCGGCGGCGGGTCTAGCCGCCGCCGGCGGTCAGTGAGAGAGAGGGGGAGGGGGGAGAGAGAGAGAGAGAGAAGAAAAACGGGAAGAAGAAGAAAGAGAAGAAGAAGAAGAAGAAGAAGAGAAGGAGGTGGAGGGGAGGAAAAGAGGAGGAGAAGGGGGCGGTGCCGGCGGGGGGGCGCGGTGGCGCGCCGGCCGCCTGGCCGCGGGCGACAAGTCAGGCCCGTGGCCTGGGACAAAGAGAGAGATAGAAGTGAGGAACAGAGAGGGAAGAAAGAGAGAGAGAAAGGAGGAGAGGGAGAGGGGGGAGAGAGATTGAGAGTTAGGGAGAAAGAGATGAGAGAGAGAGAAATAGGGATAAATTAGAGAGATAAAGAGAGAGGGAAAGGATTTAAAAGAAAAAAGGGAAAGGGGTGGTCTAAAGGCGGCGGAGGAGGATTCCAGAAGAAAGGAGAAGAAAAGAAAGAGATAGATTAAAAATAATATTTTATTATTATTTTTATTGGTCCAATATTGGACTATCTTCGAAGGGTTCCCAAAAATTCTGTAAAATAGTAAATATTATGCTGAGGAGTAATGTGAAATCAGATTCATGAAATCTTGTCCGCTTTGCAAGTTAAAAATCCTGGAATGTATCGCCCAATACTGGGCGACACCGGTTTGGCCCGATTTTGGAATAATTCAAACAAATCCCCAAAAATAATCTATCGTAGAAAATATGATCCTAAAATACAAGGTGAAAGCAAATTCCCAAAATTCTACTCCATTTGCAAATTAAAAATCGTAGAGTCGACGGTCGACACCGACTACAGAGATTTTTCAAAATAATTCAGAAAAATTTCAAAAAATTCTAAAAAATCTAAAATATTAGAAAATGATACCTGAAACTGAAACCGGCTCAATCTGACTAGCAAAAAGGTCAAAGGGGAAAGAAAGAAAGAGATTAAAAAGAGGAGAAGGAGAGGGAGAGAATGGGAGGAGATGGGGGAGGGATGGGCTGCTGTTGCAGCCCATCGTGTTGCTGCTGCTGGCGTTGGCAGAAAATGGGGGTGCAGGGCATGGGAGAAGTAAGGGAGAAGAAAAGGAAAGAAAAATAAAGGATAGGGAAAAAATAAAGAAAAGGAAAAGAAATAAGAAAAAAATAATAAATATATTATTAAATAATTAAATTAATAGGATATTCTGGGAGTATAAAGTAGAGAAGTGGAGAAGGAAAAAAGCAAAAAAGAAAAGAAGGGAAAATAATATTATTATTTAAATAGGACAAAATTTGACTGTTTCAGAAACATTCCGAAAAATTCTTAAAAATAGAAAATATTATTTTAAGATGCCTGGTGAAATCGGATTCGAGAAATTCAATCTGATTTTTAAATTATAAATTTTGGAATCTTCCGACGATACTGGTCGACGCCAGAACGGTCAAATTTTGATAAATTCAGAAAAATTTCAAAAAATGTACTTAGATAGAAAATGAGATTATAAGGAGTAATGTGAAAGCCATTTCTAAAAATTCAATTCCTTTTAAAAACTAAAAATCTGGGAATCGGTCAGTGATGCCTATCGACACCGGTTTTGAAGATTTTGCAAAATAATTCTAAAAAATTTCAGAAAATCATGAAAAATCTAAAATATTAGAAAACAGTGTTAGAAACTAAAATCGATTAAATCGGACTACCAGAAAAGTTAAATCAGGCAGTAAGCCGGCATCGGGTTCCCGGTCCAAGTCAGGGTTGACTGTAAGACTGAGAATCAAGATCCGATACCAAATAACATAAGTAATCATAACCCAAAAATAATTACTGGAAGAAAATTGAAACAATATGGTCAAAAAAATTGGGACACGAATCTGGATACGTATCCCGGGAACGGGGTGCTACAATCTACCCACCTAACAAAAATTTCGTCCTCTAAATTTCTGTAAGGAGGGAGATGAACATGGAAGAGATTAGGGTCAATGATGATAATATGATAAAGTGTGAAGGGTAAGGAAGATTACCAACTCAGGACACATATCTGAGTTGGTTGAAGGGATGACGGGAAGAAGCTGAAAGGAAAAAAGAATAGAAGGGTCTCAAGATCCAAGGAATAGATTGCGAGGAAGGAATAGATAATACCGCACTTGTGATTGGAATGCATATTCAAGATTCGTGCTCTCTAGCTGCAAATTAATATCTCATTAATCTGTCAACTAGTTATACTGAAGATTTAGAGCCCAGGCTCTAATACCATCTTGTGACGCCCCAATCACGCGGGTACAGAGACGTCACTGCGACGTATATACGCAGGTCGAAAATACCTTCACGTATATACACTAAGCATCAATACATGTAAGAATCAGAGTGCGGAAGCACAGTGGTAATATACATTCCAACAGAAAAGTACAAGTACATGGTTATCACAGAGAGTGATATAATATTACAGGAATATTACATCACCAGAAAATACAAAAGTACAATACATGAAGAGATATACATAACAAAAGCTAAGAGATGCTCACGAGGAGCAAGAGAGGCCTCGAGAGCCAATCAGGAGAAGAGCTGGGAGGAAGATCTATGGCGATGTTTAAGCTTCTGCTGCACTCTGATCACCACGGAAGGATCCGCTGCACACTCTGATCAGCTACAGTAAGGCCACCATGGTCCAGACTCTAGAATCTGGACATGAGGATCTAGGGTTGTCAGATGCAAACCCGCGAGTACATATGATAAAGCCAAGTGCGTGCATATCAGGCATACGTGTACAGGAAAGGTGTATCGTGAATATAAGCACATATGAACATAAAACGAGACAATAAAATAACTAGAGAAAAACTAGTTATACAAGCTCACATTACAGATCTGTGAGATTAGTACGTTGAAGGAATACTCTAAATAAGGAAACCCTCATATATATATCCTACACCTCACGTCACTATAATCTGAGTTTATATAACCTGAGTTTGCCTTCACAATAACAGAATCATGATACAGTATGGAAACCCAAAAATATCAAGTAATCAAACAAAGTAGCACATGTATAATGTGTAAGTGGTGAGCAGGATAATGTATTGTATCCCAGGTCTACCAAGTATAGAACAAGTGTATAGCTAGTCAGATATCAGGAGCATGTTATTATTATGTTATTAAGTCTCATCTAATTTGTATACATCGGTATGTGTCCTATTCCACATACCTCAGCATACAGACCGGAGAGTAAGTTATTGGAAACTAATGGGGATCGACGAACCATGCTTAGAATGGGTCCCGCACATGCCCGGGACAATGGTCAAGGAGTACCCGGTACTGAGCCGGAACGTACCTCTAGGTACCGGGACTTATTGTACGCCCGAACAGGAATAGGCTGTCACCGTGTTTTCCATTGATTTTGCAAAGGGAAAAACTTACAAAAAAAAAGTTGAGGAGCTAAATTACAAGTAATACAGAAGATTACAAGTAAATCTCCTCAGAGATTCTGGAGAAGTTTGCCGTTAGGAGTCTGGTCAGCGCGCGACCACTTTGTCTCTTTGACAATGCGAGCGATGAGATTCCCTTCTCGCCTGGTTCGGGGAATCGGAGAACAGAAGGTTGGTAGAACCCTCTCGTTACTTCTCAAAACCGCCTTCACTTAGGAATTCCTTCTCGCCTGGTTCTAGAGATTCCTTGAGAAGAAGGGAGGTATTAGGGTATCAGCACCCTGATTAGAGAAGCAGCTCTCTAAAAGTCTCTGAATTTAAGAGAATAGATCTCTGTCTGTACGCGCAGTGCGTCCTCTCGAGAAGTCTGCCGTCTCTTCCCGTGAAGTCGTCCAGAAGAAGTCTTTGCGTGTGTGGGAGGTCTTCGTGCGCTCTTCTCTCCTTGTGCCCCTGGTGGGCTATTTATAGGGAGAGCAAGGGTATAACTGTCCCTTGAAAATATAGAAACAGATTGAATCAAATCTGTTGAAATCTGGAAAGTGGCCTTGCTGCGAGGCTAGGATCAGCTTCTGCGAAGCTAGAAGTAGCAGGTCGGTTGATCCTCTCCATATAATTGGAAGATCTCCCTTGATCCTCTTACTCGTTTTAGGAGAGTCAAGAGATTATGGCAATCAACTGCCAAATTTGATCTCAGATTTGATCTTGATTAGATTTAATCGTGATCCGATTAGATTTGATCTCATCTTGAGATTTAATTGGTCAAAGGTTGACCATAGCAGACCCGCAGCGGAGCTGCCGCGTCGAGCTCACAGCGGAGCTGGAAGACGTATCTGGCGAAGTCAGAAGAAAGCTCTTCAGCGGAGCTAGATAACATCTGTGGCGAAGCTACCGAACATTCTTCTGCACGGTTGCGTGTGGCTTCAAGCGAAGCTAACTCTCTCTGCGGAGTTAACTGAGCACTTCAGGCGAAGCTATAAGTTAGCTTCCTGACGGAGCTGTGAATGGCTTCAAGGCGAAGTTGGATGATCTTAGCCTCTCTGGCGAGGCTATCCCTTTGGGCTCATGTGATGCTAAGTGTTAGCATCTTAGACCTGCTGAGGTCTGTTTAGAGACAATCCGGGCTTGCTGTCTGCTTCACTGGATCAGTAGAGTCCAAATTGCTTCTTTGTCCCTCGGAGATGGGTGAGAACTGGTCGTCAGCTTATCTGTCACTTGTCTTTTGTAAATGTCAACAAGTTTATACATCATTCGGACCAATAAGAATCTTGTCTTTTTTAAGTGTCAACAAGACCCCCTTCAAAGTTTTCGAAAGTCTGCAATGGCTCAGACTTCGAAATACTTTGAATTGCTTTGATCGGTGGTGTGTGAGTACGAACGTCGCCATGGTGGTTGAGTTCAGCTTCGCTTTTAATCCTGCTTTGGGATAGATTCGCGAAGAATCATGTAGATTCGCGACTCTGAGTAGCTTCACATCTGGGTAGCTTCGCGTCCGAGCCTTCCGGAATAGGTTCGCTTTGGAACATCTTCCTTTCCCGAAGCCAACTGCTTTCGACAGTTACGAGAAGGATTGCTCCTTTTTCGAGGTTATAATAACCTCTCTTGCATTAATTGAGGGAGATTCCTCCTTTGTGCGCTTCCGAAGGAGAATATTCCCTTTCTCAAGGCTTAATAAATGTCTTAATGAGGGAGATCATTTCTTCCTTGCACGATTTCGAGGAAACCCGTTCCCTTTTTCAAGGCTCAATAAATGCCTTAAATCCGCTCGCGCTTCTATGCCTGAAGCGGCAGCGCTCAGGCCATGAGGCCTATAAATAGGACACCTGAGGTCCTCTGAAGAGAAGTGGTCTGCTCTTCTCTTCTCTTGGTTATTAGAGAGAGATACTCAGATCTCTGAACTAGTGGGGATGCCCACTCTGATTATTACCCGGCCAAGGACCGGTAAGTCTCGGTCATCCAGAGATTTCGCCAATAGACTGATCACCTTTAGGGAGTTTAACTCCCTTAATTTAGCTTTAACAGCTGCCTCAGGGATTGATTTCCCTTGTCCTTTGTTTGTATTGGACTGATCTGCAGAGAAGGGTTTCAGCCCAGTTTCCCAGCGAAGCTATCATTGCATGCTTGTTAAGTTCGCCATTTAGGCAGAACTTGGGACTTAGTCTCTCCAAGGTTGAGCCAGTCTTGTTATATCGGTGGGGCTAAGACTGCGTCCCTCAGGGTCAGTCTGGCTTAGCCATATCGGCGAGGCTAGGACTTGGCTTATGCTAAGCTAGCCCATCATCATCGTGCAAGCGAGGCTATCCTCTGCTTTAACTGAAATCAGTCTTTAACTGAATCGGATATAAATTGCTTCACCTCAAAGAATGTGACTTAGCGTTTTGTAGCTCTTCCCTTGGCTGACTGCTGACTTGTTTCAGTTTGCATTGCAGTGAGCTATGTTCGCCAATCTTTCGACTTGATGAAAGAGACCAAGAAGTTGCCTCTTGCTTTTCCGGTTGAAACTTTAATCCTAAGCAGGAGGAACAAACTGGGGCAACTGATGTGTGTTCCCAGAAGAGGTTGGCAGTCGCTTATCCGAGATGATCCACTTCGAGGCGAGGCTGGTAGTCGCTTATCCGAGATGATCCACTTCAGGAAAGCGGAAGTCACCTGTAAGGTCTCGGATCCTTCATTGCCAATTTTCATCAAAGAAGATCCAGCCTTCTTGTGGCAATCGGTCCTTCGCCAATTTTGATTACGGAAGATTCAACTTCCTGGTGGCACCATCTGTCCTGGTGGCACCATCTGCCATTATGCGAAGGATTACGACCTTGTGCAGGAGGAAGGCCTTTTGTGTCCAGTTGGTTTGGCTTGAAAGTAGAAAGGACCACTGTACGCCTTTTGAGCAAATGATTCTGTTGTATGAAACACATCCTTGATGTAGTAGTATCAATGTACCTTCCCTTTTAAATCAATAAAAATTCAGTTTCTGCATATCTGATTTGCTATGCCTTCTCTTTTGAATTGAGAACACTTGAATTGGTCCGGCGGAGTTAGCCTTAGCGGGCTGAATCAGTGCTTCTCGGGAAGGTGCTTTAGGCGCCGTTTCAAATTAATTTGAAACGACAGCTTGTACTCTTTTCGAGGCGTCATTTCAGGCGCTCATCGGCCTATAAAAGCCCGATCGGGCTGAGAGAGAAAGGATCACTTTTCTTTAAATTTTCCAGAGCATTGACTTTTCTTCTTTTTCTTCTTCTTCGTTCAAGAGTTCAAGAACTTCCATAGTTCTTCAATGGCTCCCAAGAGACGAGCGGGAAAAGAGGTGGCAACTTCTGCAGCGGAGGGTCCTTACTGTACTGAATAATGAGACTTGGCCATCTGCCGGTTCAGAGGTTGCAATGACATAACGATTGAGAAGCCACCAAGCTCAAAATAGTCCTTGTCGGACTGAAAGGTGATACTTGTCTTTTGTATATGTCAACAAGTATAGAGTAGTCCTTGTCGGACTAAAAGCTGAGACTTGTCTTTTGTAAATGTCAACAAGCTCGAAGTTGAGACTTGGCTATCTGCCAGTTCAGAGGTCGCAATGACATAATCGGTTGAGAAGCCACCAAACTCAAAGTTAGTCCTTGACGGACTAAAAGGTGAGACCTGTCTTTTGTAAATGTCAACATGCTCGAAATTGAGACTTGTCTTTTGTAAATGTCAACAAGCTCGAAATTGAGACTTAGCTATCTGCCAGTTCAGAGGTCGCAATGACATAACCGGTTGAGAAGCCACCAAGCTCAAAGTTAGTCCTTGACGGACTAAAAGGTGAGACCTGTCTTTTGTAAATGTCAACAGGCTCGAAATTGAGACTTGTATTTTGTAAATGTCAATAAGCTCGAAGTTGAGACTTGGCTATCTGCCAGTTCAGAGGTCGCAATGACATAACCGGTTGAGAAGCCACCAAGCTCAAAGTTAGTCCTTGACGGGCTAAAAGGTGAGACTTGGCTATCTGCCGGTTCAGAGGTTGCAATGACGTAACCGGTTGAGAAGCCACCAAGCTCGAAAGTAGTCCTTGTCGGACTAAAAAGGTGAGACTTGGCTATCTGCCGGTTCAGAGGTCGCAATGACGTAACCGGTTGAGAAGCCACCAAGCTCGAAAGTAGTCCTTGTCGGACTAAAAAGGTGAGACTTGGCTATCTGTCGGTTCAGAGGTCGCAATGACGTAACCGGTTGAGAAGCCACCAAGCTCGAAAGTAGTCCTTGTCGGACTAAAAAGGTGAGACTCTGCTATCTGCCGGTTCAGAGGTCGCAATGACGTAACCGGTTGAGAAGCCACCAAGCTCGAAAGTAGTCCTTGTCGGACTAAAAAGGTGAGACTTGGCTATCTGCAGGTTCAGAGGTCGCAATGCCGGTTGAGAAGCCACCAAGCTCAAAGTTTAATGGGATTTGGAAAAAGGTTTCGTTTTCATTACGAAAAACGAGATCACTATCATAAGTTTAATGTTAACGTAACAGCAAAATGGATGAAAAGATCTGTATATGTGGTCTTACCATTCTATGGATGAGAATTGGTAAGTGATTTTGGAAAGGGAATCAAATGGGGACAGGTCTCTTAGGATTTTTAGCAAATCCTCAGCTGTCAACGGTTTGATATGCCTTTACCAACTACCGTTTGAGTCGGGCTAGCCATGCTATTCCCCTCAGCATGATGAGTTATCGAGAACTTATGTTGGGCTTAAAGGCCAACATTTTCCTTTATCCTTAACCGTTAAGGATGTTGGATCATTTGGTATGTGTAACCTTGATTCTCCTTTGAGACAAACAATGTATGACCAGGTTCCTACTGGTTTATGGTTGCATATCTCGTTTGGAGGAAGAGGGAGGCTCTTTATGTGTATCTTGAATTTGAAGGTCTTGATCAAAGGTGTAGTGTTAACTTGATCGTGAGAAGGATCCTTAATCAAGGATAATACTTCTTTAGAAACTTGCCATTGATCGGCATCATGAGTAAATCGCCATCTGAAGTCATAAGGCGATATGCTCCGTTTGAATAGACTGTTTCTATTACAAACGGTCCTTCCCATTTAGGCTGAAATTTGCCTTTGGTTTTGTGCGTCATAATCATCGGTCGTCTGACGGCTAAAACCAAGTCTCCTTTCTGGAAGACTCTTTGTTTGACCTTCTTATTGAAGGCTTTTGAGATTCGAGCTTGATACAACTCGATATGCTGCTGAGCTTGTAACCGCCTCTCATCTAGGCTTCTAGCTCTTGGAGACGCAACCGATCATTGTCCTCTGATGTGATCTTAGTGGTTAAAGCGACTCGTAATGACGATATCTGGATCTCCAATGGTATGACTGCTTCGCACCCGTACACCAGGGAAAAAGGCGTATTGCCTGTGGGGGCCCGAACCGTGGTCCGATAGGCCCAAAGACATTCACCAAGCTTTTCGTCCCAATCTCGCTTATTCGAGGAGACGAACTTCTTGAGTAACTTGATGATTGTTTTGTTGAATGCTTCCGCCAAGCCATTAGCGGCGGGATTATAGGCAGTTGAAGTTACATTCTGAATTCGGTATTTATCGCAGAACCGATAGAATACCTGGCTTATGAATTGGGGACCATTATCATGGATGATCCGCCTAGGGACACCAAATCGATGGATGACATGGTGTTTGATGAAATTCACCATGTTAGAAGTTTTGACTTCTTCCAGTGGTATGGCTTCTGCCCACTTTGAAAAGTAATCGGTTATTGTCAGGATAAACCGGTGACCTCTTGTCGAAGAGGGGCTGATTGGCCCTATGACATCAATTCTTCATGCTTCAAATGGCCATGAAGCAACAGTTGGGTGGAGCAACTCTGAGGGCTGGTGTATGAAGTCCGCATGAATCTGGCACGCTTTACACCTCCGTGCATATTGGATGGCATCGGCTATCATGGTTGGCCAATAGTATCCAAGCCTATGCAATTTGTCTTTAAGTTTTGGACCTGGTTGATGAGCTCCGCAAATGCCATCGTGTGCTTCTTTAAGCACTTCCTGCGCCTCTGAATTGGAAAGGAAACGGAGGAGGACACCGTCATATGAACGACGGTAAAGTGTCTTCAGAATTGGATCGTAGTAGAAACGGAGAGACCTTCGTCTGATGGATGCCGCTTCTTTAGGATCGTCTGGCAGCAGACCATGTAAGGCATAGTCGATGAGAGAAAATCGCCAATCTCTCGGCTCAAGATCCGTCGAGATATTATAGACTTCTCGGGTTCTTAACATATGCTTAGAGCATACAAGATGTCGAGTTGCCACTGTGAGTTGATACTCGGTGTCGACTGGCAGTTGTTGCTAATGCAGCAAGAGCATCTGCCTTAATATTCTGAGATCGAGATACGTGCCTGATGTAGAAGCCATCAAACAGATTAGCCATTTCGATGGCTATATGGTAATAAGGCACCAAGTCTTCATGGCGGACCTCATATTCGCCTTTAACCTGATTGATAATCAGTTTTGAATCGTCGTAGGCTTCGAGGTAGCGTACCCCCATTCCGTGGGCGAGCTGAAGGCCAATGAACAGAGGATTATATTCCGCTACATTGTTGGAGTATGATTCCGTCAGAGAGAATGCTCTAGGAAGGACGTGATTTTTGTGGAGAGATAAACACAACCCCCACACCGGCGATGATCCTGCCCTTAGGACCTATTCGTGATGCTTGATCGAAGAACATCTGCCAACATATCCTCCGCTGTGAAGGTAATAGCAGGTACCTTTGATTGCATATGATGGCATTCGGAGCAAGAAGACTGAGCGTCATCTTTAGGGATTTCTGGCATGTACGTCAGGAATGACTCTGAATTGGCCAGTGCATCTCTGAGTGCTTCTCTTGTCTCTTTTGAGAGACGAAGGAGCTCGTGTATGATAATACGAGCCGGGATATTAGCCAGTTGGGCCAATATATCAAAATGAAAGGGCGTGCCAAGCCCTGGGCCTGAAGGTTTCTTCAGGATATGGTCGAACCGGACTTCTTTAGGCTTCTCTTTTCCCTTGGTTGGAATCGAAGCGGATGCTGGTACTTGTACTGATGTCGTTTGCTATTGTGTCTCGTCAGTAGCTTTCTCATACTGTTTTAAGTATGACTTTCCGGATCGAGTACCCGTCGGCTGAGGTACATCGGCCTGCGTTGTGCAAGCATGCTTTTCTCCTTCAGAATCACTGAGGGAAGCTAACGTAAGATTGTTATCGTCCGGCAGGAGGGAGATGACATTGCAAGATTTGCCCTTCGACTTGGACTTCTTTGAATCCCACTGTACGTCTTGGACAAGGTTTGGGTGTATCCACATGACTTCCATTGTCTCCAATGTCAAGGGAACAAGACCTCTATTATCCTGAGTTTTAGCCGCAGGATGTTTGACTTCCAGCCGTGGCACAGGGACTGGATAGGTCCCGTCAGGAACTATGACCTTTGGGGTTTTGTCGAACTCGAGGGTCACCATATTGGCAGTGACTTTCTTCTGCTCTGCCTTCAGTGTCAGGACCCCTGCGTCGATCAAGGCTTGAATTCTGTCCTTGAGGACATAGCACTTGTCGGTAGGATGGTGAATCATCATGTGGTAGAGACAGTATTTGGGATCGTTCGTGCGTCCTATCTCATTGGGACGTCGAGCCTCTGGTAACTTCATTTTATTCCCTTTGTGGAGCAAATAGAATATTGTGACCACCTGATAGTCTCTGAAGGAGTACTGTTTCGGGGAAACTTAGACTCCTGATTATTGAAGCCACTCTTCTTGGCCTTCGTCTGAACATCCCCGGACAATTCTACGGACATAGTCTCCTTCCCTTTGGCTTGGGCTGACTGCGCCATGTCGCTACGTCCTTTATTGTTCATACCCTATTTGCCTTTAGGGGTGGATGGTTCGAACTTTTTAGCCGACTTTTCGGCTATCTCAGCTTGTTCGACTAGTTCTTTTCAGGTATGGGCTTTGACAGCCCCCATGCGAACCTCTACTTGGTCCAAGAAGTTGTGCATGCACGTCTGTAAGAGCATGGGTAATGGCATCCCTGCTGGGCACATTAAAGATAAGTTTCTGAACCGCTCAATGTAGTCACGAACAGATTCGCCCTTCTTCTGCACGGTGGAGAGGAGCTTGTCCATGGTTACCTCGGTATCGTCCTCATAGAAACGAGAAAGGAATCGGGTTTCCAGGTCGATCCAGGAATTGACGGAGCCCGGAGGGAGACTTCGGAACCAATCAAATGCTACCCCTTTAAGGTGCCAATGAACAGCCTAGCCATGATAGCGTCATTGTCTATAACATTACCGGTTTGAGACCGAAAATAGTAGATGTGCTGGTTTGGCGAGCTCTTTCCATCATAGGTATGCAATGTTGGTGGTTTGAACTTCGGTGGGTATGACACTGAATCCCACTCCAACGGGTAAGGACGGACTGTCCCCACTTTCTTTAACTCATCCCTCTGAGTTAGGGATGCGATTTGAGCTTGAAGGCCCTTAAGGACTTCAACGTCTAAAGAAGAACCCTCCTTGGACTTTTCCGTTTTCGGCTGGTCATTGCTAAGATGTTCTTCCTCGTCATGGTTACTCCCGGTATCATTGTTATTCCGGTTATTAAGGAGTTGAGCGAGCATCTGTTGAATGTTGTCCAGAGCTTCTTGCTGAGTTTTGAAAGTTTGCTCCTGAGCTTCCAAACGTCGACGAAGGTCGTCATTACCATTATCACCCATGTTTACTAATGCTCTGTTTGTTCGCACCGAGCTGACTGTCGCCGAAGAAGCATACCTGCTATCTTTATCTTCTTCATCAGATGACTGGACTGATCTTCTCCTTGGTTCTGGCGAGGCTACTGCCGTTGAGGAAGAAGGTTGTTCATAACTGTAGGGTATCACCACCATAGATCTGGTGTTTCGGAAAACACCCTCTTCATGCACCAAGACTTTGCCTAAGCCTGGGCTGTAATCTGGATCTGGGGAGCTGTAGGGAGTGTCGTCGGACGCTTGTCTGCCCCTGCGCAGCTCTTGTCCTCTCCCGGTCATGTTGACGGATGCGGAGGGTAGGTCTCGCGAGACGCTCCTTTTATGATGTTTCACCGGGGCTTGTACCGACAGCCGATCAAAAACTGATCGTCGGCCTGGAGAAGTGGCGAGGCTTGGTCCTAGCCGACAATGGACTGAGTGGACGGTTACCAGCTGACATCCCACTTGTTGACAACAGGGGGAAGTAGTTCGAAAAGATTTCGACTTCCGTTTGTTCGTCAAGAATTCCCGCAAGTCAGACCCAGTTGGGCCTAAACGATCCGGCGCAGAAGCTCTTTTGGATTGCGCATAGGACGATGTCCTGCTTCTTTTATCACCGCAGAGGGAATTAGCACAGAGTAGTGCTTCAGTTCTAACTTCGCGGCTAAGAACCTTGGAAACGCCCTTGGGCGCTGAAGCTGCATAAGCAACGCTATCAGCACTTAGGGACAATCCCTTAGCTCCGCCGCAAGACATGAGCTTAGCGCTTGACGAACCAGAGGGTGGAGCACGCTGTGCTGCTTTATCCGCTGTGCTGATGCGAAGGCGATTGGCCTTAGATAGTGCTTCGGTTCTAACCTCGCGGCTAAAAGCTTTGGAAACGCCCTTGGGCGCTGAAGCTGCATAAGCAACGCTATCAGCACTTAGGGACAATCCCTTAACTCCACTGCGAAGAGAGAACGAAGCACGCTGTTGTGCTTTGACTTGGGCTTCGCGGCTTGGACGCCGCGCGTACGCTGTGGTACAGTAGCTTCACTCGTGAGAACGAGGCTGGCGCGAGGCGCTACTGATCTTGAATTGGGCGAAGGTATTGTCGCCCTTGTATCTTCGCGGCTAGCAGCATTGTTGGAGCAGGCAGGCATCTTGCTTTTTCTTCGCGCGAGAGACGCACTTCTGGCATAGCTACGCCTGAGGCTTTGCCTAGAGCCTTCTGTTTTGGCCTCCACATCTGCTTTGACAAGGGAGACTTAGGTTCGCAGGGAGACTGACTAGCCACACGCGAGGTTGAGGGGTGTTGGCAGAATTCTGCTCCTGGTTTCTGTTCTGAAACCTTGGTCATGGAGACCTTTCTATGCTTCCGTGCATGAAGCATTAGACCACCCCCAGAGAGGACTACTTCAAATTTTTCCTGGTCGAAGTGGACAACCAGGTTCTCTAAAGTGTTGGACTTGGACTGCGGGCGTGCTTCCTTGTTGCGCCAGAGAACCGCAGTAGGCTCGCAGAAAGCCTTATCTGTCTCTGCAGAGACTTGCCTTGAAGATTTACCCAGAGAGGCTCTGGCTGCACCGGCTTTCCCGAATTCAGAGATAGACCCGAAGGTCTGTTCGTCGCATTGCGACACTTGATTCTCAGCAGCGGAGAATTCAATCCCCAGCGGAGTCGCCATCTTGTTTTCCATTGATTTTGCAAAGGGGAAAACTTACAAAAAAAAGTTGAGGAGCTAAATTACAAGTAATACAGAAGATTACAAGTAGATCTCCTCAGAGATTCTAGAGAAGTGTGCCGATAGGAGTCTGGTCAGCGTGCGACCACTTTGTCCCTTTGACGATGCGAGCGATGAGATTCCCTTCTCTCCTGGTTCGGGGAATCGGAGAACAGAAGGTTGGTAGAACCCTCTCGTTACTTCTCAAAACCGCCTTCACTTAGGAATTCCTTCTCGCCTGGTTCCGGAGATTCCTTGAGAAGAAGGGAGGTATTAGGGTATCAGCACCCTGATTAGAGAAGCAGCTCTCTAAAAGTCTCTGAATTCAAGAGAATAGATCTCTGTCTGTACGCGCAGTGCGTCCTCTTGAGAAGTCTGCCGTCTCTTCCCGTGAAGTCGTCCAGAAGAAGTCTTTGCGTGTGTGGGAGGTCTTCGTGCGCTCTTCTCTCCTTGTGCCCTTGTGGGCTATTTATAGGGAGAGTAAGGGTATAACTGTCCCTTGAAAATATAGAAACAGATTGAATCAAATCTGTTTAAATCTGAAAAGTAGCCTTGCTGCGAGATTAGGATCAGCTTCTGCGAAGTTAGAAGTAGCAGGTCGGTTGATCCTCTCCATATAATTGGAAGATCTCCTTGATCCTCTTACTCGTTTTAGGAGAGTCAAGAGATTATGGCAATCAACTGCCAAATTTGATCTCAGATTTGATCTTGATTAGATTTAATCTTGATCTGATTAGATTTGATCTCATCTGGAGATTTAATTGGTCAAAGGTTAATCATAGCAGACCCGCAGCGGAGCTGCCGCGTCGAGCTCACAGCGGAGCTGGAAGGCGCATCTGGCGAAGTCAGAAGAAAACTCTTCAGCGGAGCTAGATACATCTGTGGCGAAGTTATCGAACATTCTTTTGCACGGTTGCGTGTGGCTTCAAGCGAAACTAACTCTCTCTGTAGAGTTAACTGAGCACTTCAGGCGAAACTATAAGTTAGCTTCCTGACGGAGCTGTGAATGGATTCAAGGCGAAGTTGGATGGTCTTAGCCTCTCTGGCGAGGCTATCCCTTGGGCTCATGTGATGCTAAGTGCTAGCATCTTAGACCTGCTGAGGTCTGTTTAGAGACAATCCGGGTTTGCTGTCTGCTTCACTAGATCAGTAGAGTCCAAATTTCTTCTTTGACCCTCGGAGATGGGTGAGAACTGGTCGTCAGCTTATCTGTCACTTGTCTTTTGTAAATGTCAACAAGTTTAGACATCGTTCGGACAATAAGAATCTTGTCTTTTTTAAGTGTCAACACACCGCTCCCACAGGAATAGGCCCAGGGGCTTATGGCACAACTGGCAGGCAGGGGAGTAGGGGTGACAGTACACCCCACGGAAACATGTGGTGGCCTCTAGGTCGAATACAAATATGTGGCCGCGCGACACTATAAGACCATCATAAACATGGAGACTATATCGGCACTCATTAGTTTCCCCCATCCCGGTGTAAGTTGTTCAATTATTACAGATTGTCCAGTGATGATGTCCACAGGGTGTTCACAGTAATCCTATATTCATGATTATCCAATTACGGGGATCAACAGGAGTACAGTATCAAGAGTCTCCCCGTTACAGGGGTTCATGAATATAGGAGTTCATGAGCATAGGAGTTCAGGGGTATCAAATGTCTAATAATAATATAATAATCATGTCAAGTACCCGAAAAAGTGATAATCATGAATATGCAAAGTAATACAGGTGTCAGGTGTAATAGTATCCAGTCAGGTGTCATAATATCAGGTCAAATGTGTAAGTTCACCTAGAGGGGGGGTGAATAGGTGATGGCTAATCTAAAGGTCACTTATGAACAAATAATGCGGAATTAAAACTAAGTTGACCAAATTAAAGTTTCTTATTAATTTAACACTTATGTATAACCAAGAGTGTTGCCGAATTCCCCTTGCGAGGCTCTGGACAAGCTCCTCTAGATTCCCCTTGAATGGGTTGAGGTGCCGCGTTGGCTCTCTTGGTTGAATACTAGTGTTAACAACAATCCCAAGCAAGTATGTATATCAATTAAGCACAAGGGTATATCAAGCATGTAAAGTAAAGACAATGAAAGTAATGCAAGATATAAAAGAGACAAAGAGAGAGAGAGGGATAGAGTAAGCAATCGCAAACACAAAGGGTTTGTTTCGAGGTTCGAGCACACTTGCTCTACATCCCCGCCTTCGACACACGAAGGATTTCCACTATGCAAGATCCCACCGGATCTCTCCTCGGTGCCGTACACCTACAAACCCTCGGACTCCCAAGTCCCGTACACACGCAAGTCCACCGACTCGCCGAGGCCGTACCTCTACCAATGAGTTCACAACCGAACTCCAACCACCAACAACGAGCACACTTGCCCGTTTCCTCAAATACAAAGAAAAGATCTCTTTGATGATCACAACACTTGATCACCTAAAGAGCACTCTCACTACAACACACCTATAGGAATATCTAGCAATGGAAAGCTCAAGTGTGGTGTGAGAAAATCAAGGAAAGAAAGCTTTGATGGAAAACTCAAGAATCACTTTTACACTCTCTTGATAAAAACTCCCTTTTGATTGGAAATATTTGCACTCAAATATGTGGAGAGAACTTCTGAAATCAGTTGGAAAAACTAGCTCAAAGGTCTCCAAAATCTTAACCTTAAAACAGTTGACAAAGTCCCAATTTATAGGCTTCAGAAAATAGAGCCGTTGGGAACCTGTCAGTGCTGTCGGTCGACCGCCGGTCGACCGGCCAACGGTCATTTTTCTGACCGTTGCAGCCACCGGTCGACCGGCTCGGTCGACCGATAACCTGGAATGAACTGTCGGTCGACCGGCCCGGTCGACTGATATTTCCAGAGAGCAAAGCTCTCTTGGTCGGTCGACCGACCCGGTCGACCGGCCACTGTGCTGACAACGTGCACAGGGCTGTGCACATCGGTCGACCGGACCGGTCGACCGGTTTGGCCTGTCAGCCAGTTTCCAGGTCAGAAAACAGGATTTAAAAATCTTTTATAAAATCCTAAAAATACATAGAAATTCTACAAAAATAGTTTTACCAATATACTTGAAAGAACAAACATGCTTGCACAAAATCAAGACATGTTATAGATGTTTTGGTCTATTTTTGTAACTTGGAAATATTAGCTCAATAACCAAAATGTATTTTTCCAAAACATGTTTTTCCAAACTTGTTTTTCTAAATCTTCATCAAATACAAAAACAAGATATTTGAGTTCATTTTAAAGCATAGTGTGTATGGATATGATCCACTACACAATCAATAAGAAATATCTATGTTTTTGATATAAAGCTCTAATCAAGATTTTGGTTTAAAGATATGAACTATGAAATACCAAAATCCAAGATAATATTTTGTCTCAAAGAAAATCTTTGTTCTAAATAAAAATTCTTTCTAAACATAAAAATCTTTTATGAAAGCAATTTAAATCAAGAGTTCTATCAAGAGTGTGTGTGTGTGATATAACTTGAGCAATCCACCACTATTCTATCCTTTACATTTACTAAAACAAAAATACAAATTCTATACCTAGACACAAGTCTTCAACTTCTTGAAGTCTTCCCTTGAAGGCTTCTCATCTTCTTGACTTGGTCCAAGCTTGATCCAAAAACTCCTTGGATCACCACATGCAAGCTCTAAATCTTGTTCTTTTATCTTTTGTTGAGCTATGCACCTACTAAGATCTTGATCATGAATCTGTCACTAATTAAACACAAGATCATTAGTAACTATAACTACATGAGTTGATCATCATCAAAACTAGGGTGAAGGGCCTTTGGGCCAACAATCTCCCCCTTTTTGATGATGACAAAACTCATGGAGTTATATATGCATGGATTAAAGTAAAGCTTCAAAGAAGCTCCCCCTTAACTCATGCATACCAAATAAATAATAGATATGTCAATAAAAGCACATGACATGTATGCAATGTAGGAGATGCAATCATATAAATCAAATCATAAATCAAATCTTTTGCTCCTAATTGCAAGACAACATATATGCATAAATACAAATCTTACTCCCCCTTAAGCAAGGAACCAAATACTTCTCCCCCTTAAGTAAGGAAATCATGAAATCATGCATATAAAATCACAAATTATTCTCCCCCTTTTTGTCAATCATCAACAAAGGGTTCAAAGAAAAAGACATCAAACAAATTTTTCTCCCCCTTTTTTTTTGTCAAAAATAAGGAAATCAAGGAGGGTAAATACAAATCAATCAATAAAATTTATATGCGATATAAATTCATGAAGAGGAAGACGTTAAGTTAGCTTCCCGACACATATACATTACATGAAAGAGGGATGACAAGCCCTAATTCACATAACGTATAATATGTCATGCATAAAAGGAGATGTGAAGCTCCCCCTACACACGTATATCATGAAAAGAAGAGTTGTCAAGCTCCTCAAATTATAATATACTCAACATGAATCTACATATGGAAGAGATGTTAAGCTCTCCTTGCATATAGACAATACAAATCAAAAATTTTGAATTTTTCTCATCAAAACAAAATCATTAATTCTATTTTATCAAAACAAATTTTGAATTTTCTCTTTGATATCAAATAAAAAATATTGATACAATTTTAAAATCTAATGCATAAGCTTGAAAAATAAGATTTGAATTAAGCTTAGCATTAACAACACATGAAGAATTCGAACTAGTTAAATGAGAGTGTTTAACAACTAGTACGAAATCCTTCTATCAAGGAATAAATCTAAGGATTTTCATGAAATAGCAATGAAACACAAAACACTCAAACACTCTAATCTATAAAGTCCAAATAATTTTCAAAAGAAGTGAGTGTACTAATGTTATGTGAAACATGACATCATGAAAATGACAATGAAACTCAATATTCCTTCAAATCATAAATTTTGAAAATACGAAAATCATCAAAATTATATTTCATAGCATATGTATGTTTTGACAAGACATTAAGTATACATACATATCCCCAAAATACAATTGAGTCCTTATAAATAGATTTGCATGAAAAGCAAATGACTCAAGGGTTATCCATGTATATTTTAATGTTTTGGCAAAAGAAACTTATACATGAAATGAAATCACATGATCATAACATAAATCCAAATGGGAATACAAGTTTAAGAATGTAATGATCATCAACATAAGGCTATACTAGTACATCTAATAGGCACAAATAAGCATTCAACCCAATCACATATAGATTTATTTGTGGTCCATAAGGTGTACAAGTATAAATCCAAGTGTTGACAAATACTAACATCTAAACTAATATTCAATACAATGAAGCATCAAAATTTTGAAATCACAAAGGAATTTATCCATAAAAATAGGATCATGTGCATCAATTGAAGAATAGATAACTAGTTTAAATGAATTTTTGACAAACTAGTTAAAGATCCTTCATAAATAAAGAATCATATGTTTTTCATGAATAATACTAAATACATAAAAGTTCAAGCACTCATATTCCATAAAGCTCAACATATATATTTTCTTAAAGATAGAGTGTTCAAAAGTTATGTAAATAGTATCTACATGAAAATAGTCATTGAAGCCCAAAACAAATCATGACTAAAATTTTTATTTAACAACACACAAAAATCATTTGTATCAAAACAAATCATAAAAAATTTACATGGTATATGTATGAATTATACAAATCCAACAATATGCATACATATCCCAAATATTAAAAGAGTCTATTAAATGTTTGCATGAAGGCAAAAGACTCACGGGTATACATGTATATTTATTAGATTTGAATTAAGCATGCATATACATGAAGTAAATCACACAAAAAAAATTGGCAAAAACATGTATAAAAGAGAATCATCAAAACTAGATTATACATATGCATAAAGTGGATACAAGTGAGCATGAAGTTCAAATTATTTAAGAGTCAATTGTAATTCACTATTTGTATATGTATACATACAAGTTTGATATATTCTACATCTAAGCATGTAAATACCACATGAAGCACAAATCAAACAAAATCATGAACATGCTATGAATGTATGAAATAAGTAAAAGCATGTATATAGAAATAGGAGTTAAGAAATTGTTACCAACTTCAAAGCTCCAAGCATGGTGGTCTTTTCCACCAAAATTTCCTTGATAGCAATGCATCTATAAGAGTGTCCATCATATCCATTGCATTCACTACCAAGGCACCAATCCTCTCACGTTTTGTGAGAGCCCTCACCTACATCAAAATCAAAGGGTGGGGGTTTTGGTACCCATACTTTCTTGGGTCCTTTGGGGTTAGCTTTATTGTAAGGAACCCAAAATCTATTATACTTAGCAAAATATAAATATGGTTTCTTATCAAAACAATATCTTGCTAGATGGCCTTTGCGGCCGCAATGTGTACAAATGTACACCTTAGCATGATGCTTATGAGTGTGATTGTGATCGTGTTGTGCACCATAAGCATGAGCATGATGAGTATGATGATGTGCATGAGCATGAGGAACTTGTTTCTTTTGAAACAAAGATTCCAACTTAGAATGATTGAATGCACATGTGCTCAAATTAGAGCTCAAATTATCCATCTTATTTTTCATATTCTTAATCTCATTAGATGTGGCATGTAAAGCATGGTGAGATGAAGAATCATTTTTCTTTTTCTTCTTAGCAACAAAATCTTTTTCTTTTTCAATAAATTTTCTTTTCAAAGTAATATTTTCTTGAAAGATATTTTCTTTTTGTTTTTCCACCAAGTCAATCTTTTCTTTCAAAGTATTGTTTCCTTCACACAAAATACTCAATTTAGAAAATAAGGAAACATTCTCATTTTTCAAATCTTCCTTTTCTTTTTCTAAACATGCAAGTTTATTTTTCAAGGAATCATTTTCTACATGCATGCAATCAATGTTCTTTTTCAAATCTTTATTATTCTTTTCTAAGCATGCAATGTTATCTCTACATGAATCATGTTCATTATGCATGCAAGCAATGTCCTTTTTCAAAATTTTATTTTCTTTCTTAATTATGTCATATCTTTCAAGCAATAATTGGCATAAAGAATTTAGCTCATCATATGACATACTAGCATCCTCATCATCGGATTCGGTATTTACCTCAAGGGGGTCATCCCCTTGGACCATGTAGCACTTGTTGGAGGTGTCGCTTCCAACATCCGAATCACTCCCCGCATAGTATTGTTCATTTTCGCCAAGGGAGATGAGGGTGTTCCAAGCTACAAAAGCCGATTCAATGTTAGAAACCCTAGATAAATAATCATCATTTAGGGTACATTTAAGAGCATGAAGGGCTTTTGCATTAGCCTCAATGTACTTGCTATTTGAACAATAATCATTATTAGTAGTAGCAAGATAGACACTAAATCCTAGGGCTTTGAGGAACAAGGACATCTTAACCTTCCAAGTTTGGATGTTAAGGATGTCAAAGGTGGGTGGTGACATAAAGTCCATGGTGAGGTGTGTGTGTACAACAAATATTGTGATTAGCCCAAATGTAGGATCTTTAACTCTTAGGTTGTTAGACCCTTATCAAGAGCACTAGCTCTGATACCAATTGTAAGTTCACCTAGAGGGGGGGTGAATAGGTGATGGCTAATCTAAAGGTCACTTATGAACAAATAATGCGGAATTAAAACTAAGTTGACCAAATTAAAGTTTCTTATTAATTTAACACTTATGTATAACCAAGAGTGTTGCCGAATTCCCCTTGCGAGGCTCTGGACAAGCTCCTCTAGATTCCCCTTGAATGGGTTGAGGTGCCGCGTTGGCTCTCTTGGTTGAATACTAGTGTTAACAACAATCCCAAGCAAGTATGTATATCAATTAAGCACAAGGGTATATCAAGCATGTAAAGTAAAGACAATGAAAGTAATGCAAGATATAAAAGAGACAAAGAGAGAGAGAGGGATAGAGTAAGCAATCGCAAACACAAGGGTTTGTTTCGAGGTTCGAGCACACTTGCTCTACATCCCCGCCTTCGACACACGAAGGATTTCCACTATGCAAGATCCCACCGGATCTCTCCTCGGTGCCGTACACCTACAAACCCTCGGACTCCCAAGTCCCGTACACACGCAAGTCCACCGACTCGCCGAGGCCGTACCTCTACCAATGAGTTCACAACCGAACTCCAACCACCAACAACGAGCACACTTGCCCGTTTCCTCAAATACAAAGAAAAGATCTCTTTGATGATCACAACACTTGATCACCTAAAGAGCACTCTCACTACAACACACCTATAGGAATATCTAGCAATGGAAAGCTCAAGTGTGGTGTGAGAAAATCAAGGAAAGAAAGCTTTGATGGAAAACTCAAGAATCACTTTTACACTCTCTTGATAAAAACTCCCTTTTGATTGGAAATATTTGCACTCAAATATGTGGAGAGAACTTCTGAAATCAGTTGGAAAAACTAGCTCAAAGGTCTCCAAAATCTTAACCTTAAAACAGTTGACAAAGTCCCAATTTATAGGCTTCAGAAAATAGAGCCGTTGGGAACCTGTCAGTGCTGTCGGTCGACCGCCGGTCGACCGGCCAACGGTCATTTTTCTGACCGTTGCAGCCACCGGTCGACCGGCTCGGTCGACCGATAACCTGGAATGAACTGTCGGTCGACCGGCCCGGTCGACTGATATTTCCAGAGAGCAAAGCTCTCTTGGTCGGTCGACCGACCCGGTCGACCGGCCACTGTGCTGACAACGTGCACAGGGCTGTGCACATCGGTCGACCGGACCGGTCGACCGGTTTGGCCTGTCAGCCAGTTTCCAGGTCAGAAAACAGGATTTAAAAATCTTTTATAAAATCCTAAAAATACATAGAAATTCTACAAAAATAGTTTTACCAATATACTTGAAAGAACAAACATGCTTGCACAAAATCAAGACATGTTATAGATGTTTTGGTCTATTTTTGTAACTTGGAAATATTAGCTCAATAACCAAAATGTATTTTTCCAAAACATGTTTTTCCAAACTTGTTTTTCTAAATCTTCATCAAATACAAAAACAAGATATTTGAGTTCATTTTAAAGCATAGTGTGTATGGATATGATCCACTACACAATCAATAAGAAATATCTATGTTTTTGATATAAAGCTCTAATCAAGATTTTGGTTTAAAGATATGAACTATGAAATACCAAAATCCAAGATAATATTTTGTCTCAAAGAAAATCTTTGTTCTAAATAAAAATTCTTTTCTAAACATAAAAATCTTTTATGAAAGCAATTTAAATCAAGAGTTCTATCAAGAGTGTGTGTGTGTGATATAACTTGAGCAATCCACCACTATTCTATCCTTTACATTTACTAAAACAAAAATACAAATTCTATACCTAGACACAAGTCTTCAACTTCTTGAAGTCTTCCCTTGAAGGCTTCTCATCTTCTTGACTTGGTCCAAGCTTGATCCAAAAACTCCTTGGATCACCACATGCAAGCTCTAAATCTTGTTCTTTTATCTTTTGTTGAGCTATGCACCTACTAAGATCTTGATCATGAATCTGTCACTAATTAAACACAAGATCATTAGTAACTATAACTACATGAGTTGATCATCATCAAAACTAGGGTGAAGGGCCTTTGGGCCAACAAAATGTACTAGTACCAGGTGATAGCATGTCAAGTGAGTGATATCATGTCAATTATCAAGTGTCATATATCAGGTGCCAGGTATCAGGTGTCAAGTGATAACATGTCAAGTACCGGTGTCAGATATCAAGTGTCAAGTATCAGGTGTCAAGTAATAACATATTAAGTACCGATGTAAGATATCAAGTGTCAAGTATCAGGTGTCAAGTGATAACAGGTTAAGTACCGGTGTCAGATATCAAGTGTCAGGTGTCAGGTGTCAAGTATAACATGTCAAGTACAACATCATATCTTAACTCGTATAGCGAGGTATCATGTACTAAAAACTATAATAGCAGTTGTTAGACATGTTACGATAGTAATAAGATATCCACATATCAATATATCAGGCTATAAACACTAGAGTAGCAGTTACCAATCATAATTAATAATAACCAAGCACTCGCATATCATATATCAGCTCGCATAATGATGTATCAGATAGTGAAAGACAGAGTAGCATTAATAAGGCATGAAGCAATAAAAGAAAAGTACTCGCATAACGAGATATTATGAATTAAAATGCAGGATAATAAATATTAGGCATGTAACGATGGTAATAAAGCATAAAGCAACACAAGAAATGTACTCGCCTAAAATCGGAACGTAATACCGAGTCATATCCGGGAAATCCGCGAACACGTGCAAGCAAGCTACTAATCTATATATTAAAATATATGTAATTAATATATATATATATATATATATATATATATATATATTTATTATAAATATAAGAGAGAGAGAAGAGAACTTGTTAGAGAGAGAAGGAGGCTAAGAGAGAGAGAGAGAGTGTGTGTTGTGGATAAGTTGGGGTAAATATGAAATGAGGGGAAGGATAAAAATAGAAAGAAGGGAAAAAGAAGGAAATAAAAGAAAGAAAGAAAGAAAGAAAGAAAGAAATAAGAGAAGAAGGAGAGGGAAGGGGGAAGTGGCCGGCGGCGGCCGCCGCCGGAGGAGGGGGCGTGCGGCTAGGGCCCCCGGGGAAGAGGGGGTGGCTAGGTGATGTATGTTGTTGTTGTTTTTTGTGTTGGTGGTGGTGGTGGTTGTTGGTGGGTGGTGGTGGTTGTGGGGAGTTGAAGAAGGAGGAGGAGATGGTGGTGGGATGGTTGGAGCGGAGGAATTAAGGGTTTTGGTGGAGAATTTGGAGAAGAAGAGGAAGGAGTGATGGGTTTTGGTGAAATTGGAGGAGATGTGTTGGAATTTGGAGAGAAGGGAAGTGGGGAGGTGGGGGTGCGGCGGCGGCGGCTAGGGGCGCCGGCGGTGGGCGGCGCTGATGGTGGAGGCGGCGGTCATGGAGGGGAGGGAGAGTGTTGGTGGGAAAAAATGGTGAAATGGAGAAGGTGGGAAGGAGAAGGGAAAGAAAGAAAGAGATTAAAAGGAGGAGAAGGAGAGGGAGAGAATGGGAGGAGATGGGGGAGGGATGGGCTGCTATTGCAACCCATCGTGCTACTGCTGCTGGCGTTGGCAAGAAATGGGGGTGCAGGGCATGGGAGAAGGGAGAAGAAAAGGAAAAGAAGAAAAAGAAAGAAAAAGAAAGGAAAAGGAAAAAATAAAGAAAAGGAAAAGAAATAAGAAAAAATAATAAATAAATATATTATTAAATAATTAATTAATAGGATATTCTAGGAGTATAAAGTAGAGAAGTGGAGAAGGAAAAAGTAAGAAAAGAAAAGAAGGAAATAATATTATTATTTAAATAGGGTAAAATTTGACTGTTTCAGAAATATTTCGAAAAATTCTCAAAAATAGAAAATATTATTTTAACATACCTGGTGAAATCAGATTCAAGAAATGCAATCTGATTTTCAAATTAAAAATCCTGAAATCTTCCGGCGATACCGGTCGACACGAGAATCGGTCAAATTTTGATAAATTCAGAAAAATCTCAAAAAAATGTATTTAGATAGAAAATGAGATTCTAAGAAGTAATGTGAAAATAGTTTCTATAAATTCAATTCCGTTTGAAAACTAAAAAACTGGGAATCGGTAAGCGATGCCAATCGACACCGATTTTGAAGATTTTGCAAAATAATTCTAGAAAATTCCAGAAAATCATGAAAAATTTAAAATATTAGAAAACAGTATTTGAAACTGAAATTGGTCAAATCGGACTACCAGAAAGGTCAAATCGGGTAGTAAGCCAGTATCGGGTTCCCGGTCCAGGTCAGGGTTGACTCTAAGACTGAGAATCCAGATCCGATACCAAATAACATAAATAATCACAACCCAAAAATAATTACTGGAAGAAAATTGAAACAATACGGTCAAAAAAATTGGGATACATATCTGGGTACGTATCCCGGGAACGGGGTGCTACACTTCTCAATCTCCCTTCATTCTTGATTGATACACAATATTGCATATTTTACCACATAATTCCCATGCATTTTAGAAAATAAATATATGATTTTCACTCATCTTCTCCGTATTTTTACAGGTCCACAGCTGAAATGGGAGAAAGCCCAATAATCACTTTAATTAGTAATAATTAAAGAGATTAATTCCAAGCCCAAGATAAAGCCCAAATTTGAAATCAGAATCCAGAGAGATCCGCGTAACAACTCAAGATTCTAGAAGGCCACGTGAATAACAACCTCGCAACCAACTCACAACAGAAAGTTGTTGCCAAACGGTTGAGATATTGCCGCAAAATCCGGGATTTTCCCGCCAATTTGCCGCAAATCTAGGGCCGTTGAGCCCCAGATTCTGGCCACCTGTTCGTCTTCTGGAGAGTTCTTCTGAGGCCTATAAATACTTCACTTGGACCTGCGAGCAAAAAATGAACAGCAAGAGAAGGAGATTAGAGATTAGTTGCATGTATTTTCTTAGGTTTTTCTTTAGGTTTTAGTTCTCCTTCATCTTCTTCCCTAGATCTTTGCAAGAGAGAGATTGTAAGAGAGAGAGAGCTTGTGTAAGCAAGGGTGACACTTGTGGAGCAAGGATTGATCCATTCTCTTCAACTCTACTTGAGCAAATTCTAGTATTACTTGCTTTCTTTAATTCATGCTTTTATTTCCTTGCAATTTTACTTCATACTTGCTTTTATTTTCTTTTAATGGCTTATAGCTAACTTTTCTACATGTATTAGCTAACACTAATCTTGCTTAACTTCTAACTCATGGGTGATTGCTTAAGTTCATCTTGCAAGTTGGATGGTCTTCTCTTCTCCGATGGGTAAAAACCCCCGTCATCCAAGTGAGAAAGTAATTAGGTCAACACGCAAGACAAATCTATGCCGATGAATCAACATGAGGCAAGCATCACTATCAAGGAGATTAGTAAGTTAGCAAGTTAGTTAGCTAGTCATGGTTTTCTTCATCTTCATTCTTGATTTCTTTTCCTTTTCCATCATGCACGAAGCCACCACTTCTTTCATATTCTTTTCCATGATTGTTTTATTCTTTTAAGAACAAAGAAGACACTTCGTTTACTTTCTTCACTACGGACCGTAACGCTTCTATCGCTAGCTCTCCCTGAGAATCGACTCGGTATAGCTCTATGCTATAACGGAGATAAGAAAGGGTATATTAATCATCTTTCATACATTTGTGGAGTAATCTAAGCACGAGAGGTTGTTTCTAAACCTTAACTCTCTTTCATTTGAATATACATCGTGTGCTAACAATACTTTTTTCCTCCACATTTACATACACCTTTCTCATCTAATCAAAAATGGCGCCGTTGCCGGGGAGAGCAACGGATTTTCTTTAAAGTGAAGAACTAAACGAATCTTCTTCTCTGTTGCAGGTTACAGGTTGAAGAAACAGGAAACTTTGCATTGCAGTGACATATAAGTGGACCTGGGCCTCTGCTCTCGAAAGCAGAGACCAGGATCCCTCCAAATTGCCGCAAATTCTGGGTTTTTGTCGCAGAATTGCGGCAAAGAGGAGATCACTACTGACCTAATTTCTGCAGGGCTTGCTTCTCTGCAAAATACATCTGCTGCAATAATTTTTTTTCCTGTATGCTTCACCATATTCCTGCTAATAAATTCAACAGTAAAAAATTGGTTGTAATCGTTAAAAGTTGATTAGACATTTGCATACTAGGCACGTGTCTTTCAATTTCTTTAATTTTACTGTTGAAGAGTGCTGGATGCAAGGTACGTAAGCATTGCATGTAGACTAGGAATCATCTCTTGCTTGATTTTCATGCTTTGAGTGAATCCTTGTTATTTTTTGTACACTTGCACAATTCATTTTTACGGGCATAACCCATAAATAAGATAAGGTGGGGGATTTCATTACCCTTTCCTTAGCCCAAAAACCACCATCCCAGCACTCACTAACCCAAGCCTAATTTAATAAAAAAATAGACGTTGGCCCTAGGGACATCTCGGACTCATCTAGGAGATTATCCTAAGGGGGAAAAGTGTTGGAAATAGACTCTTGCAAAATCAGTGTCTAGGAAAGGGATTGAGGGCCGAAAGCCCGAAGGTTGTTGGTTACTTAATTAAGGAACGTCTCTGACGGAAAACCTCCCACCAACCTTGCCCTTCCCTGGCTGATTAACTTGTGGTCTACGTCTACACTAAACCTCCCGTGGACGATCTAATCAGTTAGGAGTCGTCTAGGTCTAGGTCAACCCTTCTTTTGGCTTGGTTTTGATTTTTTCTCTTCTTTTTTGTTTGTTGTTTGATTTTTCTTTTTGTTTGTATTTGAGTGTGTGATATGGCATTCAACAGTAACAATTCTTTCCATCCTAATAATAATCCATATTTCACACAGACTCCATTTTATTCGGATAATTCCAACCCGGTGTTTCATAATATGCACCAACCACATACGCCGGGTTGGCCTTATCCGAATCAATGACCCATACCCCCCATCTAATAACTATGATTTCCACAATAATTTCAACTCTTCACCGAGTCATTGGGGATTCACGTACCCCGAGTCAAATTCTCAAATTCCTTGTCCACCATATTCACCTTGTCCACAGTATTCATTTCCTGATTCCGCTTCATATACTCCTTTTTATGAACCATCAATTGAAGAAAAATCTGAGTTACTAAGGAGTTTAGAAGCCAATCTTCAGAGGGCTGAGCAACAACGTCAAGAAACCTTTGCCCCTCCAATTCCACAGTATTTTCAAGAGTCTTACTCACTTCCACCTTTTCCTAATGAATAACCATTTGCCTTGGAAACGAGTAAAGATCTCTTGTGTGAGTCCATTCTTCCATCACCACACATTTTTGACTCACAATTTCATCACCAATTTCAAAATAACACTTCATCTTTTCCACAAAATAATGAACCAATGAATTGTCAAAAGATGCTTGAATTCTTGACTCAGACTCAAAATACTCGTAATCGTGACGTAGAGTTGATGATCCAAACTCTTCATTCTTATCCTACTTCTAATGTCACTAACCATTCTGTCCGAGCCAAAGAGTCATGTTGTTTTGGAAATCAAGATTCAATTTCAGCACACTCACCTGAACTTGTCCAAACTTCAGATCCCATTGACATTTTGGCAAGTTTTCCTTTTACTGAAATTGAACTTGAACATGAACATGATCCTGAACTTCCACTTGATGATTCAATTCTACTTCCTGATTCAATTATGACTTCGGTGTCTTCACATAAATTCACTTCATTTCCCGAGTCATTATTGAATCCAGTACCCATCCATTGTGAAATTGAATCACCAATCTTCCTTGATGATCATGTTGAACTTGACCAATTCATTGCTTTTGAAAATCCCATTGATAAATTGGCAAGTTCTCATTTTTGTGGAATTGAACTACATGAGGAATGTGATCTTGAACTCCAACTTAGTGATTCAATTCTTTTCCTGATTCAATAATGACTCTGGTATCTTTACCTGACATCAATCTTTTCCCGGAGTCAACTTTGGATCCTGTCCCAATTCATAATGAAATTGAATCACCCATCCTTGAGGATCATCTTGAACTTGACCAATTATACACTTCTGAAAATCCCATTGACAAATTGGCAAGTTCTCATTTTTGTGGAATTGAACTACATGAGGAATGTGATCTTGAACTCCAACTTAGTGATTCAATTCTTTTTCCTGATTCAATAATGACTCCGGTATCTTTACCTGACATCAATCTTTTCCCGGAGTCAACTTTGGATCCTGTCCCAATTCATAATGAAATTGAATCACCCATCCTTGAGGATCATCTTGAACTTGACCAATTATACACTTCTGAAAATCCCATTGACAAATTGGCAAGTTCTTCATTTTTTGATATTGAACTCAATGTGGAATGTGACTTTGACCCTCAAGTTTGTGATTTAGTTCAAATATCTGAATCATTATTAACTCCTGTTTTGTTACCCAATTTGAGTAACATTTTAGAGTCAGTTTTGATTCCCAACCCTCCTGAACTTGAATCACTAATCTTAGATAGTCACATTCCATTGTTGGACAATACATGTGGACTTGAGCTTCATTTTCTTGACTTGGACCTAATTTCTGAAATCATTTCGACTCCTGAACCATCACTTGACTTAAGTCACTTTCCTGAGTCAGTATTAGATCCTGTCCTTCCTGAGTCCAAGTCGACCATTCTATCATTACATAATCCAGTCTGGGACAAGGATCTTGATAAATTTGACTCTGAAATTATTTTAGAAATTTGGAAATTAGATGGGGTCATGTACTTAATAAAAATCTTTCATGGATTCATCTTTTTAATGGGTCTATTCATGATATTTCTGGTGGGTTCCTCAAAACCCAAAGCAAAGTTGATTGGGCCATGTTTCGTGGACCAATCAGACCACCACCGGAACCACCACCTTAAGGTAATTTTTTCCTTCCCTCTCTATTCTGTTTCATGCATACATATATCATGATGCATTGAGGACAATGCATGAAATAAGTGTGGGGGAGGGTTTACTAACATAGAGTTTTTAGATTTTCTTTCTTTTACACTTCTTTTAGAAAATTAAAAAAATAATAATAAAAAAATAAAAAAAAACTTTTTGAAATAAGAGACAAAGTTTTGATCTATTTTTAAGAAAATTAAGATGTATCTTAGAAATTAAGAAAGCCTTAATTATGACATCTTAAACCTAGTTGAAATAATAGATCTTGTTTGAAATTATAGGCTAAGTAAGTAAAATTGGTGAGATATTTTTATCTTGAATTTTTTGCC
This sequence comes from Agave tequilana, assembly GCA_038442645.1. Classification (NCBI taxonomy): domain Eukaryota; kingdom Viridiplantae; phylum Streptophyta; class Magnoliopsida; order Asparagales; family Asparagaceae; genus Agave; species Agave tequilana. The sequence continues at coordinate 121,481 of JAVJIF010006918.1, read as the reverse complement.
TTAGATAATATGCACTTCACACTTACACATTTCTTGGGATGGAGAGAAAGACCAAAAATGCCATAAAAATAAAAAAAAAGAAAGAAAAATAAAGATGTAATAAAACATCACCTATTAAGCTGGATAAATGTGCCTCAAGAAGCATGATTATTCACGCCTAACGGTGGTAAAGGAAATAAATAATCTCCTTTAGTTTTGTGGCCTTTTTTACTCGAGACCTTAAACCCGAGGGATGTTTTCTCATCTGGTGCCCTAAGACCGTCTGGTTTTGGAGTCATCGGTTACAGGCTCGTTACAAGGGTAAACTAGAAAGCCTAAACTAAGGAAGAAAAAAAAAAAGCAGGAAAAAAAAATATATATATAAATAAATGGCTTAATGGTTGGAGTTGAAATCCCAGAAATTTTCACTGAGCACGGTGTGCATATTATCTAGGTTTTATGAAAGATAAAGTATTCAATCCAATTTTGAATTCTTACCTTAATTGAAGACAAGATCTTGCATGGAGACTAAGTTTAAGAAAGAATAATTATAGGTGGACTTATGACCTAAGATCACTTATATTTTTGCAAAAATAGTTCGAAAACATGTCTCTCTTTCAAAATGAATTTTCAAAACACTAACATTTGTCTTCTTTCTTTATGGATTTTGTGGGTGTAATCCGCTGAAAACCCTCAGGAGACAACACTCCTCCTCTAGGGTAACCTAGAGGTTTAACGGCTTGTTGCACGTGCTCAGTGCAATCGCGTCACCTGTGAAAGTGGTGTAATAAAATTGGTAGTATAGTTTTCTTTTCTTTTCTTTGTTTTGCTCGGGACGAGCAAAAGAATAAGTGTTGGGGTATGATTGATACACAATATTGCATATTTTACCACATAATTCCCATGCATTTTAGCAAATAAATATATGATTTTCACTCATCTTCTCTGTATTTTTACAGGTCCACAACTGAAATGGGAGAAAGCCCAATAATCACTTTAATTAGCAATAATTAAAGAGATTAATTCCAAGCCCAAGATAAAGCCCAAATTTGAAATCAGAATCCAGAGAGATCCGCGTAACAACTCAAGATTCTAGAAGGCCACGTGGATAACAACCTCGCAACCAACTCACAACAGAAAGTTGTTGCCAAACGGTTGAGATATTGCCGCAAAATCTGGGATTTTCCCGCCAATTTGCCGCAAATCTAGGGTCGTTGAGCCCCAGATTCTGGCCACCTGTTCGTCTTCTGGAGAGTTCTTCTGAGGCCTATAAATACTTCACTTGGACCTGCGAGCAAAAAATGAACAGCAAGAGAAGGAGATTAGAGATTAGTTGCATGTATTTTCTTAGGTTTTTCTTTAGGTTTTAGTTCTCCTTCATCTTCTTCCCTAGATCTTTGCAAGAGAGAGATTGTAAGAGAGAGAGAGCTTGTGTAAGCAAGGGTGACACTTGTGGAGCAAGGATTGATCCATTCTCTTCAACTCTACTTGAGCAAATTCTAGTATTACTTGCTTTCTTTAATTCATGCTTTTATTTCCTTGCAATTTTACTTCATACTTGCTTTTATTTTCTTTTAATGACTTATAGCTAACTTTTCTACATGTATTAGCTAACACTAATCTTGCTTAACTTCTAACTCATGGGTGATTGCTTAAGTTCATCTTGCAAGTTGGATGGTCTTCTCTTCTCCGATGGGTAAAACCCCCAGTCATCCAAGTGAGAAAGTAATTAGGTCAACACGCAAGACAAATCTATGCCGATGAATCAACATGAGGCAAGCATCACTATCAAGGAGATTAGTAAGTTAGCAAGTTAGTTAGCTAGTCATGGTTTTCTTCATCTTCATTCTTGATTTCTTTTCCTTTTCCATCATGCACGAAGCCACCACTTCTTTCATATTCTTTTCCATGATTGTTTTATTCTTTTAAGAACAAAGAAGACACTTCGTTTACTTTCTTCACTACGGACCGTAACGCTTCTATCGCTAGCTCTCCCTGAGAATCGACTCGGTATAGCTCTATGCTATAACGGAGATAAGAAAGGGTATATTAATCATCTTTCATACATTTGTGGAGTAATCTAAGCACGAGAGGTTGTTTCTAAACCTTAACTCTCTTTCATTTGAATATACATCGTGTGCTAACAATACTTTTTTCCTCCACATTTACATACACCTTTCTCATCTAATCAAAAATGGCGCCGTTGCCGGGGAGATCAACGGATTTTCTTTAAAGTGAAGAACTAAACGAATCTTCTTCTCTGTTGCAGGTTACAGGTTGAAGAAACAGGAAACTTTGCATTGCAGTGACATATAAGTGGACCTGGGCCTCTGCTCTCGTGAAGAAATTATATGTCTTGGGTTATTGACATAAAAATGCATCTCGGGTCAATGGGTCTCATTGAAACTATAAAAGAGATGAACTCTATGTCCTTGCAAGATAAGACAAAAGCGACGATCTTCACCCGTAACATCTTGACGAATACTTAAAATGTAAATATCTCACAGTAAGAGACCCAAGTGTCTTGTAAAAAAATCTCAAAAAAGATTTGATCATCAAAAAGAAGTTGTGCTTCCTGCCACATGTAATGAATGGAATGCTTTGTGCTTTTAAAACTTCAAGAAAGTCAGCTATTATAACACTGCAATGTTTAGATTAATATCCCAATTAAAGTTCTGTGGGATGGATATCACAGATGAAGAAATGCTAGAGAAAACTTACTACATTTCATGCATCTAATCACTACAATAGCAATATCGGTTGCGTGGTGTTAAGAAATATTCTGAATTAATTTCATCACTTCTTGTGGCAGAGAAGAACAATGAACTTTTGATAAAGAATTATCAGTCTCGTCCTACGGTTCAGCAACATTTTTAGAAGCAAATGCTGCATTTTCTAAAAAAATATGGATGAGGATATAATCATGGTCGCGGCCGTGGACGTGGTTGTGGCCGTTGACGTGGATGCGGTCGAAGTGATTTTTACAACCCTTCACAAAACAACGTGATCCACAAGAAGCATCATGTAGAAAGACATGATAAAAGAAAAGATGTTCGTGAAATTTCTCTCTAGAATCCTGAAGATTCCTGTTATAAATGTAGCTCCAAAAGGCACTGGTCTCGAGTATGTCGAATACCGGAGCACCTTTGTAAGCTTTACAAGGCATCCTTGAAAGGAAGAAAATGAAGTGAATTTCACTGAACATGATGATCTTATGGATGATTCAACTTATCTTGATGCTTCAGATTTTATTGATGATTTTTCTGATCTTTAACCCATCGTGATTCTATGGATAATGGTGATAATTAAATATATGACTGTATTACTATTTTTTCTATTTGTGATTGTCAAAAATTATCTTTGAATGTAATATTTCGTTTATAATAATATATTTAAAATTTTATTCTCATCAAATAATTTATTTTGCATGAAGCTTGATATGGATTATACTAATGATGAGGTCAAGACGAAAACTAGAAATATTTACATATCAGATAATGGTATAATACACACTATTCTCAAACATAAAAGGTATTTCTCCAATTTAAAACCAACAAAGACAATTATCAATACAATATCAGGTCCTGTAGACTTGATTGAAGGAACTGATAAAGCCAACTTTATATTGCCAAATGGAATAAAGTTTTTCATAAAAGATACTCTGTTTTCACCAAATTTCAAATGAAATTTGTTGAGTTTTAATGACATATATCTTCATGGATATGATACTTAATCTGCAACTGAAGAAAATATGAAGTATATGTATCTTACTACTTATATATTAGGAAAGAAGTACATATTAGAAAAACTATCAAAGTTTTCCTCATGATTACATTAAATATATATAAATGTGATTGAGTCACAAATGGTAGTTTAAGAAGATACACAGACATTAACTCGTAGCATGACTATTTAGATCATCCTGGTTTAATAATAATGCGAAGAATTATTGAAAAATTACATAAACATACCTTAAAGGACCAGAAGGTCCTTCAAACCAGTAAAATTCCATGTGAGGCTTGTTCTCTTAGAAAATTAATCATGAGACCATCACCAGCTAAAATAAAAACTGAATCATCTACATTTCTTGAACATATTCAAGGTGATATATGTGAGCATATTCACCCACTGTGAGGACAATTTCGATACTTTAGGGTATTAATAGATGTCTCTAGTAGATGGTCACACATTTGTCTATTATAACTCGCAATGTGGTATTTGCGAGATTTCTTACTCAGATAATTAAATTACAAGCACGATTTCTTAATTACACAATCAAGAAAGTTAGACTTGATAATGCTGGTGAGTTTACGTTTCAAACCTTTAATGATTATTATATGTCAATTGGGATAGCTGTTGAGCATCATGTTGCTCATGTGTATATACAAAATGATTTGACTGAATCACTGATTAAGCGCCTCCAGCTTATTGCTAGACTATTAATAATGAGAACAAAACTTTCTATTTCTATATGAGGTTATGCAATTTTACATGCTGCGGCATTAATTCGCATCAGACCAAGTGCATATCATCAGTACTCCTCATTACAATTAGCATTTGGTCAAGAACCAAATATTTCTCATCTTAGAATTTTTAGTTGTACGGTATATATACCGATTGCTCCACCACAACCAGTGTTATAAATATCGGATATCGGCGATATATCAGTCGGCAAAATTATATCCCGAATACTGGATACCGGGTGATATATCGTGATATGATACTAAATACCGGTTGATATATCGAATAGTCAATACACATAAGACATTATTAAAAGAAATAAGTTATTATCCAAATATTATATAAAAATATCATTGAAATACCACAATGAACATAGAACAAAATAAAATGATCTCAAGCAAAAAAATAATAATTATCCAAATAAGTAACTGTATCGGTTGATATATCGAATATTTCATCTCAGATATCGGCCGATATATCAGCCACGTGGCGATATATCGGCCCATATCGCTCTAAAATGATATCCGGTAAATTTTTGCACTTATCGTATCGTTTTGGATAAAATATCAGTATCTCAGCCGATATACCGGTATATCTGCCGATATTTAAAACATTGACCATAACGTACAAAAATGGGTCCTCAAAGAAGATTGGGAATATATGTCGTTTATGAATCTCCTTCTATTATAAAATATCTTGAGCCTAAAACCAGTGATGTTTTTACGGCTCAGTTTGTTGACTGCCATTTCAATGAGGCAATTTTTCCAGCATTAGGGAATTAAAAGAAACAGTTTGAGAAGGAGATTACATGGAGTGCACCATCTTTATTGCATCTTGATCCTCACACAAACAATGTGAATCAGAAGTGCAAAAGATTATGCATTTATGAGAAATAGTAAATCAATTGCCAGATGCGTTCACTGATAAAAAAAAGAGTGACTAAATCATACATACCAGCTGTAAATGCTCCTCTACGGATTGAAATCCCAAAAGGACAATTCAAAAATAAAGTCATTAATGACTCTAAGACATGCCTGAATCGTGGTAAACCTATAAGTTCCAAAGATAAAAATCCTCGAAAAAGAAAAGGAGCAGATAAGCATGATGACCCCAATATAGAGAAATGTGTTCTAGAAGAAACACAAAATAAGACAAATCAAGAGATAGAAAACCCAGAAGGTATAGAAATTCATGATATCTCTATTGATTATGTCAATATAGGAGGATTATGGAATCGAAATGAGATGGAAAATATGGATGAAATATTTTTCTATTGTGTAGCATGTGATACTGTTAACGAAAGTGAGGATCTTGAACCAAGATCCGTCACTGAATGTCAAAATAGACATGATTGGACAAAATGAAAAAACGCTATACAGGCTGAATTGAAATTCCTTTAATAAGTGTAAAGTATTTGGACCTATTGTCCTCACGCCTGAAGCGTGAGACCAGTAGGATACAAATGAATTTTTAGTGCGAAAGTGCAATAAGAAAAACGAGATTGTGAGGTACAAACCTCACCTTATTGCTCAAGGTTTTTCTCAAAGACCTGTAATTGATTATGAAGAAACGTATTTTTCAGTAATGGATACAATAACGTTTAGATATTTAATCAGCATAACAGTTTCAAAAAATTTAGAAATGCATATGAATGTTGTAACAGCTTATTTATATGGATTGTTTGATAGCGATATTTATATGAAAGTCCCTGAAGGATTTAAGATGCCTAAAGCATCAAGTTCAAAACTCAAAGAATTATGTTCGATCAAATTACAAAGATCGTTTTATGGGTTAAAACATGATATAATCGCTTAAGCGAATAATTGTTAAAAAAAGAATATGTGAATAATCGTATATGCCCATGTGTTTTTATAAAGAAAACAACATCTGAATTCATTATAATTGCTCTCTATGTTGATGATTTAAACATCATTGGAACTCATAAAGAAGTCCTAGAAGTAATGATGTATTTAAAGAATGAATTTGAAATGAAATATTTTAGAGAAATCAAATATTGTATTGGTTTACAGATTGAGCACTTTCAAAGTGGAATACTTTCGCATCAATCAAATTATATTAAAAACATATTGAAATGCTTTAGCATGGATAAAGCAAATCTTTTAAGCACTCCAATGGTTGTTAGATCATTGAATGTGAAAAAGACTCCATTTCACCCTCGCGAAAATAATGAAGAGGTTCTTAGTCCTGAAGTACGATGCCTATGTGCAATTGGAACTCTTATGTATCTGGCTTATTTTACCCTATCAGATATAACATTTATTACTAACCTATTAGTAAGATTTAGCTCATCTCTTATACGGAGATATTAGAATGACATTAAGCATGCATTTCGTTATCTTCGAGGAACAACTAATTTGGTTTGTTTTATTCCAGAGGATCAAAATAAGAAATGATTGGCTATGCAGATAAAAGGTTACTTGTCAGATCAACATAAAACCAGGTCACAAATATGATATGTGTTCACATGTGGAGGTACAGCGATCTCTTGACGTTCACAAAGCAGACACTTATTGTCACTTCTTATAATCATGCTGAAGTCATAGGACTCCATGAAGCAAGTTGAGAATGTGTATGGCTAAGGTCTGTAACTCAACACCTCCAAGAAACCTGTAGATTATCAGTCAACAGAGATCTAACAATACTGCTTGAAGACAGTGCCGCATGCATTGCTCAAATGAAGGAAAGATTCATCAAAAGCGGCCGAACCAAGCACATACCCCCGAAGTTCTTCTTATTCAGTCAAGAGCTTGAAAAGGATAAAAAAATTAATATTCAATATATCCGATCAAGTGATAATGTGATAGATCTCTTTACAAAGGCACTTCCCATTACAACTCTCAGAAAGCTTATTCGTGATAATGGGATGCGTCATCTACGAGATTGATGAAGAAAAACTACACATACCAACTTGAGGGGGAGCTTACGTGGCTGTACTTTTTTTCCTTTACTATGATTTTATCCCACAAGGTTTTCCTGATAAAGTTTTTAACGAGGCAGCATAGAATACGTATACAAAGATGGTGTACTCTTTTCCCCTTCGCTATGGTTTTATCCCACTGGGTTTTCCTATCAAGATTTTAAATAAGACATCATAAATGGTGGGCATCTAAGGGGGAGTGTTATAAATAAATGTATTTGTCCATTTACTAGAATAGTAAAAGTTACTGTGCGATAACGCAATCGATGATGTAAGCATGCAAATAGTTATTGCATAGTATCCCAAAGTTTTTCTATAAATAGACCATTCCTGATTCATTTCAATGTATACTTCAGAAATCAATAAGAATTCCTACTTCTAGTCTCTCTAGAATTCTCTGTCTCAGTGTTATAGTTTCTCGGGTTTTACAACATTTTTATCATATTTGGCCTAATCCAATATGATAAACCATATAATATTAAAAACAACCTTTTTATTATAATAAGTTTAATCCATAATTTGTGTTATAACTGATTATTATGTTAAATTAAATTAATTATTTTACAAACCTCAACTACTTTAATTCATTAGAACTCACTATGGGTATGTTTAATAATTAAAAGTAAGAATTTTAAAAATGATTTTCTCCAAACTTTAGCTTCTCTAATTATTCATGTACGTTAGATTATCCAAATACCACACCTTAGAAATTACCATTTCATCATTTGTTTCATTATACAAGATTGCATCAAGACCTAATCTAATCTGCATTAACTATTCAAAGAATATGTTACAACATTGCTAGTTATCTTTACTACTTTTTGTAATGTTGAGTATTTTATAAAACCTTTTTAAGATTTTAAGCCACTAAAAACCAACAATCTGATATTTTCTATCCTGAAATGTTGAATCTGTCTAAATCCACAATACAAATATAAAAAGGCAAACAAAATTGTAAACAGATACCGAGATTTCTAAGGCCCTGTTTGGCTGTTGGAAAACAAAGAAAGAAAGGGAAGTGTGTGTAGGCCCCGCCAATTCAATTTTCGGGTGTTTTCCAAGCTATTAGCTTGGAATTCTAACAGCCCACTGGAGTTGTAAACAGCTGAGTTGGAAGTGTGGAGCCCACACATTTTCTTTCTCAGTTTTCACACCAAATAAAAAGAGTTGGGGACAGGAAAAACTCGTGGGGTTCACATGTCAGAGTTTTTGCCCACTTTCAGGGCAAAAAAACAGGCGCTAAGCCTGCATTGAACTACTTACCTTTTAAATTTAGGTACATCAAATTTTGTGATTAAAAGTAATTGTATGATTAACAATGAGATTTGCAGTCATACACTGCAGCAAGTGAATTCAACCCAAATCCTTCTGATGAACACAGCAGCTCAACTCTCCAAATATGTGAAAATTTTAGAGGACTGTAAATTTTGAACAGGCCAAAACTGATCTAATAAGAAAAATTATTGTTGCATAAATCAAGGCTATCAACTATAGGAACAAGCCAGATGAACTAAAATTTCAGCTAAACAATTCTGACAGGCGGTAATATCCAGTGATAAAGAAATGAAAGACTGCTAATTGTATAGCTGATATATGTCGAACAAAAGAAGAAACATATCTGACATGTTATCAGCATTTTCTGATACACTGTTGGCAGTAGTTATGTTTATTTAGGATCAGATATTAAAATCTAACTATAGCTCTATCCAATTCATTGATGTAAAATCTAACTATAGCTCTCATTATATTAAACACAGTTGTTGAGTCTTAAATGTCTCTCTATGTAATCCTACCACCAGAATTTAGACTTCAAGTGAAATTTCTCAAGTCTCAAATCCCAGCTCCCCTAGTGTTCACTGACTCTGCTAAAAATTACATCAAAGATTCAAAACATAGCGACCAAGAGGAGATCTAGACCTCTAGTTCCTATATTTTTGGAAGTGTTGGGTATCGACTCTACCCTATTGACCGAGACCTAGACCTCTACTTCTTGTACTAGAAGCCTCGCATACCCAGCACTCTTGTCCACTCGTTCTGCTGAATTTGGATCAAAGATCTAGAGTTCATCCTATATTGGATAGTCTAAACCTTTCCCATCTGGTTCCCTAGACAACACTAAACAATTTAGTGTGCTCCAAAAGTGCAGTTGGTATAATGGAGAAACCTTTTAGTGCATCAGCATTTTTAACCAGACAATGAGATAACCAGATATATTCTGCAGAGTTCTTCAGTTACTTCCAATAAGATAATGAGGAAAGCCTGTAAGACGCACGTACAATCTAGAGAAATCACAGAAATTCCAAATGATCAGAAACTTCACATTTCTGAATCAAAAATGAAAATGTATAATTGACACAAAACTTTCATTTGAAATAAACCCATCAAAAAGTTATCTTTGAAACGTGTGGTGTTTGATAAAACTGCCACCAAATACCTCAAAAAAGAATACGTTTTTTGAGTGATGAACTACAAAAGTGCAGCATCCTTATCTGATGAACAAAGTGCAATCTCAACTGGACATGGTCACACTACTTCAAAATGATGAACTATGAGCTGCTTCCATGCTACTTTAAATTTTGATGTACAATTGAACCAATGACTGGACTTGGGCCGATACCTACTAATAGCCACAAAAGCAAACAGCTGAGTACCCTGTGAGCTAGAAGTATGAACTATACTCTATTACTTCAATAAACATGAAGGCCTTCCAACCTGAAAACTACTATCAATTCACATACCAACAGGCTATAAAAGAATGGTTAGGTTAGCCTCATTAGCAGGTAAGAAGCACTAAGGTTCTTTTACATGATCTGAAAAAGAAAACCACCAAAAACTACCAAAGAACAATAAAGTAATGGAGAAGGACTTACAGCTATTTTAATATTACAGACCACATTTCCCTACATTGAGCTATTGAGAGATTGGTTGACAAAGAAATGAAAGACGACATAGCCATCCACACTTCAAGAACTAGAGCTGCCTTCACTTTCATCACATGGGGCTCTAGATTGGATTATAACTCGAGCTCCTGAAGTAAGCCTGCAAGAATATATGGGAACTTTCTCTATCAAGAAAGAGAAGCAAAGCAGTAAATATGACAAGGATGAAAAAAGGAGCAACAGAACTTAACTTTCCTCAATCTTGATCAGCTTCTCCTTTTCTTCTTTGAAGGATTCCAACCTCATGGATGATCCTTTTACTGAAGAATTATCTGTGATCTGTTCGCATCCGCCTTGTGATAATTGGCCAGAGGCTGGGCCAGCCGAAGAGATCCTCGGGGAGTCTGATATAGGTGATGTCATCATTCCAGTCCGGTATTGCTTGTTGGGTGTTGTAATCTTAATTGTTCGTGGAAGGCACTTGGAATGTGAGGAATCCACTACCTTGTCTTTGTCTCGCTTGGAATCTGGTGACTTGCAGCCCCTGCATCATCTATAGTTCGTTAGCTAAAAGGGTAAGCAAAATATGTAGGTGCATAATTTTCCAAAATAGGAGGAAGACGTCACCACAGATTCAGCAACACACTGCAAATGATTTAAGAAATACAAAAGCAAAACTCATAACAAAAGGAGTACATATGACAAACATAAGGCTTGTTGTGATAAATCACAATATTCATTATTTTGGTTATTTTTTTGTGACAAGGTATAGGCTGTGGATAAAAGAACACTAAAGTTTCTTAAGTGAAACTTTCTGCTTCAAGTAGACCTTATAATTACAATTTTCATCCTCCAAAAGAAAAAATCTGTAAACTTTCCTCTGTCTAAACCAAGTCCCAAGCTAGGAGAAGTTTTCACAGTCCTGCTTTTCTAACATTTGTAATAATGAGAGGAACTTTTCCAAAGTTATTAGTATTGTAACGAAAGGACCCATGTCAGCTATATCACTAAGAAAATGAAGAATTTATTGTCAATATACAGATCAATTAGATTCAAAGAATGAGCTATTTAATTCTCCTTAAGTTGTTAGTAACTAAAGTAAAAAAAAAACTGCTACCCAACTAGAGATATCTGAATTAGAATCCTCAGAATGATCACCTGTGCCTGTGGTTCACCTCATAATTCCGTTTCTCCAAACATTCCATATTAGCTTAGCTGTTGCTATTCTAATTATGACACTATTGATCTCCTGACCTAAAATATTTGCGTGAGTTCATAACTATATTCAATAAGGTGAGTGATGGGAATGTCAGTGGGTTTTCCGAATGGCCTTTAGACTATTATGCATGCTACTCTTCTGCTTATAGTTTCCCTGGTCTAAAAAATGCAGCGCCACGGAGAGGCTGGGATCAGGTTGACTTTAGCGTAAAATATGGTCAAATTTAGTAAAGCCCTATGACTTAGAGGTGTGCTCCACAGCCAAAACCTAATAAAAAACTACCTGGATGATGAGAATGGCATGTATTGTAGTCAACCTTGCAAACTTTAGTGTAAGAGTATGGTCAATTTTAGTAAAAGCCTTATCGGATTAGAGGTGTGCTCTACAACCAATCTTATAAAAAGTGACTTGGATGATGAGAATGGCATCTGTCCTAGTCAACCTAATAAACTTTGCAACCAAACAACTGCAAAGCTACAATTTTGAAACAAAACAATGCAAGGGCTATAGTTTTTATATTGAAAAAGTGAATACACTAAATAGAAAGTAATAATCTATGCTAGATTTAGAAGTGTGAATTGGTTCCTTGATCCTGTTAGTTTTGTCTACATGAGTAACTTACTAATTACATGGAAAAATTTTAGACTTATGAGGAGGTGAGATTTATATGTATATCAGACTAAATATATTTGAAAAAAGGGTGAAATGGTTTTGAATCATATAGTTAAGAGGAATTTGAATATTACTGAACTCGTATATTTGTCAACTTCCATTCGATTTTTATTTTTTGATACAGACATACAGTATAAACATATTCTCATGTATCCTCTAAATAACAAACCCATCAACCAAGTATCTTTGAAAAAAAATTATACTTTAGTTAATAGTATTTACTTTATCTTATTTCATTTTATTATTTCCACGGAAATAGCACATTGGTTTTGCATCCTATTAGCTCCTGAAAGGGTAGAAGATTTTGAACTTAAAAGAGCTAACATCACTAGCATGAATCAGCATATTATCTTTAAAAGAACATCCCTAATGGCTCATATTCTGATTCCTTTACATCCAACTAGTATCCTCCTCTTAAAGCAAAACCAGTTTCCTCCAATTATATCATGGATAACAATTTGTTTGGATTGTCTGATACGTAAAAACTCAGAACAAAGTATTCACATCTGTGTTATTTCAGTAGTAATCCAGTTGCTAATTCAATTATACAAACTTTGCCAACACTGAAACTAAGTTCAAAGTCCAAAAGGAAGCTTCTGTCCGGCCTATGCACCTCGACTTCAATCTTTATTCCTAATAATAGTTCACACCTCAATCACAACAAATGATGTCCCATAGCCATACCAGTGCTTAAGCATCAGGCTTCAGGCCTCTTGCCTGTGATCCAAGCGAAGGCTTCAAACATAATTATCAGAAGACTACAAATTTTGGCAAGCTTGGCCAAAGAACAAAATATAAATCATCTTCCCTTGTAACCAATTTATTTAGTTTCAGCTAGAAGTTGGTGCAAAATGCTTAGCTGAAATCATTGGATTCAAGGACCTGCACTTCTTACACATTATTCTTCCCTAGCAGGACTATTCTAGATGTTATTTTGAGATTTGAAAATATATGAAATCGTGCAATAAAAAAATATTCACTATTCAAGTAGGAAAACATCACCCCACACCTTTAGCTTATTAACTACTTTCTTCTAATAAGCACTTCCATTGAAGTAATATTGATTGCCACCAAGGTGACGTGAAGTTTTCGCATAATGTATAGAAAATTCTTCAAATTAGAATAGATATTTACCAAATAAAATAGAAGAAGATGTGATGGGGGACGAACACTAGGAAATCTCAACTTAGAATTTATCACCCAAGATAGGGTTTGAGAATCTCTCCTTTGGGCATCTCAACCGAAACAAACTGGTAACACAAAATGCTCAAATGAAAATTTTCATAATCAATCATTAACTAATAACAAAGCAGTCATGGTCTTATATAAGCCTAAAACCAATGTTTAAAATAACGATAACGTAATGATAACATTTTTCTTCTGTTATGTTAACATAGGTTAAAACGTAACGCATAACGTAGGTTACACGATTTAATATTTATTTGATAAAAATAAATATATATACTATATTTTAAAAAATTTATAAATAAAAAATAATTTTAAAACATCTAAAAAATATCAAAACAATATATAACACATTTAGCAAGTCTCACAATAATTTTTAACAAGTATCACAATAATTTTTCACATTCAAAAGTTATAATTCATAATTCCATCTACACAACAATATGATCCACATATTTCATTATAATTCATAATTTTTAGCCATGCTATTCAATCTACACAATGATTCATAATTTATCTACAATAATTCATAATTTTTTAGTCATGCTATTCATTATAATTCATAATTCAATCTACAATATGCTATTTAATTATACCCCGTGTTCTTCACTCTCTCCGATATTTTACCTCCGATCTCTCTCTGCTCTCTTTCCCCTCCTGATCTCCCTCTGCTTTCTCTCTCGATCTCTCTTCACTCTCTGTCCCTCGGGAGAGAGCAGAGAGAGATCGAGAGAGAAAGCAGAAGAAGATCAGGAGAGGAAGAGAGAGCATAGAGAGATCCGGGGGTGCCTGAAGAGAGAGAGAGAGAGAGGGGGAGGGAGAGAGAGATCGTGGGAGAGAGAGAACCACCGTTTGGAGACGACGCTGGCGAGAACCACCAGGACGGAGAACCACTAGAGGTAATTCTTCTTCTTTTGCTGTTGATCGGAGGGTATGTCTTCTTCTTTCTTCTCGGCGCCGAACGAGGAGACGACGACGAGGTTGCAGAGAGGACGACAAGCGAGCAAATTTGAGGAGATTCTTTTTGCCATAGATCAGGAGAATATGGGGGAAGGGATTTATAAAAAGTCGACTTGCACTAACGTAGGTTACGTGCGTTACGTTAATAACGTAACATAACGTAAGTTATGGACAAAATAACCATAGTTATCAAACATTGCGTTTTTTAGACCTGTTACATAACGATTGGTCGGCGTTACGTTATATAACAAGTTATAAGGGGTTATATAAAAGGTTTTTTTAAACACTGCCTACAACAACATGATAACTCCTACCACAACAAATGTGGGACTAAGATACGATAAACCAACCAATTACAATAAAAAAGTAAATAAAATAAGATAAAATGATCCAACCAACTACAACAAGCTAAGAAAAAATGACCCAACCAATTAAAACAATAAGATAAAATAACCCAACCAATTAAAACAAACTAATCCACAAGATGTCCTCATCATTCCCTGGGGTTGAAAAAACTTCGACCCTATCGAGTGTTGATCTCTTTGGCTCTCAAACGGGCCATGGTAGAGCAGATGTGCATCAAGACTGAACCAAGGCGGCAGACTTCAATAGAGAAAAGGGTTGGAGATTGGCGGTAGAGGAGAAGACTTCATCGTCGTGAGACGGAGGAGGAGCCTTCATCGTCGTGAGGCGGAGGAGGATGGGGAGGGGTTGTCGGCATTGAGGAGCTGGTGGCGATGGCGTGGATCAGGTGTTGTTGAAGGAGAGGATGAAAAGAGCAGTGGTGTGTCAAAATTTCTTCGAAGGGACTTTTGAGATTTTTTTTGTAAGATCTAGAGTTGACAAGGGGAACTAGGCTTTTGTGAAATTTTGATGGAGGCTAGGGTTTTGTGGAAGGTAAAGAAAAAGAGCAGGATTTATCTCTGATACCAAAAAGATGGACGAACACTAGAAAATTTCAACCTAGATTTTATAACCCAAAAATAGGGTTTAGAAATCTCTCCCTTGGACAGCTCAACCTAGAGTTTATCACAAAAGATAGGGTTTGAGATCTTCCCCTTGGGCATCTCACACGAAACACACTGGCTACACAAAATGCTCAAATGAAAATTTTCATAATAAATCTTTAATTAATTACAAAATAGTTTTGGCCTTATATAGGCCTACGACAACATGATAACTCTTACCACAACAAATGTGGGACTAAGATAAGATAAACCAACCAACTATAATAACCAACTAAAATAAAATAAGATAAAATGACCCATCCAATTATAACAAACTAAAATAAAATGACCCACCAACTAAAACAATAAAATAAAATGACCAATTAACTAAAACAAACTAATCCACTAGATGTCCACATCATTCCCCCGTAGTTGAAAAAAATTCGACTCTGTCGAGTGTAGATCTCCTTAACTCTCAATCGGGCCATGGTAGTAATCGTGGACCGAGCAGATGTACATCAAGACTGAACCAAGGCGGCAGACTTCAATAGAGAAGAGGGGTTGGAGATTGGCGGCGGCGGCGGAGGAGTCTTCCTCGTCAGGAGGCGGAGAAGAGGAACGGGAGGTGTCGGCATTAATGAGTTGGTAGTGGTGGTGCGTGGATCAGGCGTTGTTGAAGGAGAAGATGAATAGAACAGTGACATGTTGGAATTTCTTTGAAGTGATTTTTGGGATTTTTTTTTGGAAAGATCTAGAGTTGACAATGGGAATCAGGGTTTTGTGAAAATTTGGTGGAGCTTAGGGTTTTGTGGAAGATAAAAAAAAGAGTAGAACTTAGCTCATATATCAAAATAATGGGGGATGAACACAAGAAAATCTCAACTTATAGTTTATCACTCCCTTAGGCATTTTAACCGAAGCACACTGGTTACACAAAATGCTCAAACAGTAATTTTCATAATCAATCCTTAACTAATAACAAAACAGTATATATAGGCCGACAAGAACATGATAACCCCTACTACAACAAATGTGAGACTAGTATAAACCAATCAAATACAATAACCAACTAAAATAAAATAAGATAAAATGACCCAACCAACTAAAACAATAAGATAAAATGATCCAATCAGCTAAAACAAACTAAGATAAAATGACCCAACTAACTAAAACAAATTAATCGACAAAATGTCCCCATCATTCCCCGGAGTTGGGAAAAATTCGACCTTATCGAGTGTAGATCTTCTTGGCTCTCAATCGGGTCATAATAGTGATCATGAACCCGGCAGATGTGCATTAAAACTGAACCAAGGTGGCGGACTTCGATAGAGGAGGGGTCGGAGATCGGCGGCAGGAGAAGCCTTTATCGTCGGGAGGCGGTGGAGAAGCCTTCATCGTCAGGAGGCGGAGGAGAGAAAGGGAAGGAGCTGCCGGCGTTGAAAAGCTGGTAGCAGCGGCATGGATCAGGTGCTATTGAAGGAGAGATGAATAGAACAGTGGTGTGCTGGAATTTCTTCGAAGGGATTTTTTGGATTTTTTTTGGTAAGATTTATAATTGACAAGGGGAACTAGGGCTCTGTGAAAATTTAGTGGAAGCTAGATTTTGTGGAAGGTAAAGAAAAACAGCTGGATTTAGCTCTGATACCAAAATGATGAGGAACGAACACTATGAAATCTCAATTTAGGATTTATTATTCAAGATAGGGTTTGAGAATTTCCCCCTTTGGCATCTTAACTGAAGCACAGTGGCTACACAAAATGCTCAAACGGTAATTTTCATAACTAATCCTTAACTAATAACAAAGCAGTGTTTGCTCTATATAGGTTTACAACATGATAACTCCTACCACAACAAATGTGCGACTAAGATAAGATAAACCAACCAACTACAATAACCAAGTAAAATAAAATATGATAAATGATCCAACCAATTAAAACAAACTAAGATAAATGACCCAACCAACTAAAACAATAAGATAAAATGACCCAACCAATTAAAACAAACTAAGATAAAATGACCCAACCAATTAAAACAAACTAATCCATTAGATGTTCCCATCAAGATGGGCCCAGAATGTTTCTAAATAAGGGAACTTTTCTTCCTATATTACAATCTCTCTTCACAAATAAGCACAAATGGGAAGCAAAATCACTAATGTCAATGTATTTTTTACCACAATAGAAGTTAGAAAATTTGGTTTCCAAGAATTAACACTACCATCCACA
Source organism: Agave tequilana (assembly GCA_038442645.1). Classification (NCBI taxonomy): domain Eukaryota; kingdom Viridiplantae; phylum Streptophyta; class Magnoliopsida; order Asparagales; family Asparagaceae; genus Agave; species Agave tequilana. Next base: position 104,015 of record JAVJIF010006918.1, on the reverse strand, counting down.
GTTTTAAGGATTCTTTCCAAAATTGAATTGCACTGGCAGTACTGCACCCTCTTTCCAAAAGATGAAACATTATTGTCCTCAATTATCATGCCTACCTACTCACACTGAATGCTAAACTACCAAAAAAATTAATACAACCATCTACTGTTTGAGGGCTGAAAAAACTTCAAGAGCATTGGATGAATGGTCCACAGTTTTGCTCAACCCAACTAAACACGCAATTGAGCTGATGAGGACCACAGTTTATATCATACCCAAAGTACAGACAATTGCACTTGAAAGTAGTTAGCTATATTATTATGGCATAACAATGACATGGTTTGATGGTTGCCCTACATTTTGTTTATCTTTTGTTTTTTTTTTTTTTTTGTAGTTCGTTCCAATGAAAAAAACAATCACTAGCTATTGTAGTTTTTTAATGACATTTACAATTTCCTTGGGTAATACTTTCCTTATTGAAGGCTTTTTCTTGTATTAATTTTATAATCATTTTGTCCTAAACAGCAAATCAAACCCAGGACATCTGCAACTCCTGAAAGTATTTGTTCTTGTATATGGACCAAATACCCACAACTAACATATGAAACCATGGTACCATCTAGTAATCAACTATCAGATTATATAAGAAGGACAGGAGTTGCAATACATCCATAGAACTAAACAAATAGGTTCCATGTCAAGCAGCATTTGTGACACTACTAATCAGATTATCAAAACAACACTATCCAGTTCAGTATGTACGTTTTTGTACAAGATGGCTCTGCAGAGCTTATAATTTACTGTGAGAGGTAACATTTACCTGTCCGCATTGTAGGAAGACGAGCGCTTGAGTGTTGCGACCCCTTCCCCTATTTCCTCCTTGTGCTTCTTTGTCTCAATCAAGCTCCCACTGAAGTACTCTTTGTCTTCCATCCTCAACCCCATGAACCTCGGATTCTCCGAGAGGCAATCTAGGTCTCCCAACACCATCGATCCAGCAAACATCGGTGAGGGGAACTTCATGCGAGAAAACCTTGTCTTGTAGGTGGGAACAAGCCCAAAACTATGGTGATCCTTCACCGTCAGTGACCCACAAGTAATAAGCTGCATCAACACATTTGTAGCCCTCAACTTAGGCCAGTGGGCACAGAGACCTCCTCCTCCTCGAGAACCCTAAAGCTATTCATCTTCCTTGCATCTGCGCGAATTAAAGATTCTAAAGTTTCCATCTTTCCAGCAGAGGAAGAAGCACTCGAAGAAGTTGGAGGTGGGGAGATCTCATCCCCAGGAGCCCCGTCCCGCCGGCCCTCTTCGAATTCAATCTCAAGAGGGGGACAATCATCAGTGGAAACTCCACGGGTACACGTACTGTTAGCTTTTTCGCAAGTTTTCTTACTTCCACTATCATCAGTTTGTGTTGAAGCATCAGCAGCACCAGTTGGCTTGTACACCCTGAATTCTGATGACCCAGGTGAGCCAGAGTCCCAAGAAGGGGGCCTCCTCAGAGATTGCTCGTCTTCTTGATTAGGTGAAGGTGGAGGCAAATGTGGAGCTTTCGACTCTTTAATCACAGATTGCTCGTCTTCTTGATTAGGTGAAGGTGGAGGCAAATGTGGAGCTTTCGACTCTTTAATCACAGCTGGGGAGAGGAGGAAGAAGAAGCCTCTTGGGCTTTGGAAGAGGTGGGTGTCTCTGGTTGAGGGGACTTTAGGTTCTGTGATTTTGTGTCGGCAGTCGCATGGTGAGTTCGATCTGAACAAATTAGAAGAAACCCAACATTGTTCTTTACTTTCTTACTAAAATTAACAATTCAAATAGAACGTTTGCCACTTTTCTCCATGAAAGTACCTGGAGGAGACTGATCCAAGAGCTCAGAGCCTTGAGGACATACTCATTGCCATAGGCTGGAAGGATCAGATCATCTTCAGAGAGATCATGCCACACAAACCCACTATTATAACCCTAAAAACAACATTTCAACAGATCAACTAAAACCAAAAAACCCAAACAAAAGGGACCCAAAAAAAAAGGATTTTTATCAAATGGGCAGTGTGCATTGCATTACCTCTTACAAGACCAAGAGTACATTGAAGGCATCCCCTTTCCTCTGAGCTCATTCAAACGTTTAATTACATCTAGCAACAAACAAATCAGCTCAAAGATCACTCCTTTCCCAAAATAAACCAAAAATAAAATCTGGGTTTTGTTCGATTTCATCAACTGACCTCTGAGATAGAGTCCCTCAGGAGACGAGATGGGCACCTCAATGAAGTGAGGATGCTCAAGGTGGCGATTTCTACAGAGATAGTACACTACAGGGGTCTTTCTACTGCCTTGTTTTGGGGCCGGCCTCGACCTCTCAGGGCTCGCTTGAACACCATACTTCCTCATTCTAGCTTCCATCATCTCTTCCCTGAAGCTTCAACCCAAAAAGGGGAGCAATGGGGGAGGGTCTGTGACTAAAAAGGGGCCAAAGAGAAGTGGACAAGATGTGCTCTTTTGCTGTGTGCGCTTGTGAGTTGTGTGATTTATGCACCGTTAAAGAAAAGGCAAAGGAGTGGAGAGTGGAGAGAGATCAACAGTTGAAGGGAGCAAGAGAGGTGGTGGTTGTGTTTCTCTATGCTGTTTCTTTAATAACATAATAATATAATATAATATAATATGATTATTAAAATTTTACCAGTGTATTTTATTGTAGAGAGGTGGCAGCAGGAGAATGTTGGAAACAGACAGTTGAGGGACTTGGACCAGAAAGTACTACTAACAGAAAGTGACGAGAGAGAGAGAGAGAGAGAGAGAGAGAGCATTGATAGAGGATCGTTAGAACACAAAGACAAACTCCCAACGCTCTGCTTTCTCTCTCCCCAGACCCCACTAGGTTTCTGCTGGATGAGTGTAATGATTAGAGGAGAATGTTTATAGTTGTAGTAGCTGGTTATTACAAGATTTCAGTTGCAGAAGAGATTTCAGTTGCAGAAGAAATATGTATACGTTGGAATGTGTTTTTTTCCTCAGAGGAAATTAAAAAGAAAAAGTTATGAACTTTGGTGATAATCATATTGCTTCATTTTTTTTTTTCCTTAGAGAATTCTTTAAAATCTCACAAGTTTGTAAATCTTATTTTTTCTGGAAACAAGTCTGTAGAGATGGAATTTAAATGCAAATATATTCTCGATGTTGTTCGTTGCTCATCTACAGTCTGAAAAACAAAGAAAAGAGAAAAGGACTTCTTTTCAACTTCTTGGTTGAAGAAATATTCTCGAAGTGTCAATATTCCTACTCTTATGTGTTTAATTTTTAGCAGTTTTTATCATTTTAAGTTGTAATTATGAAATAACTTTTTCGATGTTGCTAGTGTGCTAATGTGACAATTGCAACAACTACTTATGTAACGGTCCCAGTTTTCATAATATTTCCATATATATAAACATTATATTGATCTCTAGATTATCATAACCATCTCCAAAATCCTTGAAAATTTTGTCAGCACTTCCTCTGTAATATAGAGTCTACTTGATACATTGACACATACAGTTCTATATTTCTCATCAATCAGATATGTATATACAATATCCCATGCAGTGGGATATCACAATTTCGGCTTGACATCGCCTACTTAAATTCTCACACATATATCATGTGGATACAACACAAGATAACAAATCCAAGACTTTCTTGAGAATAATCTCCTTGGTATCACCATCTAATACAAGCCAACTCAAGATAATATTCATAAGAACTTATACACAAGTTCACGTATATACATCATATATGCAACTATTCAATCTAACTATAACATCAACTCTAAGTACATGCATATAACCACATTACTCAATTACAAGTCAATATAGAAGCTTGATAGGCCCACACAATGAATGTTGTGCACCTTTTCAGTGCTCTACTCTTACTTTTAGCTGCTATTTATCTCTGGCTTGCCCTGAAAAACATGAAGCTATGGGGGGGGTGAGCTCGACAGCTCAGTGAGTGGAGTCAATCTCATTCATAATTGTAGCATGGCATTAACGATGTATAGTATTCATGATACATGAAAATAAGATGAATGCAGTACATGAAGTATGTGGTACCAAATGCTTCTACTTGATTGTAAATTTACTTTCAGTTACTGTTCAATTGATGCTGATAACTGTACACATGACCAGTATCAGATGTCTTCAATACCATATACAATAACACATCTAACATACCCTTAGTGTCACGCACACACACATACATATATGTCACACATAGCCATTCATTCTCAATAATTTGTGAAGTTGCATATATACGTATCGTAGCACCGTCTTCGCACTCCGCCCGTGCAATACGGGTCCCTTCCTCCATATATATACACATATTTATATAGCACCGTCTTCGCACTCCGCCCTGTATACGGGTCCCTTCCTCCTGATATATACACATTTTTATATATATGTAGCACCGTCTTCGCACTCCGCCCTGCATACGGGTCCCTTCCTCCTTTCAATAAGGTATATATACACATACATCTAAATACACACAATATCGGCACATTCAATTTCATAAGACTCATGTATAAAGCACATCATTTCCTATATGGAATGATACTCTCAATTAATACTTGCTCGTTACCTTGTATTCTTATGCAATATCCGCACCAATTGTCTTAACCAAGCATATCACACATATATATATGTACAAAATCAAGTAACATACACCAAACATATTCATGTCAATAATAATGAATTCTATTCCGTAACATGTATGTCAATGCCCTTATACACCATATTTCAAAATGCAAGCCACATATGCAAATAGGTAAAATGCTATATCAGACAAGTTATTATTCGTTTTTGTAATCAGGTATAATGCAATCCAATTTATTAAAAACCCCACTCACCTTTGTCTGACTTCAGTTATCAATCCTGCGGATACGTAGCTCTCGATTGCACGATCACAATGGTTCAAAAATCGCTCGAATCCGACTCCGGATGATCAAGTTATCACCCAAAAATCAAACCAATAACTTAGGGTTAGATATCAAATATTCAGAAGTATCCGGGGACCCATTATAAATTTTTGGGGTCTAAAATTAAATAACAGAAACTTTCAAGGGGTTAAATAAAATTTACCTTTCTTTAAGTGATTGGGTCGGGTTCGGGTCTTAATGGGTCGGATTGAATCCAACCCGAAACCCTCACTTCCTCTTTCTCCTCTTTTCTTTTCTTTTCTTTTCTTTTTTTTTTCTTTCTTTCACAGAACAGCAGCAGCAGCTTGCTGCTCACCCACCGCGGCAGCGGCCGTGGCCGCCGCGCCCGCGGCCGCCCTGGCGCCGCCGGCGCCTCCGGCCGCGCCTGCCGCCGCCTCCCCTTGCCGCCGGTCAGTACAAGGAGGAAAGGAAGGAGAGAGAGAGATGATATGTGTGGGAGAAAAGATGGGAAAAATAAAAGAAGAAGAAGAAGAAGGATCCCCGCCCCTCCGGCCGCCCCTCCGGCCACGCCCTGCCCTCGCCGGAGGTTACAGAGAGAGGGAGAATAGAGGGGACTCTGAGGTTGGAAGAGAGAGAATGTGAGGGGAAGAAATGAGAGATTTTGGCCATTTTCTCCTTAAATATTTGCTTCTCCCTCAAATGACACCTAGCACTCAAGTTCCAAGGATTAATCCCAACCATCCATTTCTCATCTCCATGCACCTACTCCCACTCACAATTATTTATTTAGGTATTTAGCTAGGTACTTATAGTGGTATTAATACCACAAGAGTATTTCATATATGATCACTTAAAATATTACCCTACTATCTCTCCATATATACATGAATAATTTATATACATGTATTTGTGGATATACACCCTCTCCCACGTATGTACATTATTTTAAAAACATTCAATATATATAACTTATATTCACCAATTTAGAACTCTACAATACTTATTTTTCATTTCGTGTAACATCAAATAAATTATTATCTCATAATTATATGCTAACCCAAAAATTAATAATAAAAAAAATCAGGGTTGTTACATTCTACCCCCTTATGAAAGTTTCGTCCTCGAAACTTATTGCAATTGGAATGGGATAGGGTCAAATATTTGTAATTCATCTTTCGGTTCCATGTGGCTTTTACAATTTTACACTTGGCTTAAAATCTGTATATGTTTCTAGCTGTAGAATATATCCCTTTCGAATTTCAGCTCACCTATTGTTTGTCTGAACATTGGCAGCTCAAAACTTTCAGGTTATGCAAGGAATATATAAAAAAATCTAAGATGAATTGGAACAAGGATTCAATCCTTCTCACACGAATGTTGCCGACTGTCTCAATGCTTGATATAATAATTTTACTTCATAACCAATGGTAGTTCCTTTAAAACAATTTCCCATTTTATTTAAGGTCAAATCCCTTCTTAACATCAATCTTGACCTCAGAGCTTTGTAATTTTGAATGTTTTTCTGGCGGTGAAGTCAGATAATATTAACAGATCCAATCTAAACTCGGATATTCGACTGGACCAAAGCATTACAGATTCAAACTACTTTTCTTTCCGATTCGTGTCACAACTATACCGAATATGCCTTAATAACAACTAAAATTTCTAGAGAACTCCAATATTAAATCCTATGTCATGTGAAGTGAGTGAGTTAAGATTTCTATATTTCATCTCTCTGCTCTTACATAACATCTTCGACTTGCAGACTCTTCGGCTTTACTATTATCAGAGAAATGCTTTTCATTTTAATTACTTTACTTTGTAGACTAGAACTTGTATCAGTTCTTCCACATAAAATATATCTGTCTTGGTCCAACAAAATAAATAAAAACTCAAAATCTTAGTGGCTTTAATTTACTAGACTGATTATCATTTAATACTTTATTGACTGGACGAAGCTAATTCAATCAAAGAATGCTAAAATCATACCCTTCCATCCACTTTTTCATGTATGTGATGATTACACTATTATCTGATCATCCCTTTTTTTTTTTTTTTTCTAAATTAGTTTCCCACCACAAATTTACCAATCATAGGCAAGTTAACAATCCTTGTATAAAGTTCACACTTATTCATTAAACTGGACATGTGGCAATCAATTTTAACTCGTAGGATGTGCTCCTACGGATTTGTAATGATTTACAAAAGATGTATCATTGCTTTACAGTCTTATTCAAGAATTATCACATAATTTATAAGGAAACAAAACGAACTTACAATCCTTCTTTTATAGAAGACACTGAGTGTTTTAATATTTCAGCAACCGTAACACTTTACTTTATACTCGTTGTTTTCTAAAATAACAAGAATCTGCTCTTAATCATGATAAATTCCAATTCTAACATAAATATACATTACCAAGGTTTCATTATTCTATGCAACATCTGGTGGTAAGGTTAATCGATATTCAATAGATCCAATTTGATTTGTTGTATCGAAAAGTTAAATACATCAGAGATCCAAATTTGCTTTTCATTGTGACTTGAGTTGCCCCAAGAATATTATGAGAACTGCCAGAGTCATTGGTTCACACAATTCTTATCTGCCCTGAGCAACTTTCATTCTTCTCAATTATTCGAATTTCTTTAAAAATTTCTGAACTATTATGATTATTATTTTTGAGACACTGAATATATAAGGATTACTTCATGCTTCCCATTATAATCTATTGCATTTAACATCTTCTCCACTTTACGAAGCCATCCCTCTTTACTTACAAAAGATGAGAAGTTTGACCCTAAATTACCTCTTAACTTCATATTTAACTCCATTACTAAAACAATAGAATAAGTTTCACACCCTATTCATATGTTCGATGAATAAGTTATAATCACTGATATCATTATCCATTCTCTGGATTTTTTTTTTTTTACATAAACATCATGGTTTCCACATTAGAGATCTTACTGTATCAAATTTCAATTTCACAAGTTTTGAAAGAATTACACTGTGTAAATAATAACTACCCATGACACAGGTACATACATACATAAAATTCACAATAAGTTACAATTATTGTTCTCATGAATGTTGTTACTTGATCAGGTTTCGTCTAGTGAACCCAAACACTATTTCATGTTATTTGTCTTGATATAACTTAGTGTAATATCAATGATAGTTACAACTTACGGTGAGCACCCGACTTGACTCTGTATACAATAATTGGTTGAGACAGAAGATAAGGATTTCTTATTTATCAATATGATTCATACAACTGAAAGGTCTCTTACTTAAGTGTAAACTTTTAAATCTTTGATAAGGATCTGTATAATACCACCCACGTACGATTGTCTCACAACATAACTTGCTTCTCAAATTTCACATATAATGATCATGCCACTATACATACAAAATAAATGACATTCATATCATCAGTCCCTCAGCATACTGGTGGACTCACAATTATATACATAAGTATGCATCAATCGTCTTATCAAACACTATGGGTACCTATGATTCTGTCTCTAGATTCTCCAAAAAATATATCATCCTCTCTTCATTTCATATTCACACAGTATCAATTATCCCTATATAAGGATGCTCTTCAAAGAGTATCAAAATCCATAATCCTTTCAGTATGACGTATCCCTTACATTCTTTTATCTGAGACCTTGATTATCCCACAACTAGATTCTTAATAAGGTCTTCTGCTCCGATTAATCTTAATTTGCCTGATATTTCAATTACTTTCATATTCCAGTGTCCCATATCACTGGCAGCTCATACTGAGGGCCCGCACCCCCAATAGAACACATTCGAATCAAGGCACGCGGGTACGCCCTCATTCGAACGTATGAAAATAATCAATATCCTGCACTTCGAGATCAATCATACACGTCAGAACCGACTACCCCCCTAGAATTTCTCATATACAGTCACGCTACCAATCAAACAATGCACACATACATACATATTAGTCCTATGGATCAATCCCGATGTATAAATAACAATTCTAGGTCACATTCCTATGCCTATACTTTCTAGGCCCTATATCTCAGCCTTACTCCTCATTTCTAAACCTTTACTCTGATACCAACTGTAACGGTCCCAGTTTTCATAATATTTTCATATACATAAACATTATATTGATCTCCAGATTATCATAACCATCTCCAAAATCCTTGAAAATTTTGTCAGCACTTCCTCTGTAATATAGAGTCTACTTAATACATTGACACATACAGTTCTATATTTCTCATCAACCAGATATGTATATACAATATCCCATGCAGTGGTATATCACAATTTCGGCTTGACATCGCCTACTTAAATTCTCACACATATATCATGTGGATACAACACAAGATAACAAATCCAAGACTTTCTTGAGAATAATCTCCTTGGTATCACCATCTAATACAAGCCAACTCAAGATAATATTCATAAGAACTTATACACAAGTCCACGTATATACATCATATATGCAACTATTCAATCTAACTATAACATCAACTCTAAGTACATGCATATAACTGTTTCCATTATATTTGCAAAGGGGGAAAACTAACAAATAAAAGTTTGAGGAGCTAAATTACAAGTATTCTCAAAAGATTACAAGTAGATCTCCTCAGAGATTCTGGAAAAATATGCCGATAGGAGTCTGGTCAGCGCGCGACCACTTTGTCCCTTTGACGATGCGAGCGATGAGATTCCCTTCTCGCCTGGTTCCGGGAATCAGAGAATAGAGGATTGGTAGAACCCTCTTGCTACTTCTCAAAACCGCCTTCTGTGAGGAATTCCTTCTCGCCTGGTTCCGGAGATTCCTTGAAGAAAAGAGGTTGCTAGGGTATCACCACCCTGAAAAGAGAAGTATTTCTCTTGGAAGGTCTCTGAATTAGAGAACGCACGATGCGTTATGAAGAAGTCTCTGCTTGTGGAGTCTTCTCTCTTGTGCGATCCTCTCTCTTGTGCGATCCTCTCTCCCTTGTGCCCCTGACGGGCTATTTATAGGGAGAGCAAGGGTATAATCGTCCCCTTGAAGATATGGAAACAGATTGAACCGAATCTGTTTGAATCTGGAAAGTAGCCTTGCTGAGAGGCTAGGATAGCTTCTGCGGAGCTAGAATTGGCAGGTCGGTTGATCTGTTTTGATCCTTTCCATATCGCTGGGAGATTCTCCTTGATCCTCTTACTCGTTTCAAGAGAGTCAAGAGATAGCGGCAATCACCTGCCGTATTTGAATCCTGATTGGATTAGATTTGATTGAATCCAATCTCATCAGGAGATTTGATTGGTCAAAGGTTGACCGTAGCAGGCTGATAGCGGAGCTGCCCGCTTTAAAGCTCATAGCGGAGCTAGAGGCAATCTTTGGCGAGGTCTGAAAGAGGCTTTTCGGCGAAGCTGTCAGTTAGCTTCCTGGCGAAGTTGGATGATGCTAGCCTCTCAATCGAGGCTATCTCCTTGGGCTAATGTAATGCTAAATGCTAGCATCTTAGACCTGCTGAGGTCTGTTTAGAAACAATCCGGGTTCACTGTTCTGCTTGCTGGATCAGTGGAGTCCAAGCCGCTTCCTTGTCCCTTGGAGGTGGGTGAAAACTGGTCTTCAGCTCGTCTTGTCCCTTGTCTTTTGTAAATGTCAACAAGTTTAGACATCGTTCGGACCAATGAGAATCTTGTCTTTTTTAAGTGTCAACAAGACCCCTTCAAAGTTTTCGAGAGTCTGCAATAGCTCAGACTCCGAAACACTTTGAACTGCTGTGATGGTGGTGTGGAGTATGAACATCGCCATGATGGTTGAGTTCAGCTTCGCTTTCAAACCTGCTTTGGGATGAATTCGCCGAAGAATTATACTGGTTCGCGAGTAGCTTCGCGTCGGGGTAGCTCCGCATCTGGGCTTCCAAGAAATAAGTTCGCTTTGGAACTCCTGTTGCCTTTTCAAAGCCAACTGCCGTGGGGCGGTTACGAGGAGGATCATTCCTTCTTTCGCGCCAATCGAGGGAGATGTTCTCCGATTTGCACGTTTCCAAGGGAGGATATTCCCTTTCTTCAAGGCGTCATAAGTGCCTTTCATGAGGGAGACGTTTTCTCCCTTTGCACGGTTCCAAGGGAAAACGTCCCTGAATGCGCTCGTGCTTCCACGCTTGGGGTGAGAGTGCTCAGGCCATGGGGCCTATAAATAGGACACTTGAGGTCCTCTGAAGAGAAATGTTTTGCCTTCCTTCTCTTCTCTTGGTTGTGAGAGATACTCAGATCTCTGAATTAGTGGGAAAGCCCACTCTGGTTGTCTAACCGGCCAAGGACCAGTAAGTCTTGATCGTTCAACGACTTCACCGATTTTAGGGAATTCATCTCCCTTGGTTTAGCTTTGACAGCTGCTTTAGGGATTGGCTTCCCTTGCTCTTCATCTTGCACTTGGCTGATCTGCAGAGAAGAATTTCAGCACAGCTTTCTGTGAAGCTATCATCTTGATTTGATCAGAGAAAGATCACTGCATGTTAAGTCCGCTACACAGGCAGAACTTAGGACTTGGTCTCTTCAAAGGTTGAGCCAGTCTTGCCATATTGGTGAGTGTTGAGACTGTTCCTCACAAGATCAGTCTGACTTTGCCATAGAGGTGAGGCTAGGACTTGGCGTTTGCTGAGCCAGCCCATAGTTGCTGCGCAGGCGGGGCTTATCCTCTGCTTTGACTGAAGTCGGATTACTTTGCCGCTGAAGAATCTGACTTAATGTTTTTGCAGCTCTTTCTGTGCTTGGCTGCTAACTTGCTCTAATTTGCCTTGCAGTGATCTATGCTTACCAGTCTGGTAACTTGATGGAAGAAACCATGAAATTTCCTTATGCTTCCCGGTTGAAGCTTCACTTTTAAGCAGGAGGAACAATTCGGGGCAGCGGATGTGCGTCCCAGGGGTTGTGTGGCAGCCTCTTATACGAGATGATTCGTTCTGAGGTGAGGCTGGTAGCCGCTTTGTCGGAGATGATCCGCTTCGGGGTAGTGGGCGTCACCTGTGAGATCACTGACATCATTACCGACTTTCAACTTTGGTGGCCTTTGGGGGCGATCCACTTCAGGAAAGTGGGCATCGCGCCTGTTAGATCACTGGTACCATTGCCGACTTTCAACTTTGGTGGCCTTTGGGGGTGATCCACTTCAGGAAAGTGGGCATCGCGCCTGTTAGATCACTGGTACCACTGCCGATTCCCATTATACGTGATCTATCGTGTTGGCGGCGATAGGTTTTTATTGCCAGGCTTCAACAAAAAATGGCCTGGCAAGATCTGCCATTTTGTGGAGAAAAATGACCGTGTCCTTGTGGCGCCACTGACTACGGCCCTATGCAGGAGGAAGGCCCTTCCTGTCCCGTTGGTCTGGCCTGGGAGCAGATAAAACCGCTTGTATGCGAATGACCTTGTTAGGCAAATTGGTGTGTTATATGAAACACAACTTTGATGTAATATCAAATGTACCCTTGCTTTTGAATCAATAAAAGTTCATCGTCTGATCATCTGACTTTTGCTTACTTTCACTGAGAGTTTGGCCATTGCTGGGCTAAACTGTGTGCGGAGCTAAGGACATAGTCCTTCCTTCGAATGGTCTTCGCGAGACTGGTGTGTACCGCGAGCAGCACGCTTTTTAGAGGGCTAAGGTAGGCTTTTCATCGAAGCCCTTGAAGGATTGTGCGAAGTCCGCACTTTTACACTAGTGCGAAGTTAACTCTTAGTAGAGTTGAACCGGCGCTTCTGGGAAGGCGCTTCGGGCGCTGTTTCGAATTAATTCGAAACGGCGGCATGGGCCTTTTTTCGAGGCCTCGTTTCAGGCGCTGATTGGCCTATAAAAGCCCGATTGGGCTGAATATGGAAAGGTCTTCCTTTTTTTCAGAGAACTTTCTATCTCTTCTCTTCTTCTTCCCTTTCATTCAGAGATCTTCGAGGACTCTAGCAACTCTTCAATGGCGCCCAAAGATGAGCGGGTAAGGAAGCAGCGACTTCTGCAGCAGAGGGCGTTCCTCCTCCGGTCATCGAGCGACCTGTCGCTGGTAAGAGACTCTTCTTAGAGATGGTGGTCTTGCTCCTTTGGAGTCGATATTTGACCATTAGGACGATCGAGTATGATCTGTCCTTATCAGGAAACTCGTTTCCCTTCAACTTCCCTATTTTGCTTGCACCAGGGAGTTAAGAACTGAACAGTTCTTCTTTGGGCTTTCGCACGAAGCCATTACTTGGGCCGTCTCCGTACTGTTTGAGGAAAAGGACTTGAATAAGTCCTCTCAGTCATGATGACTTTTGACCATAATGCCCTTTTGATGACATCAGCCCTCAGGGCTATACCACTTCCTGCTTATGCGAAGTTGTGCTTCGGATTTCTTCCTGCGAAGATGCAGTTTCATCCACGAGATCATGCTTCATCGAAGCTATCGCCTTGCTGGCTTTTCTCGCTGAGCGAGGCTATGCCTTAGTGAATTTTTATGCTTTTGCATCCACTTGATTGGTGAACTAATCATATCTTACTCTGTTTTGCAGTACATCACGCCTCCGGCCTCCAGAACAGTCTGTTCGGTCTAGCCAGTCGAGCAGGCGGAAGCATCAGCTTGCAGTTCTATGGGCAGGCTTCGTTGTTCAGTGAGCCGAGCTCCCTTGTACGGGATACGCTCATCCAGGAGGGTCGTCCGCAGGCCATGCGGAGCATCTTGACTACGGCTCCACTTGAAGATATCGACCGTCAGGCTTACAGAAAGCCTGACTTCATGTTCGGGGATGCTGCTCCTGATCCAGATCGCCAGCTGCAGGCCGGTGAAGGCCAGTGGATCTTCAAGTTGGACGGCGAGAGATTCTATCTCCCGTCCTCTAAGCGGCATTTTGCTTTGTCTTCCTTCGCGAGCGCGACTCAGGCTCGGAAGATGGCGTGGGGCGTGAGTCTAAACGCCGAGTCTGTAAGTGTCGGGAGGTTGACATTCCAGTCCGGTTACTCGAGGGCGGGCCATCCTCGTAGCATAATGGGGCTATACCCTGGGAAGGTATCGCGGGACCTTCCAGTAGGAGAGAACCCAGCTGCGGCGCCGACCTTTGGCACTCAGTTCTGCGAAGTTGACGGGAATTACCCCGCCACCGATTTCAGGACTCCCGGTTGGGTCCATCCTCCTAGGTCGTGGTGGGCGGAGTTGACCAACTATATCCTCACTCATTTTGAGGGGGATTTAGAGAGGTTAAACCTCCATGAGGCCGTCAGGGCGACCTGCTACGGCATTGAGATGAAGGTGGCGTGCTTCTACGCCATCCTTGAGTTGTATTGCCCGGCCTCGGGGACTTTCTTCACCCCAGTTGGTGAGTTGGGCATGGCCCTGCACGAGATGCGGGAGATCTCTGCTTTGCCCTTCGGGTCTCTTCCATACGAAGAGTACTTTCCCTGTGAGGCGGAGTTGGCTATTCTGGAGAAGCAGGAGCCTGCTCTGCTCGAGACATATCGGGAATTGATGTGCCACTTGCACATTTGCTCCAGCATCCACACTGGTGGCAAAGGTAGCTCGAAGAGCTTGAAGAGCTGGGGGAACTACTTGTTCCCGGATATGACTAGTGCGCCTGAGGCAGCTCATTGCGGAGTTGCTGAAGAAGACATCTTGGCACGGATGGAGGTGCATGCTGAAAAGGACATCGTCGTGGCAGAAGATGATGGTCCTTTCGAGAAGGGTGATGTTCTTCGGAGCTTTCACCATCAGGCCCGTCGGCCTATGTCTCGCAAGGCGTTGCTGGCCGGCTTCTTAACCATCTGGTTAAAGAAATGTGTCGTGCCTTCTTCTTCGAGTGACATCGTCCACCCGACTGTGCTGCTGCCTGCCGTCCGCTTGGTTCATGGCCATCGTCTGGGTCTTCTCCCGGCCATGGTGTGTTGTATTCAGAGGGGCCTTCGTGCACTGACGGAGGCTTTCTGCAGGCCAATGGCGTCAAGGCGAGGGAAGGGTGCCGTCCTGCCTTGTGATGGACCCAATCCTAGGGTAGGTTTACCGTACACCTACTTGATGGCGTGGTTCGCCTTGCACTGCCCCAGTTTAATTGGAGCTGGGGAAGACCCTCCGCAGGGTGTTCAAACGACGCTTCTCCGTCGCTTTGAAGGCCGTTCGTGGCAGAAAACTTATGTGGCCGAGGCCCGTAAGTTAGTGCGTCGTTATGACGCTTATAGCCTGTTCCGTTGTTTTCCTCGCCTGCGAGGTGCAGGATACAACGAGGAATTCCATGATGTGGAGTCAGGTCGGTCTCCCATGAGTCGGGGTGTTTTCGAGTGGCTGGTCTGTATCCGGCCCTCGCATTTGCTGTACAGGAGTGGGGATACCTGCTACCTGGAGCCCTACGTCCCGAGCCGATTTGCCCGCCAATTTGGGTATGATCAGTTGTATGTAGGCAACCCCAATCCGGACCTGGCTTTCATGGGGAGCCTCATTGATGGGGCTCGTGGTTGGCGGTTCTTTATCGCGAATGACACTGGAGCGCGGCTGCGCACGCCGCTGAGGGATCCCGGCCTTTGGACGACCCTGTGTTTCTGCCAATGGTATGCGGCTTCGAACTCCACGCCTGCTGGGTTTAATGCCAACCGTTCGGGTGTGAAGTTAATTTCTCATCAGATGAGGTAGAAGGCTTCTGATAAGATGGAGGGCAAACGAGTCCGTGTTCCTGGCATAGAGGAGTTCATCGCTGTAGATGATAGCGGGGCTTCTGATGCGGGAAGCCCTTATTTCGAGGCAGAGACAAGGGCTGATGCCCACGAAACTGATATTCGTGAAGCCGGGTCTGGTGTAGTGGGGACAGCTCCCTCACAACATGTGGAGGAAGTGGAAGAAGAGGACTCTGATGTCCACTTCAAAAGGAAGCGTGGGAGTGGATCCCGTAGGAAGTCGTCGGCGAAGAGGCCCCGTCGCCAGACTCCTACCATCGTGGTAGAAGGTGAGCCCTCTGCTGCGCCTCCTTCTGCTGCTCCATTAGTGGCTGAGCCGTCGGTTGCTGAACCGACTACTGGTAAGATTGGCCCCCCGTCTAATATGCCTTCAGCGCACTTTAAATAACTCATCATTTGCTTTTTGTTGCAGGAGCTGAGGAGCATGGGGAGCGAAGAGACCAATATGATCCTCTATTCGCCTATAGGGCTGCAGCCGGTTCCTTTACTCGCTCGGAGGAATCTGGAGGTGATGTGGCCGACATTGGCCCGTCGGGCGCTGGGACTTCTAAAGGAAGTCCTATGGCATCCAGCTCTACCGGGTGGTCTGCGGAGGAATCGGCGAGCAGGCCGGCTATCCGCGTTGATTCTGGCAAGAACTTCGCGATGGAACCCCTAGAGACTGATGAGGCTGACGAAGTAACATCAGCCTTTGGTAAAATGACGACCTTTTGATCTCCTCTTGTTTACTGCATCCGCTTTTTGACCATGGCTTTGTTGTAGGTGTTCGGCTCAAGATGCGTCGGCTTTGAAGGAGCCGGAGACTTCCCCTGGAAGATCAGAGGGTAGGTTGAGTGCTTCGTCCGCGGCGGATGTTGCCATGTTGGACGCGCTGTATGGCGACCTCCCCTCTTATCAGCCCATAACAACTGAGAGGTCGGGGGTTGTGGAGACGGCAGTCCCACGGATGCCTTTACTCCCGAGTGAGATGCCGGTGAGTATGGAGTTGAGGGTGATCACCAGCCCTGCCTCCCCAACTCAGGTGGTTGAGCCTGTTGCTCCAGAGGTGGTTGCCAGTCCTACCTCCGCGGTGGCTGGCGTGCTGGTGTCGCTGAGGACTCCGCCGAGGTCACCTTTGGCTTGCCCTGCTGCTGTCGACATTCCCGCTTCTTCTTCTGTGGCGGTGTCGACTGGGTTGGTAGATTGCTCCGAGGTTGTCTCAAGGGTTGATGAAGCTGAGAATGATTTCATCGGTAATCTGGTCGACAGCTTCTATAACAGTTTGGAGCAGACTATCGGTCTAGTCTTGAAGGGTTCGCCTGTGCCATTCTCGGTCTAGTCTTGAAGGGTTCGCCTGTGCCATTCTCAAAGCTGAAGATGGTCCTCTCCCGTGGGATTGAGTGTATCCGGGACTTTGAGGGGTACCATCAAGCTACTGCTCTGGAACTCCTGGTAGATGACCTTGAGAAGGACGTGGAGGAATGGCGCCGCCTCTATAGTTCAGACGCAGCGTCTTTGGCTGATGAACGGCTCTCACATCTTGTCGCGCAAAGGCGCGAAGCTCGGCTTGCTGCTCAAGAGGCCGCTGAGGCTATCTCCTCTGACTTGAAGTCCTTGGAGACAGAGCAAGTAGAAGTTGGGAGTGCAATTGACGCTTCCACCAGTGCTCTTCTTGATGCCGAAGATAAGATTAGAATGGCCGAGGAGATGATCAGGAAAGCAAATCTCCTCTTATCCAAGGCTACACCGATGCGTCTTGAAGAGACTGCGCGGCTTAAGCAGCTTAGGGCTCAAAGTGAAGAATTAACACGGCAGGAGTCGTCACAGAGGGCGACTTTGGCGGAGGTCGAGGCTCGTCTGGCTCAGGCGGTGGACTTCGATGAGGCTGAGCTAAGATCACAGGCGCTGGCCCAGGCTGCTGATGACAGGAGAACGAGGCTAGCTTCGCTCGGGGATCGGATCCGATCTTATCATGTACGCCTATAGGCTCCCCCATGTATCCCATCCTTTTGGCTTTAATATAAGATTTTCCTTTTGACTTCTGCTGTTTGGATAATGAGACATGACTGTCTGTTGGTTCAGAGGTCGCAATGACATAACCAATTGAGATGTTGCCAGTCTCGAGGTTAGCCCTTTGCAGGGCTAAAAGGGGAGATACTTGCCTTTTGTAAATGTCAGCAAGCATCGAGATTGAGATTTAGCTGTCTGCTGGTTCAGAGGTCGCAATGACGTAACCAATTGAGACGCCACTAAGCTCAATGATAGATGAAACTTGGCTATCTGCCAGTTCAGAGGTCGCAATGACGTAACTGGTTGAGAAGCCACCAAGCTCAAAAATGGGTGATACTTGTCTTTTGTAGATGTCGACAAATATCGAGACCTGTCTTTTGTAAATGTCAACAGGACTCGGGATTGAGACTTAGCTGTCTGTTGGTTCAGAGGTCGCAATGACGTAACCAATTGAGACGCCACTAAGCTCAATGGTAGATGAGACTTGGCTATCTGCCAGTTCAGAGGTCGCAATGACGTAACTGGTTGAGAAGCCACCAAGCTCAAAATAGGTGATACTCGTCTTTTGTAAATGTCAACGAGTATCGAGACCTGTCTTTTGTAAATGTCAACAGGACTCGGGATTGAGACTTAGTTGTCTGTTGGTTCAGAGGTCGCGATGACGTAACCATTGAGACGCCACTAAGCTCAATGGTAGATGAGACTTGGCTATCTGCCAGTTCAGAGGTCGCAATGACGTAACTGGTTGAGAAGCCACCAAGCTCAAAATAGGTGATACTCGTCTTTTGTAAATGTCAACGAGTATCGAGACCTGTCTTTTGTAAATGTCAACAGGACTCGGGATTGAGACTTAGCTGTCTGTTGGTTCAGAGGTCGCAATGACGTAACCAATTGAGACGCCACTAAGCTCAAAATTGCAATGGAGTTCGGGAAAAGTCTCGTTTTTACGGGGAGAAACGAGGGAATCACTGTCATAGGTTTAATGTTAACGTAACAGCGAGATATATATGTGGTCCTACCATTCTATGGATGAGAATTGGTAGGTGATTTTGGTGGGCTCATTCTCACGGGGAGAAACGAGGGGATTGCTGTCATAGGTTTAATGTTAACATAACAGCGGAATATATGTGGTCCTACCATTCTATGGATGAGAATTGGTAGGTGATTCTAGAGAGGGAATCAAATGGGAGCAGGTCCCTTAGGATTTTTAGCAAACCCCCAGCTATCAACGGTTTGATGGAGCTTGGAGAAAGAGAGAGGCTCTCTTTGTGCGTATTCCGGATGCACGGATCTCGATCAGAGGTGTAATGTTAACCTGATCGAGAGCAAGATCCTTGATTAAGGATAATACTTCTTTAAGAATTTGCCATTGATCGGCATCATGAGGAGGTCGCCATCTGCAGTTGTAAGGCGGTATGCTCCGTTTGAATAGACTGTCTCTATCACAAACGGTCCTTCCCATTTAGGCTGAAATTTGCCTTTGGTCTTATGCGTCATGATCATCGGTCGTCTGACGGCTAAGACCAGGTCTCCTTTCTGGAAGACTCTCTGCTTGACCTTCTTATTGAAGGCTTTTGACATCCGAGCCTGATATAGCTCGATGTGCTGCTGAGCTTGTAGCCGCTTCTCGTCTAGGGTTTCGAGCTCTTGAAGACGCAGGCGATCATTGTCTTCTGATGTTATCTTAGTAGTCAAGGCTACCCGCAATGATGACACCTGGATTTCCAATGGGATGACCGCTTCGCACCCATATACCAGGGAGAAAGGCGTATTGCCTGTCGGTGTCCGAACCGTAGTCCGGTAGGCCCAAAGGCATTCGCCGAGCTTTTCGTCCCAATCTCGCTTGTTCGAGGAGACAAACTTCTTGAGCAGCTTGATGATTGTCTTGTTGAATGCCTCTGCCAAGCCGTTGGCGGCAGGATTGTAGGCGGTTGAAGCCACATTCTGAATTCGGTATTTATCGCAGAACCGATAGAACCCTTGGCTTGCGAATTGGGGACCATTGTCATGGATGATCCGTCTGGGTACACCAAATCGATGGATGACATGGTGTTTGATGAAGCTAACCAGATTGGAGGTTTTAACTTCGGCCAACGGTGTGGCCTCTGCCCATTTTGAGAAGTAATCGGTTATTGCCAGGATAAACCGGTGACCTCTTGCCGAAGAGGGACTGATTGGCCCTACGACATCGATTCCCCATGCTTCAAATGGCCATGAAGCAGCAGTAGGGTGGAGCAATTCCGAAGGTTGGTGAATGAAGTCTGCATGGACTTGGCACGCTTTACACCTTCGTGCATATTGGGTGGCATCGGCCATCATGGTCGGCCAGTAGTACCCAAGTCTGTGCAGCCTGTCTTTAAGCTTTGGACCCGGCTGGTGAGCTCCGCAAATGCCGTCGTTCACTTCTTGGAGCGCTTCCTGTGCCTCTGAATGAGAGAGACAACGGAGGAGGACACCGTCATATGAACGACGGTAAAGTGTCTTCAAGGTTGGATCATAGTGGAAACGAGCGACCTTCGTCTAATGGACGCCGCTTCTTTGGGATCGTCTGGAAGCAGACCGTGCAGAGCATAGTCAATGAGAGGGAAGCGCCAATCCCTCGGCTCAAGACCCACGGAGATATTATGGACCTCTTGGATCCTTAGCATATGCTTGGAGCATACGAGATGCCGGGTTGCGACTGTGAGGTGATACTCGGTGTCGGCCGGTAAGGCTAGCGTTGTTGCTAATGCAGCGAGGGCATCCGCCTTGGTATTTTGAGATCGGGACACGTGCCCGATGTAGAAGCCTTCAAATAGGCTAGCCAATTCGATGGCTGTATGGTAATAGGGCACCAAATCCTCATGGCGGACTTCGTATTCGCCTTTACCTGATTGATGATCAGTTTTGAATCGCCATAAGCTTCGAGGTAGCGTACCCCCATTCCTGGGCGAGCTGGAGGCCGATGAGCAGAGCATTATATTCCGCTACATTATTAGAGCATGATTTTGTCAAGGAGAATGCTCTGGGAAGGATATGATCCTGTGGGGAGATGAACACAACCCCCACTCCGGCAATAATCTTCCCTTTGGGGCCCATCCGCGATGCTCCGTCGAAGAACATCTGCCACACTTCCTCTGCTGAGGTTGCATTAGACTCGAAGACTTCATCAGGGATGTCTTCGTGAAGTTTTGAATGTTCTGGAACTGGATGAGCAGCTAAGAACTCTGTAAGGGCCTGGCCTTTAACTGCCTTCTGAGGAGTAAAGGTCATGTCGTATTGAGACAACAGAAGTGCCCATTTAGCCAACCTTGAATTCAGCGACCCTGGCTTCGTCATGAGAAGACGTAAAGGGTTCACCCTGGAGATGACATGTATGGTTTGGCCAACCAAATAATGTCGTGTCTTCTGGACAGCGAAGACGAAAGCTAAACACTCTTTCTCAATAGGATTGTAGCGAGATTCCGCTCCTATGAGAGTCCTGCTCAGATAATAAATGGCCTGCTCATGGCCATTGTCGTCCTTTTGAGCGAGGAGGGCACCGAGGGAGTAGTCCAGAGCTTTTACATAAAGCAAGAATGGTTTCCCTGATGTAGGGGCCACTAAGACCGGAGGTTTTGTGAGATACCTCTTAATGTCTTCATAGGCTTCTTGACAAGCTTGGTCCCATATGAAGGCGGTACCCTTTTTCATGAGACGGGTAAAGGGCTGGCAACGGCCCGAAAGATTTGCTATGAATCTTCTGATGTAGGCTAATCTGCCTTGCAAGCCTCGGAGCTCTTTGAGATTCCTTGGTGGATGCATGTCCTGGATGGCTTTGACTTTGTCTGGGTCCAGATGGATCCCTTTTGATGTGACAATGAACCCAAGGAATTTGCCGCTGGATACTCCTAAGAAGGATTTTGTCGGGTTCATTTTCAGCTGATGAGCCCGCATTATGTCGAACATCGTTCTCAGATCGCGAAGATGTTCATTTTTGCTGCGGCTTTTGACGGCAATGTCGTCAACATAGCATTCCACCGTCTTTCGGAGATGGTCGCGGAAGATCATGCTCATCGCCCGCTGGTAGGTTGCTCCGGCGTTCTTCAGTCCGAAGGGCATCACAGTGTAGCAGTATACCCCCAATGGCGTTCGGAAAGAAGTATGCTTCTCGTCATCAGGATACATCTTGATCTGGTTGTACCCTGAGAAGCCATCCATGAAAGACATCCTCTCGAACCCGCATGTGTTGTCGATCATGACATCAGTGATCGGCAGTGGGAATTCATCTTTGGGACAGGCCGTATTGAGATCACGGTAGTCGATGCAGATCCGTATTTTCCCGTTCTTTTTGAGGACGGGGACGATGTTAGCTACCCAGTCTGGATGTTGTTCCTCCCGGATGAAGCCACAAGCAATGAGCTTATGAACTTCGGCTTCAATAGCCTCCATGATGTTTGGGCGGAATCGACGTTGTTGCTGCTTGACCGGCTTAACGTCGTTCTTGATGTTTAGACGGTGCATGGCGACCTGTGGATCAAGTCCGGGCATGTCTTCATAGGTCCAGGCGAAGACATCTATATACTCTTTTACGAGCATTATCAATTCTTCCTTTTCGATGAGTGATAAGCTTTCACTTATGAAAATAGGTTTGGGGTGATCTTGACTACCCAAGTTGACCCGGATCACCTTGTCTTCGGTAGGTGGCTCGCGCAGCTCGAACCGCTTTTCCCATTGGAGACTTAATTGCTGGGCCCAAGGTTCCTCATCAGTAGCTTCTGCAGGTTCCAATTGACTGGCTGAAGTCATATTCACAGTGAGGCCGTTGAACATTCCTCCTATGCTGATGTCAGAGTCCCACTCGGCAGATGAGCCCGACTGTAATGGAATTGGTTCGTCGTCTTTGACTTGAACCGTTACTGATGATGGGGTGTGACATACCCTAACCCCCTGCGTGTACTATCATAGTAATTTGCAGGTTTCCCTCTTGGGACGGAGTTACGCATCAAGCTGCGTCTTCCTTTTCCGAAGTTCAGGCCGCCTGCCTGCTTCAAGTCATATCCCATCTTCTCCATAATATGGCGTGCCGGTTGCGCATAACGGAAGAACTGTGGGGTTTCTGAGTCCGAGCTTGACTCTGTAGCTGCAGGTCCCCGTGGCTGGGTTCTACCGAAGATTATCGGCAACTGACCTTGTTTGGATGGAGGGATTACCAGCGTGGCCCCTTCTATAACCTCCACAGATGTAGTAGCCGAACTTGACTCATGTACGGGCATGTGCAGAGAGCCCTCTATGATGGATTTATTGACCCAATACTCGCAGGATAACCAAAAGATATACTCTCATTAATTACCCATTCACCCTCTTCATCAGAAGGGATATTACATTGGGGGTCATTGAGGAAACATGCTGTAATTGGTTCGCCAATCAAAATGGCTGGCACGCCTGTTTCAGATTCTGAATCCGCCTCATTGCCACTTTCATCATCGTCTGGCAATGGCTCTGCAGGCGTTCCGTCGACCTCTTGATACAGGAGGGCGTCGGTGAAGTAATTTTCCACCCCCTTGAAGGGTTGCTTTTCAGCGAAGACAGTTCGTACTGTCACATCATCTTCAACATATTTGAAGCATTGGTGGAGGGTGGAAGGAACGATCCAGTTGACATGGATCCAAGGTCTTCCTAGCAGCAAGTTATATGATGTGTCAGCATCAATGACATAGCATGTCACTTCTGGCTTCAAGCTTCCGATTCTGCAGCGGAGCCGAATCTTTCCAAGCGGATGGCTGCTCCCGGCGTTAAAACCGTATATTGTAGTGGTGGTTGCGGACAACCTGTACAATGGTATGCCGAGGAAATAGAGGAGCCTTTTGGGGATGATGCTGAGTGCAGACCCGGATCGACTTGTACTCTTTCAATGCATGTTGAACCGATATATCCGGTGTAGTACAGAGGTCGATCGTGCTTGTTGTCCTTGAGAAGCATATCTTCCGCCGTGAAGGTGATAGCAGGCACCTTTGATTGTGCGTGATGGCACTCTGAGCAGGAAGGCCGGATCTCATCACCAGGAACCTCAGGCATGTATGTCAGAAAGGACTCTGAGTTGGCTAACGCATCTCTGAGTGCTTCTCTTGTCTCTTTAGAGAGACGAAGGAGCTCGTGTATTGTGATACGAGCCGGGATATTGGCTAAGTGAGCCAATATATCAAAGCGGAAGGGCGTGGCTAAACCTTGGACTGACAGTTTCTTCAACGCATGGTCGAACCGCACTTCCTTAGGCTTCTCCTTTCCCTTGGCTGAAATTGGAGTGGATGCCGGCATTGGTACTGACGTCGTTTGCTGTTGTATCTCGTCAGTAGACTTGTCATACTGCCTTAAGTATGATTTTTCAGACCGGGTGCCCGTCTGTTGAGGCGCATCTGCCTGCGCTGTGCAAGCATGCTTCTCTTCTTCCGAATCACTGACGGAAGCCGAAGTAAGATTACCATCATCTGGCAAAACAGAGATGACATTGCAGGACTTGCCCTTTTTGCTGGAGTCCTTCGACGTCCGCTGTATGTCTTGGACGAGGTCAGGGTGTATCCACATAACTTCCCCCGTCTCCAATGTCAAAGGGACGAGACCCTTGTTGTATTGAGTCATGGCTGGAGGATGCTTGACTTCCAACCGCGGTGCCGAGGCTGAATAGGTCCCGTCGGGAACTGTGACCTTCTGGGCAGTGCCGAACTCAAGAGTCACCATATTGGCAGTGACTTTCTTCTGTTCCGTTTTCAATGTGAGGACGCCGGCATCTATTAGGGCTTGTATCCTGTCTTTGAGGACATAGCACTTGTCAGTAGGATGATGGACCATCCTATGATAAAGACAGTATTTTGGGTCATTTGTGCGCCCTATCTCATTAGGACGCCGAGCATCCGGTAGCTTCATCTTATTTCCTTTGTGGAGCAGATGGAATATCGTGACCACCTGATCATCTCTGAAGGAATACTGTTTTGGAGGGAATTTAGGCTCCTGGCTGTTGACGCCGCTCTTCTTGGCCTTTGACTGCATGTCCCCGGTCAGCTCGACGGACATAATCTCCTTCCCTTTAGCTTGAGAAGACTGCGGGAGATCGCTACGCCCTTTGTTGTTCGCGCCCCATTTGCTTCTAGGGGCGGATGGCTCAAACTTCTTAGCCGATTTCTCGGCTATCTCAGCTTGTTCGACCAATTCCTTCCAAGTATGGGCTTTGACAGCCCCCATGCGGACTTCTACTTGATCCAAGAAGTTGTGCCTGCATGTCTGTAAGAGCATGGGTAATGGCATCCCTGCTGGGCACATCAGAGATAGATTTCTGAACCGCTCAATGTATTCACGGACAGATTCGCCTTTCCTCTGCACAGTGGAGAGGAGTTTGTCCATGGTCACTTCGGTGTCATCCTCATAGAAGCGAGAGAGGAACCGAGTTTCTAGGTCAATCCAGGAATTGACAGAGCCCGGAGGGAGGCTTCGGAACCAGTCGAACGCCACTCCCTTTAAGGTGCCAATGAACAGCCTAGCCATGATGGCATCATTGCTTATAACATTACCAGTCTGAGACCGGAAATAGTAGATGTGCTGATTGGGCGAGCTCTTACCATCATACGTATGCAACGTTGGTGGTTTGAACTTTGGCGGATATGGCACCGAATCCCACTCCAGTGGGTAAGGACGAACTGCCCCTACTTTCTTTAATTCATCCCTCTGAGCCAGGGATGAAATTTGAGCTTGAAGGCCTTTAAGGACTTCGGCATCCAGGGAAGAGCCTCCCTTAGATCTCTCCGTCTTGGGCGGATCATTGCTGAGATGTCCCTCCTCGTCATGATTACTCCCGGTATCATCATTCCGGTTGCTGAGGAGCTGAGCGAGCATCTGTTGAATATTGTCCAGGGCCTCTTGCTGAGTTCTAGAGGTCTGCTCCTGAGCTTCCAAACGCCGACGAAGATCGTCATTGGCGTTATCGGCCATATTAACCGATGCTTTGTCCGTTCGCACAGAACTGACCGTTGCTGAAGAGGCATACCCGCTATCTTCATCTTTTCCATCAGATGATTGGGGCGACCGCCTAAGTTGTGGCACGGTTGGGACCGTCGAGGAGGAAGGCTGTTCATAATTATAGGGTATCGCCACCCTGGATCTGGTGTTTCGGAAAACACCTTCTTCTTGCACCAAGACTTCACCCAAGCCCGGGCTATAATCTGGATCTGGGGAGCCGAAAGGGGTATCATCAGATGTATGACCCTCCCTGTGTCGCTCTCGTCCTCTTCCGGTCATGTTGACGGACGCGAAGGCTGGGCCTAGCGAAGCACTCCTTTCATGATGCTTCTTTGTGGCGTGTGTGGACAACCGGTTAAACGCCGATTGACTGTGCGGAGATGCAGCCTTGATTGGATATTGCCGACAACGGGCTGAATGGATTGTCACAAGTCGGCATCCTTTTTGACAACAAGGGGAGGCGGTTTGGAGAGACTCCAATTCCCGCTTGTTTGCCAAGAATTGTCGCAGGTTAGGTTCAACAGAGCCTGAACAACCCCGTGGAGAGGCCTTTCTGGAGCGTACAAGGGATAATGCTCCGTTCCTCTTATCCCTGCAGAAGTACTGAATAGTACTTTGGCGCTAGCTTCACCGATGGGTGCGAGCTTAGTGCCTGATGAATTGGGGAGCGGAGCACGCTGTGGTGCCTTGCCCGCTATTCTGCTGCGAAGGGGATCAACCTCAGATAACACTGCGGTCTTAGCCTTGCAGCCGCGAACCCAGTGAATTCGTTGCGGTACAATAGCTTCGCTTGTGAAAGCGAAGCTAACAAAAGGCTTTGCTGCCCTTGATTCAGGTGACGGTATGATTACCGTCGTGACTTCATGGCTGGCAGCATCGTCAGGGCAGATGGGCATCTTACCCTTTTCTTCGCGGGAGAGGCGCAGTCTCGGCATGACTACTCCGGAAGCTTTGGTTGAAGACTCCTGTTTAGGCTTCCATATCAGCCTTGACAGGGGACGCCTAGGTTCGCAAGGAACCTGAATAGCCACAAGCGGGGCTGTGGGGTGCTGGCAAGATCCTGCCTCTGGTTTCTGATTTGAAACCTTGACCATGAAGACCTTCCTGTGCTTCCGTGCTCGAAGCGTCAGGCCACCCCCAGAGAGGACTTCTTCAAATCTTCCTTGATCGATCTGGATAGCCAGGTTCTCAAAAGTGCAGGATCTGGGCTGCGGGCATGTTTTCTTGTTGCGCCAGAGAACTGCGGCAGGTTTGCAGAGAACCTTTTCCGTCTCCGCAGAGACTTTGCTTGAAGATTTAGCCAGAGAAGATCTGGTTGCACCGGCTTTTCTGAATTCAGAGATAGACTCGAAGGTCTGTTCGCCGCATTGCGACACTTGATTCTCAGCAGAGGAGAATACAATCCCCAGCGGAGTCGCCATCTTGTTTTCCATTATGTTTGCAAAGGGGGAAAACTTACAAATAAAAGTTTGAGGAGCTAAATTACAAGTATTCTCAAAAGATTACAAGTAGATCTCCTCAGAGATTCTGGGAAAATGTACCGATAGGAGTCTGGTCAGCGCGCGACCACTTTGTCCCTTTGACGATGCGAGCGATGAGATTCCCTTCTCGCCTGGTTCCGGGAATCAGAGAATAGAGGATGGTAGAACCCTCTTGCTACTTCTCAAAACCGCCTTCTGTGAGGAATTCCTTCTCGCCTAGTTCCGGAGATTCCTTGAAGAAAAGAGGTTGCTAGGGTATCACCACCCTGAAAAGAGAAGTATTTCTCTTAGAAGGTCTCTGAATTAGAGAACGCACGATGCGTTATGAAGAAGTCTCTGCTTGTGGAGTCTT
Organism: Agave tequilana; assembly: GCA_038442645.1. Lineage (NCBI taxonomy): Eukaryota > Viridiplantae > Streptophyta > Magnoliopsida > Asparagales > Asparagaceae > Agave > Agave tequilana. Next base: position 76,680 of record JAVJIF010006918.1, on the reverse strand, counting down.
CTCTCTTGTACGATCCTCTCTCTTGTGCGATCCTCTCTCCCTTGTGCCCCTGACGGGCTATTTATAGGGAGAGCAAGGGTATAATCGTCCCCTTGAAGATATGGAAACAGATTGAACCGAATCTGTTTGAATCTGGAAAGTAGCCTTGCTGAGAGGCTAGGATAGCTTTTGCGGAGCTAGAATTGGCAGGTCGGTTGATCTGTTTTGATCCTTTCCATATCGCTGGGAGATTCTCCTTGATCCTCTTACTCGTTTCAAGAGAGTCAAGAGATAGCGGCAATCACCTGCCGTATTTAAATCCTGATTGGATTAGATTTGATTGAATCCAATCTCATCAGGAGATTTGATTGGTCAAAGGTGACCGTAGCAGGCTGATAGCGGAGCTGCCCGCTTTAAAGCTCATAGCGGAGCTAGAGGCAATCTTTGGCGAGGTCTGAAAAGAGGCTTTTCGGCGAAGCTGTCAGTTAGCTTCCTGGCGAAGTTGGATGATGCTAGCCTCTCAATCGAGGCTATCTCCTTGGGCTAATGTAATGCTAAATGCTAGCATCTTAGACCTGCTGAGGTCTGTTTAGAAACAATCTGGGTTCACTGTTCTGCTTGCTGGATCAGTGGAGTCCAAGCCGCTTCCTTGTCCCTTGGAGGTGGGTGAAAACTGGTCTTCAGCTCGTCTTGTCCCTTGTCTTTTGTAAATGTCAACAAGTTTAGACATCGTTCGGACCAATGAGAATCTTGTCTTTTTTAAGTGTCAACAATAACCACATTACTCAATTACAAGTCAATATAGAAGCTTGATAGGCCCACACAATGAATGTTGTGCACCCTTTCAGTGCTCTACTCTTGCTTTTAGCTGCTATTTATCCTGGCTTGCCCTGAAAAACATGAAGCTATGGGGGGGTGAGCTCAACAGCTCAGTGAGTGGAGCCAATCTCATTCATAATTGTAGCATGGCATTAACGATGTATAGTATTCATGATACATGAAAATAAGATGAATGCAGTACATGAAGTATGTGGTACCGAATGCTTCTACTTGATTGTAAATTTACTTTCAGTTACTGTTCAATTGATGCTGATAACTGTACACATGACCAGTATCAGATGTCTTCAATACCATATACAATAACACATCTAACATACCCTTAGTGTCACGCACACACACATACATATATGTCACACATAGCCATTCATTCTCAATAATTTGTGAAGTTGCATATATACGTATCGTAGCACCGTCTTCGCACTCCGCCCGTGCAGTACGGGTCCCTTCCTCCATATATATACACATATTTATATAGCACCGTCTTCGCACTCCGCCCTGTATACGGGTCCCTTCATCCTGATATATACACATTTTTATATATATATATATAGCACCGTCTTCGCACTCCGCCCTGCATACGGGTCCCTTCCTCCTTTCAATAAGGTATATATACACATACATCTAAATACACACAATATCGGCACATTCAATTTCATAAGACTCATGTATAAAGCACATCATTTCCTATATGGAATGATACTCTCAATTAATACTTGCTCGTTACCTTGTATTCTTATGCAATATCCGCACCAATTGTCTTAACCAAGCATATCACACATATATATATGTACAAAATCAAGTAACATACGCCAATCATATTCATGTCAATAATAATGAATTCTATTCCGTAACATGCATGTCAATGCCCTTGTACACCATATTTCAAAATGCAAGCCACATATGCAAATAGGTAAAATGCTATATCAGACAAGTTATTATTCGTTTTTGTAATCAGGTATAATGCAATCCAATTTATTAAAACCCCACTCACCTTTGTCTGACTTCAGTTATCAATCCTGCGGATACGTAACTCTCGATTGCACGATCGCAATGGTTCAAAAATCGCTCGAATCCGACTCCGGATGATCAAGTTATCACCCAAAAATCAAACCAATAACTTAGGGTTAGATATCAAATATTCAGAAGTATCCGGGGACCCATTATAAATTTTTGGGGTCTAAAATTAAATAACAGAAACTTTCAAGGGGTTAAATAAAATTTACCTTTCTTTAAGTGATTGGGTCGGGTTCGGGTCTTAATGGGTCGGATTGAATCCAACCCGAAACCCTCACTTCCTCTTTCTCCTCTTTTCTTTTCTTTTCTTTTTTTTTTCTTTCTTTCACAGAACAGTAGCTGCTTGCTGCTGCTGCTCACCCACCGCGGCCGCGGCCGTGGTCGCCATACTAGTGGGCGCCCTGGCGCCGCCGGCGCCTCCGGCCGTGCCTGGCGTCGCCTCCCCTTGCCGCCGGTCAGTACAAGGAGGAAAGGAGGGAGAGAGATGATATGTGTGGGAGAAAAGATGGGAAAAATAAAAGAAGAAGAAGAAGAAGGATCCCCGCCCCTCCGGCCACGCCCTGCCCTCGCCGGCGGTTACAGAGAGAGGAAGAATAGAGGGGACTCTGAGGTTGGAAGAGAGAGAATGTGAGAGGAAGAAATGAGAGATTTTGGCCATTTTCTCCTTTAAATATTTGCTTCTCCTCAAATGACACCTAGCACTCAAGTTCCAAGGATTAATCCCAACCATCCATTTCTCATCTCCATGCACCTACTCCCACTCACAATTATTTATTTTGGGTATTTAGCTAGGTACTTATAGTGGTATTAATACCACAAGAGTATTTCATATATGATCACTTAAAATATTATCCTACTATCTCTCCATATATACATGAATAATTATATACATGTATTTGTGGATATACACCTCTCCCACGTATATACATTATTTTAATAACATTCAATATATATAACTTATATTCACCAATTTAGAACTCCACAATACTTATTTTTCATTTCGTGTAACATCAAATAAATTATTATCTCATAATTATATGCTAACCCAAAAATTAATAATAAAAAAATCAGGGTTGTTACAACTTAAAATAAAATCAGTGATGACCGTTGGGATTTGGGTCGAACAAATAGTCTCACATCAGCTAGAGTATATAAGGATTTGGGCAACTCCACCTAGAAGGCTAGTCTTTTGGGATGGTGCCCCAAGTCCTTCAATTGGTATCAGAGTCATGCCCCGAACTTAGTCGTGTGTGTGGGTGATGTTCGACGATGTAAGAGCCCCTAATGGCGCAATGGCCTGATCACCTCAATGGCGCAAAAAGGCGTAATAGGCTCCTGTAAAGCTAATGTTGGGCTCTCGAGAAATTTGATAGTGGTGCTCCTTTGCAACGGGCATGCCGCCTCCCATGCGGTGTAGAGGAGTGACCGACTGCAGTTGGTACTTCACATAAGGCGTGCCGTCTTCCCACCCAGTGAAGAGTTGGATCTCGATGGAGCATTTGATCTTCCGGTGTGAAGATAGTTGAGCTTGCAGGGAGACTCTTTGTTCGAGGGGGGATTGTTGGGATTTGGGTTGAACAAATAGTTTCACATCAGCTAGACGTGGGGATGGTCTTGCGTATATAAGGATTTGGGCAACTCCACCTAGAAGGCTAGTCTTTTGGGATGGTGCCTCAAGTCCTTCAATTGGTCTCAGAGCCATGCCCCGAACTTAGTCGTGTGTGGGTGATGTTCGACGATGTAGATCCCCTAATAGCGCAAAGGCACAATTTGCCTGATCACCCCAATGGTGCAAAAAGGCGCAATAGGCCCCTGTGAAGCTAATGTTAGGCTCTCGAGAAATTTGGCAATGGTGCTCTTTTGCAATGGGCGCGGTGTAGAGGACTGACCGACTGTAGTTGGTGCTTCACATAAGGCGTGCCGCCACCTCACGCAGTGAAGAGTTGGATCTCGATGGAGCATTTGATCTTCTAATGTGAAGATAGTTGAGCTTGCAGGGAGACTCTTTATTTGAGGGGAGATTGTTGGGATTTAGATCGAACAAATAGTCCCACATTGGCTAAACGTGGGAATGATCTTTGGTATATAAGGATTTAGGCAACTCCACCTAGAAGGCTAGTCTTTTGGATGGTGCCCCAGTCCCCGCCAGACGCGTTTTGGCTTTCCTTTCTGGATTCAGATTCCTTTTCTGTTTGGGATCGAATCCAATTGTGGTTCCTAAAACCCTGGCACTCTGTGGCTATAAATAAGGGCTAGAACCCTCATGTATTGTATTCCTGAAAATCTCCCTTGGAAATTCCTTGAAGAAGGAATTAGTTTGTATTGATTGTTGAATCAATAAAATCTCTCTCTTGCCCCGAGGACGTAGGTACGTTGTCGAATCAATAAAATCAGTCTCCGCCTGGTCGGTGGATTCCTCAGAAATTGTAAGGAGAGAGGAGATAGAGGAGATAACATAGAGATCGGAAGACACAGGGAGCGAACGACGCATTGTAGCAGAGTAGGACAGGTCCCAATCGACTGCACGGCCGACCGGTGGACATGGTCGGTCGACCGCACGGCCGACCGACGTGCACAACAAAGGAACAGTCGACCGCACGATCGATCGTGGCAAAAGAGAGGTCGACCACTCGGTCAACCGACTGAAAGCAGTCTGCTCTTTGTTGGGTCTGGTCGACCGAGCGGTCAACCGTGGACAAGGGTCGGTCGACCGCCCAGTCGACCGATAGACGCGTTTTGGCTTTCCTTTCTAGATTCAGATTTCTTTTCTATTTGGGATCGAATCCAATCAGGGTTTCCTAAAACCCTGGGACTCTGTGGTTATAAATAAGGGCTAGAGCCCTCATGTATTGTATCCCTGAAAAATCTCCCTTGGAAATTCCTTGAAGAAGGAATTAGTTTTTATTGATTGTTGAATCAATGAAATCTCTCTCCCCTTGCCCTGAGGACGTAGGCACGTTGTCGAACCTCGTTAAATACTGTGTTGATTGCTTTTCTCTATTGTTTTCTATTCTTGTCATGTTGGTTACATCTCCGGCTGCAACAGTCTTCACCTGGTTGGTGGATTCCTCAGAGAGGTTGTTGTAAGGACGCGCGCAACAAATTGGTATCAGAGCATCCTAGGTTCGTCGTGGGATCGTGTCTAAGGGCATCAGTTGCTGTCTGGCGGAGATCGTGTGTCGATCTCGGAGCAGCGTTGGACTGTTTGTGGGATCGTGTGTTGATCTCAAAACAGCGTGTAGATTGCTCGAGGAATCAATTTGGAGGAGTAGATTGCTTCAGAAACTCTTCGAGGGTTTCGCGTGGAGGTAAAGATCCTATCTTTATCCAGTTTATTTTATCTAACTCCGTTTATTTCCGCATTGCTTTGACGAATCAGTTGAGAAGATGGCTGGAGAAAGTACATCATTGGTGAAATCCATGAATCCACATTCGAGGATTGATGTGGTGAAGTTCGACGGCAAGAACAACTTTGGTATGTGGAGGTATGAGGTGATGGATGCGCTGACGGCATCAAACCTCGAAGACACTCTACGGTTGGAGAAGAAGCGCGAATCAACAACAAAAAAAGATTGGGACAAGATGAACCGTAAGGCGTGTGGCTTGATCAGGTCTTATTTGACACAAGACATTAAATATCATGTGTTGCATGAGACATCTGCGAGGCAGCAGTGGGAGATCCTAGAGAAGAAGTATCTGACGAAAAGCGTTGAATCGCTGTTGCAGTTGAAGAGTAAGCTTTATCATTTTCAGATGAAGAGAGGATGTTCCATCAATGAACACATGAATGCTACACAAAGTTTCTTACAGATCTAGTTAATGTGGATGTGAAGATCGATGAAGAGGGTAAGGCGGTAATTCTATTGAATTCTCTTCCTCAAGAAGAGTATGAGACCTTTTACTCTTACATTGATTAATGAAAGAAAATCTATTGACTACAATGAGGTGTCTGCTGCTCTTATGAGTTATGAAATAAGGAGACAAAATAGTTTGTCTTCTTCAGGAAGCACAACAGCAGAGGCATTGGCGGTAAGAGGCAATAGTTCCAATAGGAAGGGAAGAGATGATCAGAGAAGATCAAAGTCCAGATCTGACTTCAGAGATCTGAAGAGGAATCAGTGCGTCTTATGCAAGAAGTTAGGGTACTGAAAAGTTGATTGCCCGAAGGCCAAAGATAAGAAGAAGGAGCCGATGACCGAGGCAAATTTCGCAAAGATGGTCAGTACTCATGCTAGTACTTCACAGGCGGATGGATCGGATTCAGACTCATCGGTATTCTCTCTCTCACTTACTACTCCTACTATTGATTACTCAGATAATGCTAAGTGGATCTTAGATACAGGAGCTACCTATCATATATGCCCGAACAGGGCTTAGTTTTCTAGCTTTAAGAAGCTAGATGGATGCTTCACGGTCATGGGTGATGATCATCCATGTAATGTGGAAGGGATGGGTATAGTCCGTATCAAGATGTTTGATGGGATAGTACGAGAACTGAAGGAGGTGAGGTATGTACCTCAACTCAAAAGAAATCTTATCTCTGTTGGTGCTTTGGAAACGTTGGGTCTTGTGGTATCTATACGAGATGGTGTTCTCAAGATGACCAAAGGCTCAATAGTGGTGATAAAGGGTGTCTGCCGGAACAATCTCTACTATTTGAAGGGTAGTATAGTTACAGGTCAGGTGGAGACTTCTATTTTTTCAGATGATGGTTGCACACAGGTCTAACAAATGAAGGTCAGACAAGGAGGTGAAAAGTCTTTACAAGCTCCAACAAAGAAGGGATCGTTGGAAGGTGCTGCTACCTGCAACTTGGTGGTGAACACGGCGTTCTGGACAAGAAGGAGGTGAAATTCAGCACCAGTGCTCACCGCTCAGAAGGTCTTCTTGATTGTATTCACGTAAGCGTTTGGGGACTTACTAAGACTGCATCGCTTGGAGGTCAAAAGGTGCTTTGTTTCTTTTATTGATAATTTATCTAGGCATTGTTGGATATATCACATGAGACAAAGGTGTGAAGCCCTGGATATGTTGGTGAAGTGGAAAGGAATAATCGAGAAGCGGACAGGTAGGTAGATTAAGGAGCTACATATTGGTAATGTTGAAAGGTACATAGACCAATTCCTACGATTTGACCAAAACACTGGTATTGGTACTCACTTCACAGAAGGTATACATGTGTTGGCTAAGGAAGTAAACCGTTCCTTACTGGAGAAGGTTCGGTATCTGTTGTCTAATGCACGATTAGACAAATCGTTTTGCGCTGAGGCGATTGTGTATGTTAGCCATCTCATATATGGATTATTATCGATTGCGATATGAGGTAAAACTCCACTGGAAGTTTGGTCTGAGAAAACTACTCAAGATCATGGTTTGTTATGAGAATTTGGAAGTCCGGCCTACTTTCGTACCAAAGATGGCATGGTGAATCCACGAGCAAAGAAGTTTATTTTTTGAGTATCAAGAGAAATATGAAACGCTACAGGCTATGGGACCACAAAACAAAGAAGATCGTGTTGAGTCGGCATGTCATGTTTAATGAGACTTCAGTGTTGAAGTCTACCGTCCCTCAGCAGGTGGAGAGGACGAAGATCAAGTAAGTATCGCAGCGGGTGGAGGTTGATGCTACTCCACCATCTCCAGTTGGTTTGGTATCAGTGAAGACTTAACCGGATGTGACACCGGGTGAAAATCATGTAGCTAGGGTTGATACTGAACAGGTTGATGACATTGTTGAGAATGTCGAATTGTTTACAGCCATTAGAAGCAAGATAAAACCACGAAAGTGAGTGAAGAAGCATGAATCTCAAGCTTGTGACCGCGACAAGCTCAAGTTGAAGGCCATTATTCTTCATGACGGTAATGAGGAGGTTTATATGACTCAGCCAGATAGGTTCGCTGTTGAAGATTCAGTCACAGGTGCTTAAGCTTGATGGAGCTCATTTCAATGAACTACGGTTGGCTTGATCCTTTGGGTAAGGTACGCAGGCAGCCGTAAAGGCGCAGCCACATTTGGTGATGCAACCTGTATGAAGCTGTTTGGGTTCTCGAGAAGCTGATTGGACTTCACGAAAAGATGAAGAGTTAGACTTCACGTAGAGGTGAAGTGTTGTGATTCATGTAGAGGTGAAGACTTGTGATCTCGATGAATAGTTGAGCTTGATAAGGGGATGTGCATCCAGCTTGTTAAAGCCGACGATGGTGTTTGGAGTGCTCTACTCAGACTTAGTTGGACCCTCAGCTGAAAACATGTAGACTGGAGAGAGCCAGTCAATTGGAGAGTCAATGTTGGCTCATGATGAGTTCTTCGTGAGATCATGAGCTGCTGAGTGGGAGACACGTTCGTTGGTCGGCTCGTATGGTATTTCTCTTCAAGTAACGTGATGGGAAAGTATGTATGGTGCATTCCGTTTGAATAGCTGTGCTGAAGTTGGAAGCTTACATTGATATTGGAGTTTGGTGAGAGTTGCAAGTGGCGACGACAAACTCAATTTGGATCTGGTCAGATCAGTGAAAATCAATTGTACGTGTGCTGGCGATACGTTTGAAGTAACATATTTCGTCTGGTGATATATTGGAGTTCTTTGAAGTTCAGCTCAGATTTGAGAAATCTTCACCGAGGTGGAGAATTGTAGGGAGAGAAGAGATAGCACAGAGATCGGAAGATAAAGGGAGCGAATGGCGCATTGTAGCAGAGCAGGACAGGTCCCGGTCGACCGCACGGTCGACCGGTGGACATGGTCGGTTGACCGCACGGTCGACCGACGTGCACGACGTGCAAAACAAAGGCACGGTCGACCGCACGGTCGACCATGGCTAAAGAGTGGTCGACCGCCCGGTCGACCGACTGAAAGCAGTCTGCTCTCTGTTGGGTCCGGTCGACCGAGCGGTCGACCGTGGACAAGGGCCCGGTCGACCGACAGACGCATTTTGGCTTTCCTTTCTGGATTCGGATTCCTTTTCTGTTTGGGATCGAATCCAATCAGGATTTCCTAAAACCCTGAGATTCTGTGGCTATAAATAAGGGATAGAGCCCTCATGTATTGTATCCCTTGAAAATCTTCCTTAGAAATTTCTTGAAGAAGGAATTAGTTTGTATTGATTGTTGAATCAATAAAATCTCTCTTACCCTGAGGACGTAGGCACGTTGCCGAACCTAGTTAAATACTGTGTTGATTGCTTTTCTCTATTATTTTTTGTTATTGTCGTGTTGGTTACATCTCCGGCTCAACAGTCTCCACCTGGTTGGTGGATTCCTCAGAGAGGTTGTTGCCAAGGGCGCGTGCAACAATGGCAACACCAAATTTGATAAGATTGGCATTAGTTTAAAAGCATGTGTTTGGACAACAACAGGCTTTGTTACTTGTAGGTGGTATATACGACGGATTCCTGAGAGTTGGCTTGTATAGTAAACAGAGTTACTTCATTGGGAGGGAGTGCCTTGTTGGCTTGTTACTTGTAGTAGTGTATATGCCTGTGAGAACCTTTGATTGTTGTAACAATTGTACACTGAGAGCAGGGGCGGAGCCGGGCACGTGCCCTCGCCTTTGCCCAAAAAGTCAAAAAGTGCCCGCTGCGCTTGGTTTGTGCCCCCATCTTTCTCTCCAAATTCAGCTAGGGATGAGTTGTTTGTACTTTTATGGTAGAGTCTAGCCTTTTGCAACCAAAAGCAACCAAACTTGTGAAAACTCTCATCATCCAAGAAAATATATTTCCCCTTTAAGATTTACAGAAACATTGTGTTTCTTCAATTTAAAATTTTTTTCAATATTATACCTGTTTGCAATCCACCTCCTCAGCAGTTAAATTTGGTTGCATTTGGATCTAGAGGTCGGATAAGTATAGTTATTCTTTAAGTGGAGATATAGATAATATAAATTCTGCTTTATAAACTCTTATCTTTACTTAAAAAAAGATTAACGGAGTTAGTTTTGATCTAAAAAGACTTATATGCCTTTTAGTTAGATAAGAAATCTAATTTGCTCTTTTCTTTTTCTTCTTTTTCTTTTTTCCCCTTCTCCTATAACATCTATAAAATTCAAAACCCATAATGGGAGATTTTTATGCATGAGATGAAACTCATCTATTTTAGCCCTACTAGTAATCCCCCAAGAGTTTATAATGGGAGAACTGGACAAAAGTTATGATTTTTTTCTTGTATAATAAAGTTTTAAATTTTATATATTTCTCTTAAATTTCTTTAAAAAATTCAACATTTTTACAATCTTTTTGGAAAGTAAGACCGCTACTTTATGGTTAATGGAATGGATACAATGCAAAAATCAAAATAAAAAAAAATTTAGAAGATAGAGGGAGAACTTTTAATAATCTATTAAGATTTCAAAATAATCAACTACTAGATTTTTTAATATAAGATCATGAAACTAAAATTACAAAATAAAAGAAAAATTCTAGACGTTACTTATTAGATTTATCTCAAAATTGTCTTCTATTTTCTTTCCAATTGTAATAGAAAAACAATTTCTGCGAGATTATTTGTTAGATACAGAATCCTTTGTTAGAAATTGTCTTTCTAGCACTACTCAAATTTCTCCATCGCAAGACAGCAATGTAAAACTTGGAATGAACCGGAATGGATGATGAACTTTTTGAAAGAAAAAAAGGACTGATTTTCTTCAAAGAATTTTTTGGTGGAATGTTTTCCAAAATATTTTGAAATCTTGTGAAGTGGTGCTGTGGCAGCACAGTGGCCACAGGGCATGACAAGGGACACGTGCATTTTGGCCCCAACAACATGACCTGCACGTACTCCTCCTCTAATGGAAGCAAGGCTGGCAAGGCATCAAAGCTCTTTATTGAGGGAGAGAAGAGTATCCATAACCCTCTATTTTGTGTAAACTATAGAAATAATGTAAGTACACTCCGGAAGGATTCAAGCCCAAATCTTTCTCACTTAAATACAATACTACGATATTCGAATACAAGATTCATTTCGTTAAAATTGATCTATATTATTTCAAATATACATAAACCAAAAATCAAGTATTCTAAATACTTTTTGTCCATGCATCAAATAAGAAAAAATGGACGGCCTAAATAGTGGGTTGGTTAGTTTAACGATGTAGAATACTTGAAACCTAATAAAAATTGGTTTGCATTGGTTTTTAAATGTTTAGATCATGACCAAATGGCCGGATTAAGAATTTGTATGTCTAAAGACATAGATCTAACCAACTCACTACTTTCAGCCCTCCATTTTACGCCGCTTAATGCATGAGCAAAAAGTATTTAACATACATGATTTTTGTTTATAGATACTTTAAATAATATAGATCAATTTCAACGGAATCGATCTTGTATACGAATGTCTTAGGTGTTGGGATTTGAGTCGAGCAAATAGTCCCACATCGGCTAGACGTGGGGATGGTCTTGGGTTTATAAGGATTTGGACAACTCCACCTAACAGACTAGTCTTTTGGGATGGTGCCCCGATTCCTTCAAGTGGTATCAGAGCCATGCCCCGAACTTAGTCGTGTGTGTGGGTGATGTTCGACGATGTAGATCCCCCAATGGTGCAATGGGCCTACCCACCCCACTGGCGCAAAAGAAGCAATAGGCCCCTGTGAAGCTAATGTTTGGCTCTCGAGAAATTTGGCAGTGGTGCTCCTTTGCAATAGGCGTGCCGGCTACCACGCGGTATAGAGGAGTGACCGACTGCAGTGCTTCACATAAGGCGTGTCGTAGCCTCACACAGTGAAGAGTTGGATCTCGATGGAGCCTCTTGCAGGGAAACTCTTTGTTTGAGGGGGGATTGTTGGGATTTGGGTCGAACAAATAGTCCCACATCGGCTAGACGTGGGGATGGTCTTAGGTTTATAAGGATTTGGGCAACTCCACCTAACAGACTAGTATTTTGGGATGGTGCCCCGAGTCCTTCATTAGGGTTATATTTGAGTGAAGGGTTCAGGCTTGAATTCTTTCGAATCACAAGAGTCTCTCTCTCTCTCTCTCTATATATATATATATATATATATATATATATATATATATATATATATATATATATATATATATAGAGAGAGAGAGAGAGAGAGAGACTTGTGTCCTTCCAATAATTTGAGGTCGAATCCTTCCCACTCAAATTCAACCCTCCGATATTCGAATACAAGATCCACACCGTAGAAGTTGATCTATATTATTTCAAGTGTCTATAAACCAAAAATCAAGTATTTTGAATACTTTTTTTGTCCATCCATCAAGTAGGAAAAAAACGGACAGCCTAAATAGTGAGTTGGTTAGTTGAACGGTGTAAAACATTTGAAACCTAACAAAAATTAGTTCGTGGGGTTTTTAAATGTTTAGATCATAATGAAATGGCCGGATCGAGAATTTGTATGTCTAAAGGCATAGATCTAACTAACTTACTGCTTTCGGTTGTCAAGTTTGCGCCGCTTGATGGATGAGAAAAAATATTCAAAACACTTGATTTTTTGTTTATAGATACTTGAAATAATATAGATCAACTTTAACGGTATGGATCTTGTATTCGAATGTCAGAGGGTTGAATTTGAGTGGGAAGGATTCGGCCTCAAATCCTTTTGGAAGGACACAAGTGTGTGTGTGTGTGTGTGTGTGTGTGTGTGTGTGTAGTAATGATCCGGTGAGAAAGCTAGCTTACGTGAGAAGATGAGAAAGGAGTACTAAAACTGTCTGATTAGTTTTTACCATCCAAAAGATAATCCTATGACTCATTTGCTCCTTTCTTATCTTCTCACATAAGCTAGCCTTCTCACCGGATCGTCAATATATATATATATGTATGCGCGCGCGCGCGCACATAGAGAGAGAGACTTGTGTAGCTCCAGAAGGATTCGGGCTCAAATCTTTTCTACTTAAATACAATTATATACCATTCTAATATAAGATCTATTTTATTAAAATTAATTTATATTATTTCAAATATATATGAACGAAAACGACTTGAGTTGAAGATTTCTCGAAATTAATTATTTTTTCCCCCACCCTTTGACCCCAGAGCCTTAAAAAGCTAAGCTAGCTAGCTAGCAAGAATATCTGTGTGAACTAGAAAAAGTTTGCTTGTTAAAAGGAGGAGCCATCACCATCCCCAAGAAAGACGAAAGGTCTCTGCTCGCTCTTCTCCGTCACTCCTCTTCCCCTATTATCACACACAAATATCAAAAGAGGTGAAGACGCTGCGCAAAGGACTGAGACTCTGAGTGTCAGAAAGCTCAGGCCTCAGTGCTTGTATTGGTGCAAATCTCTGAAAAGCTCAGAAAGCTGTGGGCCATTGTCGCCTTCTTTTATTTCGCTGAGGAATGACAGTTTCTTTTGCATGGAATATTATTGAGGATTTGGCAGTTCATTGCAGAATGAAGGGCCCTCCAAGGGATTTGCTGTCCCTAGTCCTTGATTCTGTTTGCTGTATCGAAAAGAGAATTCTGCAAGTTCAAAATTTTAACGCCGCGGTTGGTCTTTTTTGCCGAGAGAATCTGAGAAAAGCAGATCTGCCAATTAAGTTCAATTTATGGAGTTGTTCATTTGCATGTTAGGTCTGGACCAAGTACTGTGGACATCCAGTTTGAATAGTGAAAATTTTGCATTAAAGATGTTTGGGATTATGTTTTATTATGAGGAGCTATCTAGGAGTGGATTTTGAGAATATCTAAATTGAAATTTTGGCCACAATTTTTTTTTTTTAGCGAAACAGTTGAGACTTGCAACCCAACCCACCCCAACCCAAACACACACACCACTCCCGCGTTCCATTAATAAGAGTTTAACGAAACATAATTATAATATAAAAGTACAAAATGTAAACAGCTAAACAAAAAGCCTTTCCCCTCATAATACATAAGCCAACATAGGAAGTGAGCAGAAATAACACAACAAAGGGTCTTCCAGTTGCGTGTTTTCGACGATCACTCCTCCTTGTATATGTCCACAATGTCCTCCTCGCCATCAGTGGCAGTCTCCTCCTCGCGGAGTCCTCCAGTTCCCTGGATGGGGGAAAAGGCCTGTAGTCTTTCCCCTAGCACCCTCCGGGAGAAGACTAGTCAAAAAGTGTACATCAGCTAAAGTAGGACGAAACAAGTTGCACAGTGCAGTTACGGGAGTGAAAATTCTATTATTTCTTTCCCTCCAATTGACCCAGTAAATGGCCGCCACGACCAAGACCCTAAAACCCATGTCCCTCCTAGAAACGGAATTATGTGCCCAACCAGTGATGGCTTCAACAACCGACGAGGGTCTTAAGGTGACTTGTATCTGTGCTAGAACCAAGTCTCAGACGACTATCGAGAATTGTCAGTGAAAGAAGAGGCGTTCCACTGTTTCAGGTGCTCAGATGCAGAGAAGACACACGTTCGGTTCCTGCCCCTGCCTATGAATTAAATTACCCCTGATTAAAATAGCATTTCTACAGGCTAATCAGAGTAAAGCCTTACTTTCAGCCATGTTCTTCCTTCCCAAATGGGTCTGGCTACCTCACTTCTAATCCCTGAAGAGATAAAAATTCTATATCAGGATCTAATGAAGTACCTATGGGTACTATCCCATCTCCACACCGGAGAATCAAGCCTACCCATAATCGGTCTGTGGTCTGCCAAAAAGGTCAAATGCTACAACGTTGGCCCTCAAAGAAACCGGGGAGGGGGTAGGGCGAAGAGGATGACCACCTGGTACTCAACCGTTGGAAAGTGGTAAGTGATTGAGGTACATGGGAAAGGTGCAACAGAAACAAATTGGGAAATTGAGTCTATAGTGTGGAATTTTCACACCACATGTTTGTCTAGAAGCTGATATATCGCACGTTTCCTAAATTGAAGGAGACTCCCATGAAGATGTATTCCTTAAGCTTCGAATACCCGCCCAAAAACAAGAAAGGTTGGAAGAGTTTCTCTGTTTGGCACTCCAAACACCCCCCCAGTTGTCATATTTAGCGTGGCAGATATTTGCAACCGAGGAAGAAGATAGGGACACAATGTTCCACATACCTTGCCTAGAGAAGAGATCGACTAAGAGAAAAGACAGGATAGTTATACAAAGTTAACTATCTTAGCTTTTCCCCTGCTTGAATCTGGTAGGTAATTCCCTCAATATAATTCCATCACATTATAAATACACAGAATGGATGCTACACTAAATATTATCTAATTAGAGCCACTTTTCTTGTCCAGGAACCCATTGGTGGGGCCGACTCCGCTCATTCGGGAAGGAAAAGGTCACAATTCACCCAACATTGCACATGATCAAATACAGGGAGACCTACGAGCCAAAAGTAGACATTGGTGGCAATTGTGAAATTACCATCCATGCAAGATCAAAGTAGACATCGTATCAGAATGTATACAATAGGCTTTCTTGAAGTCTAATTTGAGGAGGTAGCCCGGGACATGTTTGGAATGGTAGTGGTGTATAATTTCCTTTGCCGCCGCGCCACCCCATCAAAATTGGACCTCCTTCCAATGAACCCAGGTTGGGAGTCATCAACCAAATCCCCCAGAATTTGTTGTAAATGGTTAGCCAGGATTTTAGCCAAGATTTTGACCATGTAGTTAAGAAGGAAAATTGGTATGTAGTCACCGATGTATTCAGGGGGTTCTTCTTCGGGATGAACACCGCCTAGGAATAGTTGATTTTATCCAATTTAGCCATGCCATTGGCCATCTTCGTGATGAGGGCGGCCAAGATGTGTGTAACGATTTTCCAGAATCTCTTGTAGAAAAGAATTGGTGTAATATCCCTAAGTAAATAATACTGTATTTCTATTTTTTGTATTTATTTTTACTGTACTTAATTATTATTATTATTATTATTATTATTAGTGTTATTGTTATTATAGATATATGTTATTATTATTGTTCCTCTTTCATTGATTCCTAATCCTACCCATTTGCATAGACCCAAACCCATCAATATTATACCCATTACCCTTTTATCTCAACTTATACAGAATACCCATGATCCAAACCCGTGACCCTTCAACCCGAAACCCATTATCCAAGTATCTTAATCCCAACAACCCAAATCCAAATCTAAACTAACTAATCCTAAAAACCTAACCAAATCACCATCCTAATCTCCTCCCATCTCCATCCAGCCGCCCTTAACCATGCTGCTGCCCTCCATACATGAACCACAACCCATCCATTTCCCCTTGTACCACCATGTGCACCTTGCCTCTCTCCTTCACCATGAGATCACACCTCTCCGTCATGTCGTCGAGCCACGCGAGAGTCCTCCGGTGAACCCCCAACTCCCCTCCCCCTTGCTGGCTGCCATGACTGCCCTTGGCCATGTCCGCCGCCACCCCCAGGCCGGATCTCCTCCCTTGGCGCGCCCAGCACTCCACCAGCGCAGCAACAGCAGACCCGAGCCCCCTTGTGCGCATCTTAGCCGGAGCATCTCCAACACCACCCGGAGCATCCCCATCTCCACTCCGGCGAGACCCGGCAGCAGCACACCCCCTTGCTTCCTCCCTGACGCAGCCGTACAGCTAGGCCGTGCCCCTTCCCATTGTTGCCGAGCTCCACCAACAACAGGCGCCCCTTCCCCCTCCCCATTGACCAGCGTGAGTCCCCTCTCTCCATTTTATGTTTGGGTTTAAGCTTAATGATGTGTATATTTGTATGTTTAGTACATGTTAGTATATGGGTGCTAATTTGTATCATGTATGTGTGTGTTGGTGCTTTGAGTGCGTGAGTAGTGGTGTGTGTAGTTAAATGTTGGGATTAATAATTTACCTAGTGGTTGAGTCTGTTTTAATGTATGTATATATATTTTAGTGTTAGTTATATGTGTGTGTGCATTTTCATTGCATGTGCGGGAAAAATCTTACTCCGAGCCATTTTCCGTCACCCCGTGGGTCGCCATTGATCACCGTAGGCAAGCGCGAACGCACCCACGCCCTTCACGGCGAGATGCTCTATCCAACGACATCCTCCGCGTCTCCCGATGCCTGCGACAGAACCTCCGTCGGTGCGCCGCAAGTTGCTCTGAGTATTTCGGGATCGTTTGGTGAGATCCGGACCCGATTCGGATCCGTGCTCGTTGTGGACCCGATACATAGGCGATTCAAAGACCGATCCATGAGATGATCCGTAGATGAGTGCCGGTTCGTGCAGTGAAGACCAGACGGCGATTCGGTTCTAAAACTGCATCATTTCATGTGAGTGTTCGTTCTTGTGCATTTCCTTATTTACCGTTGTCGGTATGCGTTTACATGTTACACTTATCATTTCATGTGACTTTCTATTATATTATACCAGTTTGATTACTTGTACCACTTCATGAGGCATCTATGATTGTTCACTTTATTTACATAGTTGATAGGAACTTGTATCAGCGTCATTTCATGTGTTGGTAGATCGCCGATATTGGCTTAGGCCTAGCATTGGATACCCTGAACTGTGACTTGGTTTGATCTACCATCAGTTGAACTACGTCATATTTGAGGTTAGAGGACATATATTAGGCATAGTGTTTATTGGCAGTTGTTGGTGATTATCCCGACTAGAATTCCTGTGGATATCGAGGAAGTGTTAGATATGACATTGCTTTACCAATATATTGATTTGCTGATACTTGAATTGGCATTGACTTAGTTAGAATTGGAGTTGACCTATGATATATTTATATTGAATCTTGATCAGTTTATAGAGGAGTTTGATCTTGTTGGATTGTCATTATGTGTGTGTATAGCTTACCCTTGAAATAGATATGTAACATGATTTTGGTTTTAGATTATTAAACCAAAGACTTTCAGATTTACCTTAATTATATTAATTGAGTACTGATGATCTTATCGACATTGGATACTAGATATAAAGATGATCTAGATTTCTTATTGATTGAGGACGTTACCCTCTTTAGCTATGATCTTGATTATAGTTGGATGAATCTGGTTTTGAGGAATCGACATTGATTTGGTTGACCTGACCTGATAGATCTTAGATATATATCCGATATGTTACCGACTTTTGAGATCTTATGTTTAACCTTGATATAAGTGAGAGTGTGTGATGACTTTGATCAGACTGGAGTGTGGAGATCAGAATAGATGTGTCAGAGCATTTGTTATTTCAGTTACTGAGATACATATATATTGGTGATGGCTTGCCATATTAGATACCTTGACCTGAATCGATACTTGACGATCAGGATGACTATTGAGGCTATGAGTAGACAAATCGGCTATTGTTATATGCAGTACAGATATATGAGATATTGACCGGTTCCAAATGAGACTGGCTATTGAGTATTATCTACTTCTGTTATTGTATTAATTCATGTTATTGAAAGTTACTGGGAAATATTGTCGGATTGTAACACTTTCATTGTTCTATTGTTCTACCATTTACACGGTAATATTGTTCACATTGTTATTGTTACATTGATATTGTTACTGTCACCGTATCGTCCCAGTAATCGAAATAACATGAATATTGATTGTTATAAATAATAATGTAAATTGACAACTTACACTGGGATTGGGAAAATTGATGGAGGAGACAACGTCTGTATTTGGGTGGACCTAGGATACAGGTTGCGCAGCCGAGATACGGTTCCACTGCAGGGTTCTGGGGGATGACTGACATCCCGTATTATTCATATTGTTATTGACACATTGTTATTGTTATTGTTATTGACTACATAGCGGTAGGACCTGATTCAGCGCCAGGTGATTAGGCCGTGGTTCCGGGTATGTACGGAACCCACCTAAAGCATGGACAATGTCTCTTCCACTAATTTCAATAACTTAGGACCCTGATTGACACGTGTGATAGGCGTAGTATGGGATGCGTCTATTACAGGTGGCAATTGGTGTTCGCTAATATAATAAATGATAATGAACTGTTAATGCATTGTGCCTGACCTTAATCACCTGATTGTACATATATATCACTATGATAGACATATGATTGTAACCACGACCAGATTTATATACCAGATTAGTGATATTGCTAGGATACACATCTAGACATCAGTTTGTTTACAGTTATTTTACTTGTCTTTTATCTGTACACTTATTCATGTTATTGTTATTCAGTTGTTTATTTATCATGTTATTTAGTTATCTTATGTTTGCAGTTATCTTGTTATTATTTTGTGCACATTGTTTATATGCACGAGCAGTCCTCTTTACACACACACTCACCAGGTCGCTTTCTGACGACCCTAGATTTGCACGTCCAGATATTGGACGCTTTGTTTCTATTATTCAGATGTTCGTTGAGCTCGTACGCTTCGCGAGGAGCTGGACTCTCTCTCTCTCTCTCTCTTTTGATTCTGGTATTCTTTCCTTTCTTTATTCCTGCTGCTATTTTTTGATTCCTGTATATCACACTTATCTTCTATTCCATTCCTTATTTCATCTGGGATCATGTGTAGTCATTATATATATTATTGCAGTAATCGTGGATTATTATGGGTTAGATTTATAACTTGTTCAGGTTAATTTAGGCTTAGCGGGTATACGTGGGGTATTTTTCTCGCGTATATACGTCGCCGACTCTCGTCGCGACTCTGTTTTCTCGTATTTTGGGAAGCAGGGCGTGACAATTGGAAATCGTTTGGTCCAGGTACTTTATCAACCCCAATTGCCAGGCTGCCTGTTTTAGTTCATCTTCTGCAAAATCCTACTCCAACATGCAAAACTTGTCAGCCAAGCTTATATGTTATCTGCCCATATGTTCTCTCCTAGCATCGCCTAGATGTGGCTTTTGAACCAAACAGATCCTTGAATGACACATTCGCCGCTTGTCGAATACCGGTCTGATCAGATATCAAGTTGTCCTCTTCTTTGAGGATAGAATAAATTCCTTCTTTTCCTTATGTTAGTAGTTTTATGAAAGAAGGCCATGTTTAGGTCTCCTTCCTTTAGCCACTTACATCTAGCCCTTTGAGCCTACAAAGTTTTCCTCCTTTTGGTAAATCATCTCTAGGGATCTCTTGCCTTCCCTTAACTTTAACAGGTAATATAGGGGAAGGGGTGATATTTTCTCCTTTTTCTTTAGTCGATCAATGCTAGAGAGAATATATTTTTTTGAAGGAAATTATTCTTTAATGAGTGCTTGTCCCAATCCGATAGGTGTCTTCCTAACTTATGAAGTTTAATAGCCAGGGTACCCGCCGCATCTGACTTCTCTGTAGGTAAGGTCTAGCTATCTGAGATAATTATGTCCAAACCATTTTCCAAGAGCCACATTCTCTCAAATTTGAATCATTTTTTAGAATGATGCTCATGTTCATCAGAAGAAAGGCAGAAGAGATCATGGTCTGAGGTCGGCTTAATAGTAGACTTGACCGCAACCAAGGAGAATTTAGAGTCCCAATCTCCTAATACTAGAACCTTGTCAAGTTTGGCGAGACATGGGTCATCTTGTATGTTGGACAAGGTAAAGTTTCTATTAGGTACTGCAATCAATCTAGACGAGCTAATTAGCTTGTTAAAGAGTTTTCTATATTTACCATTCCTATCCCACCCGCCTGTCCCCGTAAACGAACTATATTAAAGTCACCTCTAATGACCCAAGGGAGGTTCCATTTTTATTTTAGGAGTCTAATCTCATCCCAAAAAGAGGGTCTCTAAGACCTATGGTTTGACCCGTAAATAGCCGTGATCACCTGTGGCCAATTGTCAGAATTTCTCTTAACCACCATGGACTAGTGAAAACTCCCCCTATCAGTCGTCCAATACTTTGAAAGTTGAGGCGCTAACACCAATAAGAATACCTTTGGTAGAGCCGTTGGTGTTCTTGACATGCCACTCGGTAATATGGCTGCCTCCCAGATCCCTAAGGACTCTAGGCGAGAGGTTATAGAGTTCAGTTTGCTTGAGGCAACCAAAATCTACTCTGTAATGATTAATTATGTCCCTAACCATAGTTCTTTTATCCAGGCTTCCAAGTCCTCTCATATTTCAGATAAGGCTTGAAAAAACTTGGATCTAAACCTCGGTGACCCCTGGTAAGTAGACTTTCATCTGACTCAAAGGTTAAGTTACCAATGCTGCCAACCTCTTGGCCTCCAAGGCCCAAGCAATACCTAGATTATTTGCAGTTAACTATTTATTGCTGCCAAAAGAAATGCCACAAATTGAGGAAAAACACAACATAAGAATCAGGAAGACAAGCAAGTATTGAAAAAGTCTTGAGAGATATACCTGCATCGAAGCCGAGTTCCTTACGCTTGCATGTCCAAGTTAAAATCTCCCCTTTCTTGTACATTTTTCGACTTTGCCGAAGAAACTATCTCTCACACACTTATTTTTTTTTCCCGATGGGGTAGGATCAAGACAGGTGGGTTCATCCACCAGTCGGATAGAGTCATCCCCGCTGGAGGTACCAACATCGCCCCTCTCTTTGCAAGACTCATCGATCGGTGCCGACGACCCCGGCATGGCAGAGATTGACGATCTTCCCTGAGCTTTTTGCTTGTAATTTGCCAATGATAGAGAGGGATTCACGATCAAGGCCTTCATCTCTTCTCGAACCAACTCTTGAAGGACCTCAGAGACCAACCCCTTCACTAAATGCTTATCGACGAGGCCGTTAAAGCTGTCGGTGGTCACTGCAGCCTCGACAACATTAGCATACGCAGTAGGTGCTGCTACTGATGTCATGAGTCCTACGATGACTTAGGCTTCTGAGTCGGGTCTAGAGGTAGTGACCCCCAGCCCAGTTTTATTGGGCGACCAGGATGTGATTCCTGCAGAAAATAAGGCCCATAGGGCGTCCATCAAGCCCAAGCCCAGTGGAGAGAGGTTCCATGGTTCTGTGTTGGGAGCTGCCCTACCCCACATTGGTAAGGCGACTGGCGAGAGAAATATCCTATGGAGATACTATTGCACCAGACCCCACACCCAGATTTTAAAATTTCGACAGGGCAGTGTCGGGTTCGGTTCATATTTGTGAGTCATATACACATATTATAAGAGGGCAA
This sequence comes from Agave tequilana, assembly GCA_038442645.1. Taxonomy (NCBI): domain Eukaryota; kingdom Viridiplantae; phylum Streptophyta; class Magnoliopsida; order Asparagales; family Asparagaceae; genus Agave; species Agave tequilana. Next base: position 54,924 of record JAVJIF010006918.1, on the reverse strand, counting down.
TCCCGCATTAACTTATAATATTATAAGAGGTCTAAAGACTTTAAAGTTTTGTTCCCCTGAAACCTAACATCTTATCACATGTCAATGCAAGATTGACCATATTGTAGTATGTATGTGTGGCTCACACACATGAACTAAATCTGTGTCAATATGCCTTGTCTCATTAATGAGACTAATGAGACAAGGCTTTTACACAACTGTTATTGGGGCGTTAGCTGTAACAACTATAGTCAATTGGTCGTCGATGGAGAGCCACATGGAGAGGGGGAAGTGGTACACCAAAGTAGCTTCCTTGCTAGTGTAATACCCCGTTCCCGGAATACGTACTTAGTTGCGTATTCAGATTTTTCGATCGTATTTTTCGATTTGTTTCCTGTATTTATTTTTGTATTATGAATTCCTTATATGATTGTTTTGTCTTGGATTTGGATTCGTGGTCTCGGAGTCAGCCCTAGTCTGAACCGAAGACCCGATCCTAGTGTATTACTCAATTTGGTCTTTCCGGTATTCTGATTTGACCGATTTCTGTTTCAAATATCATTTTCCAATATTATATATTTTATATGATTTTCTGGAATTTTTCTCAATTAAAAAGAATATCTTCAAAACCGGTGTCGACCAGTGCCGCTGATCGATTCCAGGAATTTTATTTCACAATCAGCTAGGAATTTCTAGAAGGTCCTTTAGGCATTATTCCTTAGAATCATATTTTCTACCTACATTCTTTTTCTGAGGATTTTATGATTTTATGAAAATTCCATCGGAGTCGGTAGGTAACTGATTCCGGGATTTTTAGTTTTAAAACTATAAAGTATTTCTTAAAACGGATTTCACTATTGTTCTTGAACTAATATTCTTGATTTTTGATAATTATTTCGGGTCGTTCCGAGATACTTGAATTTCGGACGATTCCGGTATTTTCCCGAAAGATTTCCGCATCCGCAACCGAATCCCGAGAATCCGCCACTTTCATTATTTTTCATTTTCTCTTCCAAGAGAATATTTTCCTTTTCCATTTTCTTTTCCTTTTCCTATTTTCTTTCTTTCCTTCCTCCACAATCCACAAGAATTCCAATTTCCCAAAATTCCATTTTCTCCCAAAATTCCATTTTCCTCCACACACTTCCACCAACTTCCTCATTTAATGCCCTCTTTTTCTCTCTCTTCCATGGCCAGCCAAGTGTGGCTAGGAGAGACACCTCACCTCCCCTATTTACAAAAAACCCCCTCTCTTCTATCTTAATTGCACCTCCTTCACAAAATCTAAAACCTATAAATACTTTTCCTTCCCCTTCTTCATTCATTTTCACTTCATCTTTCTCTTTCTTCTCTTCACCAAAACCTAACCTCCAACATCTCCTTCACCTCCACCACCTCCACCGGCGCCTCCGGCCACCACGACTCCGGCGAGAGACCCCCGATATCCGGCCACCACTTCTTCTCACCAACACCAACAACAAAACCTCCAACCTCCACTTTCTTCTTCATCATCAACTTCCATCACCACCACCATCACTCCATCATCAACCACTCCTTTTGGTGAGTATTTCTACTCATCAAGACTTGGCTAATTCCTAGTATGCTTTTGTTTACAATTCATGTATACTTGTGCCATCAAAATCATATTTTTAGATCATCAAACACAACCATCACAAAACTGTTCTGTATCCTGTTTTCAGTCGATTAGTCGACTAGACCTATAGATTAGTCGACTAGAAACCCTTAGTTGAAACGTAACCTTTTCTAGAACACAGTTTTAGTCGACTTAGGTTATTTATTAGTCGACTAGAAACCTCGATTAGTCGACTACTCCCTTGACCCTAATCGACTAACTTTTCCTGAAACCAGAACCCAACTCTCTGGAACCCAGTTTTAGTCGACTATACCAGACTGTTAGTCGACTAACCCTTCTATTAGTCGACTACCCTTTCCACCTAGTCGACTAACTTTAGCTGTCTGTTATGGTTGATTTCTTTCTTGAATAGGAACCTTATCCTCTAGACTTACATCACATATTGGTACTACTTGACTTGTCTCTTGACAAACATCATCTTACCTTCTCTCCTTCTCTCTCCTCTTCTCTCTACATAATTATATCACAGGTTATGGCGCATTCCGAACTTCAGTGGATTTCGGATATTTCGGCGTTTTGGTGATTTAGGCGAGTAGTCTCGCTCTTCTCTCGTCTCTATTTGAGTTTCCCGTTTCATCGGGATGATAAGTATTTCGCTTCCTATTTTCATGTATTTGATTCCATATCTATATATCTTTTACTGCTTTCATATTATGCGTGGCCGACCCTTCGTGGTCGTTGACTTCTAGATTTCTGCTATGTTATGCCATGCTATTACTTCAGACCTGTCAGTTGCATGCTTCTATTTAACACATGTATATCACCTGACCATCTAGTGTGTTATCACCTGACCACCATGCATGCTATTATTTGGCAAGACCCTCTTGTTATGTCATGACTTACCCAGACTATTATCAATCTCTTGTCAAGTATGGTTGCTTGTTAAATATCATCACCTTATCATGCTATCTCTTGACACCAAGCATGATGCACCTGATTCTGATATAATTATCACGATAACGGGAATGTAGTATCTCAGCTCTTGTTATGATTCCAGTTATGATTCTTGTTATGTATTCCAGTTATGATCCTGCTCATTCCCGAAATCTGGTAATTATGTTAATAAACCATAAAAAGGACAACTTGTGTGGGGAATGGGAGGAAGTGATGGATGCCGGAATGATACCTTGCTTATAGTATGGGAATGAAATATTGGCGGTAGTGTTAGTGGGACTTAGGGCCCACAGGAGATGCGTGTTAGGGGGACTTTGGGCCTCCAAACTGGTTCCAGGTGTATGGAAACTACTATAAGAAGCTCTATCAGTTCTCCATCTGCTTCCGTTAACAACCCTCGGCTTGCTTATATATGGATGTATGTGTGTCGGGGTGTACACCCGGATACATACCTAGATATATGGGTCAGACGAGTAATAATAAAGTGTCGTAATAACCGGCTCTTTAAGTTGTAAGTAGAGGTATGTGGAATGGGACGCATACTAAAGCCTGCAACTTAAACGGCTATGAATCTGTGATGTGCCTTACCATAATTACTTGTTTCGGACTTTATATCGGATTTCCTGTTTTATGAGTATTATGTTATGACCACCTTGTAACTCAAGTTGTATGTGCTTAGATTACGATGATATGAGATAAAGGTATATAGATGAGGGTTTCCTTGTTTGGATTATTCCTTCGATGTACTAGTCTCATAGAACCGTGATCTAAAACCATACAATCAGATTTACTCGTCCTTGGTTTTATTCGGATTTCCTGTTTTATGATTATTATGCCACACCTGCTCATATCTGCTCTAACCTATCTGTCCCCTGAGTATTTCTTACTTGATATCATTTGTTATATGCATACTTGTACTCACCCTGCTTCGCCACTTGGTATTAGTACTACTCGCCTGGGGAGTGTCATTTGACTCCCCTGGATCCTCATGTCCAGGTCATGGAGCTTGGAGCGTGTAGATTCTCTCCCTTGCGGATCAGAGTGGCGCAGCGGTAGCGTGGATCCCCAGCCGATCATCCAGAGCTCCATCCTTCCAGGCCCCCTTGTGAGTCTCTCGAGTTTTTCTTTTAAACTCGTGAGTGCCTTTCATACTGTTCATACTTGTACATTTCCTTGTATTCCCGCTGTTCACATATGTATATCTTTTGTACTCTCGCATTTGCGCATCAGTGATATAATATTATTGTAATATTGGATCACTTCTGGTGATAACTCTGTAATTGTATATATGTGTTGGAATGTATAATGCACCATTTGCTTCCGTACTCTGATTCTTGTCTGTACTGATGCTTAGCGTATATACGGGAAGGTACTTCGGACTTAAGTATATACGTTGCAGTGACGACCCCGTATTCGTGGAATCGGGGCGTTACAAGTTGGTATCAGAGCTTAGGCTCTAAACCTCTTCAGTACGTCCAGAAGGCAAATCAATGGTAAAGAGATTTGCAACTGGAATACATGAGTCTTGGTTATACATTCCAACTGCAAGTGCAGAGTTATCTATTTCTTGACTATCTTTCCTTTGATTCTTAATTCCTCCTATCCTTTCCCTGTTTTGGTTTTATGAAGCCTTATACTATCTTAGGATATGAATAGACTAGAAAGGTAGTGGCTGGTTCAGAATGAAGCTATTATGTGATCTCTTCGGCCAACTCTATGAAGCTTGGTATTCTCCAGATTGATCCTGATCTGGCTATCTTTCAGAAGACAGCAGTCGGAATTCTCTACGGATATTCTACATTCTCTACTATATCGTTCAGAGTGATTGATGCCTGGTATTCGGGATTCTTAATTATCGGCCTTCTTTATTATGCTCAGGACTATCAGGGTTTTCTTTATCTTCGGTATTCTGGCTCATTTATTGCACAGCCACGACATCAGCAGTATTATTCAGCATTATTCGAAGATTTATACAGCCGGAAGTGCGGAGGATGATAAATGTTCAGTCGACTTGAGAGCCCTACCTATAGTGCTTCATATCTTAATTAGTATAGATTCCACCCTTGTTCCCTTTGTGTTCAATTCACCCCTTAACGAAATTGCGAGGACGCAATTTTTGTAAGGTGGATGGATTGTAATACCCCGTTCCCGGAATACGTACTTAGTTGCGTATTCAGATTTTTCGATCGTATTTTTCGATTTGTTTCCTGTATTTATTTTTGTATTATGAATTCCTTATATGATTGTTTTGTCTTGGATTTGGATTCGTGGTCTCGGAGTCAGCCCTAGTCTGAACCGAAGACCCGATCCTAGTGTATTACTCAATTTGGTCTTTCCGGTATTCTGATTTGACCGATTTCTGTTTCAAATATCATTTTCCAATATTATATATTTTATATGATTTTCTAGAATTTTCCTCAATTAAAAAGAATATCTTCAAAACCGGTATCGACCAGTGCCGCTGATCGATTCCAGGATTTTTATTTCACAATCAGCTAGGAATTTCTAGAAGGTCCTTTAGGCATTATTCCTTAGAATCATATTTTCTACCTACATTCTTTTTCTGAGGATTTTATGATTTTATGAAAATTCCATCGGAGTCGGTAGGTAACTGATTCCGGGATTTTTAGTTTTAAAACTATAAAGTATTTCTTAAAACGGATTTCACTATTGTTCTTGAACTAATATTCTTGATTTTTGATAATTATTTCGGGTCGTTCCGAGATACTTGAATTTCGGACGATTCCGGTATTTTCCCGAAAGATTTCCGCATCCGCATCCGCAACCGAATCCCGGGAATCCGCCACTTTCATTATTTTTCATTTTCTCTTCCAAGAGAATAATTTCCCTTTTCCATTTTCTTTTCCTTTTCCTATTTTCTTTCTTTCCTTCCTCCACAATCCACAAGAATTCCAATTTCCCAAAATTCCATTTTCTCCCAAAATTCCATTTTCCTCCACACACTTCCACCAACTTCCTCATTTAATGCCCTCTTTTTCTCTCTCTTCCATGGCCAGCCAAGTGTGGCTAGGAGAGACACCTCACCTCCCCTATTTACAAAAACCCCCCTCTCTTCTATCTTAATTGCACCTCCTTCACAAAATCTAAAACCTATAAATACTTTTCCTTCCCCTTCTTCATTCATTTTCACTTCATCTTTCTGTTTCTTCTCTTCACCAAAACCCTAACCTCCAACATCTCCTTCACCTCCACCACCTCCACCGGCGCCTCCGGCCACCACGACTCCGGCGAGAGACCCCCGATCTCCGGCCACCACTTCTTCTCACCAACACCAACAACAAAACCTCCAACCTCCACTTTCTTCTTCATCATCAACTTCCATCACCATCACCATCACTCCATCATCAACCACTCCTTTTGGTGAGTATTTCTACTCATCAAGACTTGGCTAATTCCTAGTATGCTTTTGTTTACAATTCATGTATACTTGTGCCATCAAAATCATATTTTTAGATCATCAAACACAACCATCACAAAACTGTTCTGTATCCTGTTTTCAGTCGATTAGTCGACTAGACCTATAGATTAGTCGACTAGAAACCCTTAGTTGAAACGTAACCTTTTCTAGAATACAGTTTTAGTCGACTTAGGTTATTTATTAGTCGACTAGAAACCTCGATTAGTCGACTACTCCCTTGACCCTAGTCGACTAACTTTTCCTGAAACCAGAACCCAACTCTCTGGAACCCAGTTTTAGTCGACTATACCAGACTGTTAGTCGACTAACCCCTCTATTAGTCGACTACCCTTTCCACCTAGTCGACTAACTTTAGCTGTCTGTTATGGTTGATTTCTTTCTTGAATAGGAACCTTATCCTCTAGACTTACATCACATATTGGTACTACTTGACTTGTCTCTTGACAAACATCATCTTACCTTCTCTCCTTCTCTCTCCTCTTCTCTCTACATAATTATATCACAGGTTATGGCGCATTCCGAACTTCAGTGGATTTCGGATATTTCGGCGTTTTGGTGATTTAGGCGAGTAGTCTCGCTCTTCTCTCGTCTCTATTTGAGTTTCCCGTTTCGTCGGGATGATAAGTATTTCGCTTCCTATTTTCATGTATTTGATTCCATATCTATATATCTTTTACTGCTTTCATATTATGCGTGGCCGACCCTTCGTGGTCGTTGACTTCTAGATTTCTGCTATGTTATTACTTGCCATGCTATTACTTCAGACCTGTCAGTTGCATGCTTCTATTTAACACATGTATATCACCTGACCATCTAGTGTGTTATCACCTGACCACCATGCATGCTATTATTTGGCAAGACCCTCTTGTTATGTCATGACTTACCCAGACTATTATCAATCTCTTGTCAAGTATGGTTGCTTGTTAAATATCATCACCTTATCATGCTATCTCTTGACACCAAGCATGATGCACCTGATTCTGATATAATTATCACGATAACGGGAATGTAGTATCTGAGCTCCTGTTATGATTCCAGTTATGATTCTTGTTATGTATTCCAGTTATGATCCTGCTCATTCCCGAAATCTGGTAATTATGTTAATAAACCATAAAAAGGACAACTTGTGTGGGGAATGGGAGGAAGTGATGGATGCCGGAATGATACCTTGCTTATAGTATGGGAATGAAATATTGGCGGTAGTGTTAGTGGGACTTAGGGCCCACAGGAGATGCGTGTTAGGGGGACTTTGGGCCTCCAAACTGGTTCCAGGTGTATGGAAACTACTATAAGAAGCTCTATCAGTTCTCCATCTGCTTCCGTTAACAACCCTCGGCTTGCTTATATATGGATGTATGTGTGTCGGGGTGTACACCCGGATACATACCTAGATATATGGGTCAGACGAGTAATAATAAAGTGTCGTAATAACCGGCTCTTTAAGTTGTAAGTAGAGGTATGTGGAATGGGACGCATACTAAAGCCTGCAACTTAAACGGCTATGAATCTGTGATGTGCCTTACCATAATTACTTGTTCCGGACTTTATATCGGATTTCCTGTTTTATGAGTATTATGTTATGACCACCTTGTAACTCAAGTTGTATGTGCTTAGATTACGATGATATGAGATAAAGGTATATAGATGAGGGTTTCCTTGTTTGGATTATTCCTTCGATGTACTAGTCTCATAGAACCGTGATCTAAAACCATACAATCAGATTTACTCGTCCTTGGTTTTATTCGGATTTCCTGTTTTATGATTATTATGCCACACCTGCTCATATCTGCTCTAACCTATCTGTCCCCTGAGTATTTCTTACTTGATATCATTTGTTATATGCATACTTGTACTCACCCTGCTTTGCCACTTGGTATTAGTACTACTCGCCTGGGGAGTGTCATTTGACTCCCCTGGATCCTCATGTCCAGGTCATGGAGCTTGGTGCGTGTAGATTCTCCCCCTTGCGGATCAGAGTGGCGCAGCGGTAGCGTGGATCCCCAGCCGATCATCCAGAGCTCCATCCTTCCAGGCCCCCTTGTGAGTCTCTCGAGTTTTTCTTTTAAACTCGTGAGTGCCTTTCATACTGTTCATACTTGTACATTTCCTTGTATTCCCGCTGTTCACATATGTATATCTTTTGTACTCTCGCATTTGCGCATCAGTGATATAATATTATTGTAATATTGGATCACTTCTGGTGATAACTCTGTAATTGTATATATGTGTTGGAATGTATAATGCACCATTTGCTTCCGTACTCTGATTCTTGTCTGTACTGATGTTTAGCGTATATACGGGAAGGTACTTCGGACTTACGTATATACGTTGCAGTGACGACCCCGTATTCGTGGAATCGGGGCATTACAGCTAGTCCACCGCATGACATAGAATATGCACGTCCCTTTAGCATAGGAGATGGATGGACTTGACACGAGGAAGTCCAAATCTGGCTTAGATGGGAACTCAAGAAGAAGCCCATCATTGAACTTTGACAGTGACCAGTTCTAGTCGTGGAAGGTGTCGCTAAGTGCGTGGAGTCCCGCGATGATTTTGTTAACCATGAGATCGTCGTGTACTATCATGATGATCCCAGTTTCTCTCGGAGTCTTTGTTGCTCCATAATCATCTTTAGGGAATCAAGACGACATGGTGGGGGAGGGTGTTGGCACTCTAGTCAACTCCCTCTCACTAGTTTCCTTTGACTTGTCTTCAGGTTTTGGCCTCCACGACAATGAGGCGACCGCCTTATTTTTGGCCTTAGCAAGCACCCTGCACTCCGCTGCCTTGTGACCCGGTTTGGAGCAGTAATCGTAAATAATGTCAACCTCGCAGTCAACCTGGAGGTGGCCAAGCTCTTCGCAGTCCCAATATTAGGGCCTCCTCATGTTCTTCGTTTGCCTGATGATGTCATACGTTATAGATCTCCCTTTTTTTTCTTTACAAGCGTGAGTGGTATTCTGTTCAACCTTCCTCCTTCGGCGACTGTTGCCTCCCCTTTGACGAGGCTCTCCTTCAGCCAGCATAAGCCAGACCTTTGCTCAGAAAATATTCGAGGCCATTGGCTCTTAATCTACTTGGTCTTCAAGTCAATAAAGCTCCATTTGTCAGGACGACAACTTATAAGAGAGGCCGTTGGTGGCTGGTTGGAGTTATTTTGTGCTTTAATCGAGAGTGATTGACCTCTTGAAGAGCTTGCCTCTTCTCCATAGAAGCAGCTGGCCGCGGCGCTACACCCCCACGCAGGGGGCTTTCCTTTTCTGAGGCCACGTCTACCCACTGGCGGGGACGGTGACAAGTTTGGCGTCTCTCCTTGTCGCTGTTGCCTCCGCCCTTGTCTTCTCTCACCCTAGGCACCATGGAAAGAAGATCCTTGCCGAGCTCCAAGGCCTTCTCCTAGCTTTATCTATTACATTTTTAATAGGGAAAATTATACTTAGGTCCCTGGGATAAGAATGTCTTATGAAAAAAACTCCCTGCAGTTTGAAACGCTGTAAAAAAGCCTCTTGACCAAGTTTCTATCAACTCCGGGTCTCTGTCCCCACCAAAGGGCAATATGTAGGGGTGTCATCGGATCAGATACGGATCAGATATTGTCTTTACCATATCCGTATCTGCACTCAACCTTCAGATACGGATACATATACGAATATTGGCGAATGTGAAAAAATGATATCTGTATCCGCCAAAATCGGATATCGGATATGAATCGGATATTAGCGGATCGGGTGCGGATACTAATCGGATATGTAAAAAATGGATATGCTTAAGGATAAACTAAACAGATAAACTTATATTTTTTTTTATTTCATCTACAATAATATTAAATGTGATACATACTATGATATTATTGTGTACATATCAATACTTTCACTGTATCCCTTGTCATTCGACTTCTATAACAATGAATTACACGACTTCTAAATGTTGATTCAGATGCCACGGTTGACATTAAAATACTCAAAATATCCCATGCTACTCTTGCAAGAATCAAATACTTTTTACTATTACTTTTTCACCAACACAAAATATCAAAATCTAATGTCTTATTCCATTGAAGAATAGTCTCCTCCATACAGATATCATTATCAAGCACCCAACAGTCAGAAATCGGATTGAATACAAATAAGATATTGTTTTTACCATATCTGTATCTGCACCTACCTTTCGGATACGGATACTAATATTCACGAATGTGAAAAAATGATATACGTGTCTGTATTAGAGGCGGATTTGGATGCAGATATCCGTGGATAATCCGCATTTGGTGGCACCCCTAGCAATACGTATGGAATTGTATTTTTGTAATGCCCATATTTCTCTTGATTTACTAGCTTCTCTGAGTTGACAAGAAAGAGGTCTGCGTGCGTGATGAGCCTTTAGTGCTCGTCATACAGTTAGTCGTGTGGCCTAACTGTTCGCCTCAGTGGAGGCTATGCTTTGTTTACTCCTCTCTATTTTCTGTCCACTGAAACCTGAATCAACATCCTCAGTATTTATGAGATTTTGTTATTGGATTGATTGAGTTGAACCTGTGCACAAAAAAGAGAAGCTTAGAGATTGATAATAGAAAGTGTAAGGTTACTCAATTCTACCACTATAGCAAGTAGTTATGCGGGTCATGGTCCACAAGAAGGGACTGCGATAGAAGCTTTTAGGTAAGTCTTTTTAAGTTACTAGATTTGATTAAAATATTTTCTTCTTTGTTTCTTAAAAGAAAAGAAAAGAAGTTAATGGTAGAAGAGGAGAAGGTAATGTTATTGGTGTTTTGAAAAGAAAAAAAACTAAGTTAAAGGAAAGAAGAATAAAAGAAAGAATAAAGAACTGGTTTTAAGAAGTGTTTCTAACTTTAGAAATAAAAAAAAAACTAAGGAACACTTACTTACCTCTTCGGTGCTTACTTACCTTAGATTCGTTGCAACGACTTACCTCGGCTTGAAGTCAATCACAGCATGACATATAGGATCTTTCCTACTTCCAATCGGTCTAACTAATTAAAAATACAAGAAGAAAGAAATCCTAAACTATTACACAATCAGAAGTATATATCCATCACCATAAGCCATTAGTGGCACTTGCAAGAGAAGGCAAATTTGAGGCTATAAAATTCATTTGGATTTATAGGTCATCACAGAGGCAAGTAAAGAATGTAACTTTAATTGAAATAGAGTAACAATAAAAGAAAGAAAGAAACTTACAGTGGTGTCACTCTCAAGACAACCTTTTTCTATTTCTCTGATGAAACTTCTCTCTGATCTTAGTTACATAAAGAAAAACGAAAAATTGCATTAAAAGAGAAAAGAAAAACCTATGTTAAACCTAAACAAAAAAGTCTATTTTAAACTCTATGTTGAGTAATGCTCGTTTGCATTTGAATTTGCAAGCATTTATAGGCAGAATGGAGAGAGGAGAAGCGTCTAAGATAGGGGGAGCAAACGCTCCCCCATCTGTTGCAACAAAACCGCACAAACGTGACATTTGTCACGATTTTTTGGCCTGGATCTGACCAATTGGCCAGACCCGAGGGCGCATAGCTTCTCTCGTTTGGATATCTCCTTTTTTTTCACTTTATTTTTCAGTTTGTATTCTGGATTTGGTGACATCCTGTTGATTTTCAAGTTAACCAAATAGATTTATAGAAATCTAAATTAAAGTGATTTTCATTGGTGTTATTTTTTCTGATTTGCTCTGATCTTCAACTTATCTTCTGAATATTTACCCCAATCCTTAATTTGATTTAATTCTAATTAAATTGGACTATTTGGCTCATTTTCTCTCCTTCATTAATAAAGACATGAATATCATTTAGATAAAAATAATATTAAAAAGCAAAGTTTATTATACAATAAATGTGAAAATGTGACAATAAATATGCAATATCAGTTACCGATCATACCCCCACACCTATTTTTTACTCGTCCTCAAGCAGAACAAATAAAAAGTAAAATAAAGCTAACATAATCTCACTTTCGAAGGAATCACGATTGCACTTAGAATGTGCAATAAGCCGTTAAGCCTCTAGGTTACCTCTAGAGGACGAGTTTTGTCTCGTGAGGGTTTTCAGTGAATTAATCCCACAAAATTCATAAAGAAAGAAAAACAAAGTGTTAGTATTTTGAAAACGCATTTTAATAAAGGGAAAAAAATATTTGAAGTACTCTTTACAAAAATTCAAGTAATCTATAAGTTTTAGAATTACCAAACTAACTATTCATTCCTAAACTTAGTCTCTATTAAAAAAACTTGTTATCAATTAAGGTAAGGAGTCAAAATATATTTCTCATCTAGTCTATTATTTTACCTCAAGTTATATGTAGCCTTTTGACCTTAAATATTTGACTCAGGAATCTTCAGCTCTTACTCTTATGCCTTATTTTACACATTTTGGTGGTAAAACCCCTTAGGTCTATTAGGATTTCTAATTTGCCTATATAACGCATTTAGTTAGTGACTCCCAAATCGGACGGTCTTCGGGCACTGACGAGAAAACACCCCAAGGACTTATGGACTCGAGCAAATAAGGCCACAAAACTAAGAGTTTTTATTTATAATATGAATCACGCCTAAAGATCACTTTTAGGCGTGTATACTTTTTCTTTATAAGGTACAAATACCCAACTTAATCAGAAGATTTTGATATATATATAAATTATTTTTATAAGGCATAAAAATATTTATTTTTGAACCATAAGTGTGTAAGTGTATAAAGTATGCATAGTTCATCAAGGTAAAAATCAATATTAAATTACTTTTTCAATTTTCTTCCTAACCCTAGAAATCGAATAAATAATCTTATTTTGACCAAGTATAAAAAATCCTATTATGATTTTTCTATTTCTTAAAATTAACTTAATTTCTTACAAAAGATAGGTCAAAATATTGTTTCTCTTTTTAAAAATTTTTTAAAAGCAAAGAAAATATTTTTGTATATATTAAAAGAAAATCTATGTTATGTTAGAACCCTTCCCCACACCTATCTCGGACATTATCCTCAATATATGAATGAATGCATATATGCATGAAAAAGAAGATAAGAAGAAAAAATATTACCTCAAGGTGGTGGTTCTGTTTGTGGCCGGATTGGGCCAAGCATTGCTGCCTAATCTAAGTAACGTAAATTTTCAAAGAGCCCACCTTTTATGACCTTTTTTTATTTATAGTTTTATCATCCCCTAGTTGATTAGGATCATTGCAAGATCCTAGCATGAAAATTATCCCCTTTATATGACTAATCTTAGAATATCATCTCGGAGTCATTATGGTCTACACCTTGGTCCAATAAAAGAATGTGACTTGATAGAATGGTTGACTGGAGTTCAAGAGTGAAATGGTCAGGAACTAAAACTAACTCGGGAATATGACTTAAATCAAGTTTCGGTTCAAGAGTCGATTTTGGTTCAAGAGCTGGTTCTAAATCAAAGAATTAAAATTCACATTCTTTTTTCATTAATGGAAGTGGCTGTCAAAAAACGATGGTTCAATTTCAAGCTCTATGGGTACAAGAATCAGTGTTGGTTTAGAAAATGGGTCCAAATCGGATAAGAACACCAGAGTCAATATAGATTTGAAAACTGAAACTGAATCATATAGTTGTGGATTAGGTTCACATTCACAATCAAGTTCAATTTTTTTGAAGTGAAAACATGCCAATTCGTCAAAGGTTTGAGATTGGTTAAGTTCGAATTGGTGTAAGAAAACTGAATCTTGGTTAAAGTCTCTAAAATACTATGATTCTTGGTTCCTATCAATATGGTTTAGAGAATCAGGAATGATCAAAAATTGGGTAGGAAGAGTTTTTTCATACCTATCATTAATTGTGCTGACCAAATAACTCATTTGTCCTTCTAATCTATTGAAGAAATCATTTTGAGACTGCATATAATCATTTTGGGACTCAATTATGGATTCTATACTCTTTTCTAAGTCAGTAGATTCTTCTTATTATAGTGAGACTTGAAAAATAGAGTGAGGATCTTGGATTTGAAATTTTTGATAGGATTGTGAATCTTTCATATTTTGAACTTATCGCTCGGACTCAGGCAAGGCTTCTAGAATTTTTTCGTTCAAGACTTCCATCCACTTTTCGAAATCAGATTTTTCCTCTATTGAGTGATCTTGATAAGGACTATATAAAACTGAATGTTTGTAAGGTGATTGATAAAATGACTCAGAGGAGTTGTATCCCCACTGACTTGATAAAAAGTCGAGATGATTATTCTAGTTTTATTTATAATATTAGAACTAAGGCATATATTGATTCAAATAAGATCAATCTGGCATACTTGGTTAGTTAAAGTTATGAAATGCCAGGTTGGTGTTATCAGAAAAAGAGATCGGGATGTAATATGGATCACTATATGCATTGAAAAATTATAATTATAATTTTTATCACACAAAAATTTTCAAAAACAAACAAACAAATACACAAACAAAAATCAAGAAAAAAAATCTAGCCTAAGTTAGGGTAGGCCTTAGACATAAATGACCACGGGAGGTATGTTGCAGCAATCTGACCACAAGTTAATTGGTCAAGTAGGGAAAAGACCAGTGGGAGGTATCTGTACCTGAACAACAGGCCTAATTATACCAAACTACTATTCTTCGAGTTTCCGCCTCTCAATCCCCAACCTTTGACAAGAGTCAAAATCTAACAACTTTCTCCTTAGGTCAATCTCTTAAATGAGTCTGAGATATTCCTAGGGCCAATGTCTACTCAGTTTTAATTAGGCTGATTTAGTGAGGAGATGGTTTTCAGCCTAAGGGTAACGACTTCCCCACCTTATCTTGTTTAAGGATATGTCCTTAATTATTTTCGTGCGAGTGTACAAGTATAAAGCAGAAACAATACTTAAGCAATGTATATCACCCAAAATGTGTTTTCTAATGCTACATGTGATGCACACGTATCTTTACTCTAGCACTCTTCAACAATAATAAAAAATATAACGAAATAGATAAATGCCTAAGAATACAAAGTCTAAATGTTTTTTAGCATTTACAAACACGGTTTACTGTTGAGATTAGAAAGGATGTACGGTAAGCTAAACAGAGAAACAACAAGTTGTATAAGCTAAAACACTGAATTTCAGTTACCTGCAAGATAACAAAGTTAGTAATCCACTTAAACTGCCGCGGAAACACGGCTTTTGCCGCGTTTGCGCGGCAGAGTTGAGAGCTTCTGGGCTCTGCTTTCTAGAGCAGAGGCTCAGAGCTATTTATATGTATTCTGTAGCAGCTTATTTTCTGACTAATCACCTGCACATAAAAAATAGAGAAGATAAATTAATTGTTATTAAACTTAAAAAGAAACTTACCGTCCCTCCCCAGCAATAACGCCAAAATTTGATTGAGTCAAACCTGTGCACAAAAAAGAGAAGTTTAGAGATTGATAATAGAAAGTGCAAGGTTACTCAATTCTATCACTATAACAAGTGGTTATGCGGGTCGTGATCCATAAGGAGGGACTGCAATAGAAGCTTTTAAGTAAGTCTTTCTAGGTTACTAGATTTGATTAAAACATTTTCTTCTTTGTTTCTTAAAAGAAAAGAAAAGAAAAGAAAAGAAAAGAAAAGAAAAGAAGTTAATGGTAGAAGAGGAGAAGATGATGTTGTTAGTATTTTGAAAAGAAAAGAAACCTTAAGTTAAAGGAAAGAAGAATAAAAAAAGAATAAAGAGTTGATTTTAAGAAGTGTTTCTAACCTAAGAAATAAAGAAAGAAAGAAAATTAAGAAATACTTACTTACCACTTCAGCACTTGCTTACCCTTGAATCCGTTGCAACGACTTACCTCAACTTGAAGGCGATCACAGCATGACATATAGGATCTTTCCCACTTCAAATTGGTCTAACTAAATAAAAATGCAAGAAGAAAGAAATCCTAAACTATTATACAATCAGAAGTAGATATCCATCACCATAAGTGGCACTTGCAAGAGCAAGGCAGGTTTGAGGCTAAAGGATTCATTTGAATGTATACGTCATCGCAGAGGCAAGTAAAGCAAAATGAAGAAGAATAAAAAATGTAACTTTAATTGAAATAGAGTAACAATAAAAGAAAGAAAGAAACTTACACTGGTGTCACTCTTAATACAACCATCTTCTCTTTCTCTCATGAAACTTCTCTCTGATCTCAATTACATAAAGAAAAATGAAAAATTACATTAAAGGAGGAAAAAACTTAAGTTAAATCTAAACAAAAAAGTCTATTCTAAACTCTCTGCTGAGTGGTGCTTATTTGCCTCTGAATTTGCAGGTATCTATAGGTAGAATGGAGAGAGAGGAGAAGCGTCTAAAAATAAAGGGCAAACGCTCCCCCATCTGTTGCAACAAAGCCGCGCAAACATGACATTTACCGCATTTACACGGCCTGGATCTGGCTAATTGGCCAGATTCGAGGGCGCGTAACTTCTCTCGTTTGGATATCTCCTTTTCTCTACTTTGTTTTTCAATTTGTATTCTGAATTTGGTGATATCCTGTTGATCTTCAAGTTTACCAAATAGATTTATAGAAATTTGAATTTAACTAGTTTCTATTTAGTGTTATCTTATCTGACTTGCTCTGATGTTCAGCTTATCTTCTAAATATTTGCCACAATTCTTGATTTAATTTAATTTTGAATTTAATTGGGCTATTGGGCTCTTTTTTCTCTCCTTCTTCATTATTAAATGCCTGCACATCCTTTAGATAAAAATAATATTAAAAAGCAGAGTTTATTATATAATAAATATGAGAATGTGACAACAAATATGTAATATCTGTGACCGATCAGCTATGCACTGTGGATTTGGAGGCAAATATAGTGATGTGATACAAAAATTGGAGAAAGTTCATCCTAGCATATGTAATTTGTTGGTCTACTTTTGATCCTTAACCTCTTTCTATTTTCTCTCATTTCTATCTCCTTGTTTTCTCTTCTTCCTCTATTCTTACAATCTTTTTATGTCAATGTTCTCATCATCATAAACTGAATCTTATTCATCTTTTCCGAAAGAAGATGACTTTATTTTGATGTTTGTTGTTAGCTCTCCTAATGGTGAAGGAACTTTTTTGAGTCTGAAAGATGGAATTGCCATTTCTTTCTTCAAGATGGTGTATCCAATACGCTAAATCTTCTAATACACAAGTTAACTCTTGTTTACAAACTTGAACAACAACCAAATATTGTTTTTGGGCTCAACACTGATAAGGATGTGGAATATTTGCTAGAGAATTTTCGGACGTATAACTGCACACTTGTGAATGTACATGCAAGGCTTAATGGTGACGACGCTATGACGTCTAGGATTCTCCCCCAAGCAAGCCAGAAATAAGAGTTTTTGTTAAATTATCTCGTTCTTTAATTTTTTATGTAATGTTCAATTTTTGTCCACAATATTATTATTTTATCCGCTGCAGTCTGTTACAATACACTATATGATGTTTTTGTCAAATCATGTTTTGTTTTTGTCCAACATCTAAATTGTTTGTCCACAAGGTTTTTTTTTGTCCAACTTCTACATAGTTTGTCCACAATGATTTTTTTGTCCATCTTCTACATAGTTTATCCACAAGGATTTTTTTTTGGTCCACCATACATGTACTTTGTCCGCTATCCGATGATTTTTGTCCACCATACGTTTACTTTGTCCACCATAAATGTACTGTGTCTACCATCTGATGTTTTTGGTCCATAATAGTTATGTGCTTTCATTACATACTTTTTAAATTTTAATTTTCTTCCCTGCAGTCGAATCTTACTGTGTACACAAGAATTAGAGAATATGTTGGCCACCAGTGCCTCTGTTATTGGTCCCAACGACGGCCAACACGTGTGATTAACAGAAGACATGGTGAATGATATCATCCATATCCCTGCTTGGTAGCATGATTGTATTACTGGTGTTGGCTAACAATTTGACAGTATGAAAGAAATGAGGTTGGCACTGATCTACTACTCCATTGTGAAAAAAATTGTGTATGATTTTGTGAAGAACGATAAAAAAGAATCACAGTTAAATGCTCAAAGAAGGAGACGATCGGTTACACTTGGAGGCTTCATGCATCATTGATAATACACACCACTAGATTTTCCATTAAAACCTTCAATCTTGTCCATAAGTGTGGTGGAGATATAGGTTGATGGGCATCAGAGAGCATCCAAGAAATGGGTATCAGCTATTCTTTAATCAGTACTGAAATTTTGGCCCACATACAGACCATCCGATGCTAAAAAAATTTTCAAAGCACAATTTGAAGTGACACTCACGTATGATAAGGTTTGGTGGGGGAAGGGAGTTAGCGCAGAATAATTTGTATGAACTGACATGACACTCTTATGATAGCCTTCAGTGATGAGATTATTTTCTACTTCACAAATACTCTGTCCACATTCTAAAATAGTATGTCTACCTTTTCTATATTTTGTCCACTTTTAATATATTATGTCAACTTCCTGAGATATTATATCCATATGTTCTATATTCTGTCCCATATCTCTATATTTTGTCTACATTCTTGTTATTATGTTCATTTTTTCTATATTATGTCTACATTTACATTATTATGTCTACTTTTTCTATATTATGTCCACATTTTCTATATTATGTCCAACCTTTACATCCACATGGTTGTAATAGCAGTAATTGTCTCCCGTGCAGGTACGAGCAGAAGGTATTGGAGACAAATCCTAGTAGTTTCATTTCTATTAATGTTGCAAACGGCTGGTTCAAAAGGCTCTTTGTTTCTTATGGTGCTTGAATTGAAGGTTTCCAGGCCACCTATAGACCTCTAATGTCTTTGCATGGTATCTTTCTGAAGGATCGTTACAAATATACACTTTTGGCAACTACCATTTACGACAACGACAACAGACTATTCCCGCTGGATTTTTGCGTGTGCGACATCGAAGACGAGGGGAATTGGGATTGGTTTCTTCAGAGATTGAGGAAATATTGTATGAGTGGTAGCCGATTCTTATTCTCCACCCCACTAACTAGTTTTTATCTCCGATTCAGAAAAGGGGATATTACATTTAGTTGGCTAGCATTTTTTCGATGTGTTGCACTCCCAATGTGTGCTCCATCACATGGATAGTTACAAGAAAGCTTGTAAAAACTTGGTTTTAATTTTTCAAATTTACAAAAATTTGCTAAACCTTTAGAGTGGGCACCTTACAAGTACAATGTTCAGGATTACAAGAAAGAAGTATACAAACTCAAGGAGAAGTTAGAATGGGGACACCGGTTGCTTGTGTCGTATCAACGAGAAAATTAGGCAAACACATTCTTTTCTGAAATAAGGTACGTGTTTTATTACCACTATCTATTATTTTATGTCCACATTTTCCTCTACTCTGTCGACTTTATATAATAATTGTCCACCTTCTATACATTTTTGTCCACATTCTTTGCAATGATGTCCACCTTATTCCGAATTTATCCACCATATCTGATTTTTCGTCAACTATTGTAATATTCTGTCAGATATGGATACGTCAGTTCAAATTGTGCGGAGTCATCTAATAGCTAGATTCTTGAGGCTAGGCGGCTTCCAGTAGTGCAAATGGTAAACTACATACACATTCAAATCATAGAACGCATGAATACCAAAAGGATAATGGATGAAAAATGGATCACTCTCCTCTGTCCTGAACCGCAAAAGTTGTTGAATGACAACATGTCAACATCCTTTTCCCTTTTGGTTAAATAGACTGCCGATAACATCTATGAAGTTTTTGATTGACATATTGTTCTGGTTCGTCTCTCACTTTGGTCAAGCACCTGCCTGGAATGGAATGTTAACCGCATTCCATGCAAACACGCATGTGCCGTCATTCGGTTCATGCAACAAAGTATTCATAATTACGTAGATTATCACATGATGGTGAAGGCATTCAAGGTGATTTATGCCCCAACTCTATATCCTATCCTTGATTATGATAAGCCAAAGGTAAGCTTTTATCCACCTTCTCTAAAAGTGTGTCCACATTTTTACACATTCTGTCCACATAACAATATTATGTCCACCTGACTAATATTCTGTATACCTAACTGTTATTCTATCTACCTAACATTTATTCTGTCAACCTTTCCTGTATTAGATCCGCCTAACTAATATTCTATACATAGGTAACTGGCGAGAATCTCCATATAAGACCTCCTATAATAAAGAAACGTCGTAGGAGAACAAGATAAGATGTGTCAACAATCGATTTGTGATGCGCCTTATTATATGTGGGAGATGCGGGAAGAAAGGACACAATCAGCGTACATGCAATGCTGGTATTGATGAGGAACTCATTCAAGCTCCTTAAATGGATAACTTTGTATCACTTTTGTTAAATATAGAATAGTTATGGACAACTTTGTTAAATACAGAATAGCTTTTGACATCCGTGATAATTGGATGATAGTTGCATATTTGGCGACCTTTGTACTATGATATCCAACTTTTTCTAATAATTTGTCTACCTTTTTTTAATATTTTGTCGACCTTATCATATTATCTGTCCCCTTCTCTAATAATCAATCACACATTATTTCTCTCTGTCTACCTGCTTTGATAATCTGTTCACCTTCTAATATAAAAATTTGTTCACCTTTAATATTGAATTAGTATAAGGGTTATTAAAGAGTTAAACTGCACAAATAAACTTAATACAACAAAAACAGGTTAACTTTTAACTATATTGATACAACCAATAAAATTGTTTTAAAATTGTTTTAAAATCACAAATTATTGTGATCGGGAGTCACACCATTGTGAGAGGTGTTATTCAAGGTTAAACCACAGAAGTGTTATAAGATCTGCCTTCTTAATCAATCCGCCCTCCACCAGCAGCTTCGCATAAAGATCAGGATGGTACGCCTTCATGAACTTCTAAGGGATATAACTGCTAACAAGTCCTCACCCCAGATGATTATCCTCATATGCTCCCAAACAAATAGCCCACACTCATATCGGCATGGTAGGAATTTGCAAAATAGTATAAGTAGGCAGTAAATTATATAGGGGACAATAATTGATAAATGTGGACAAAGATTGAAAAGGTTGGACAAAAATAAAAATGTTAGACAGAAATTGAAAATAGTAGACAAAGTTAGAGAGGTCGACAAAATATGAGAATGTTAGACAGAAATTTAGGAAAGTAGATGATATATTGAAAGCAAGTATCAAACATGTCCACTTGTTGCTGTGTCAAAAGTTGTCAGATTGAGAAGTGCTTGATGAATGTCTTAGTTGGCATGCCTCCCATGATCTCAAGCAACTTGATGATCTTCTTGGCACTGTTGAAATGCCTCTTGTGCGGGACAGAATTGTAGTGGGTTATCTCCTCCTTTTGAGAACCAACCATCAGAATGTGCCAATATTGTTCACTAATCGAGTGAATGAGCAGAATTTGCTTCTCTTCCCCAATATATTGCTTCACATATGTCACGTAACATCGGTTCGCCTCAAGAATGTCTTCATATCTTAAATAGTTCTGTTAAAAGGAGCTATGGTAAGTAGATAGAAATTGATATAAATGAACATAAATTGATATAAGTGGACAAATATTTATCATGGTTAATAGAGAAAGATAAAAGTTGGATAGATATAAGTGGCCAGAAGTTTATTATGGTAGATAAAAAAGTGATAAACATAGACCAAATTTTCAAATGAAAACATATAGAGAACCACAGACGGACTATTCCAAATTTTCTATATAGGTCCCCATGCTGACCATCATGTAACCGGCGAACCTCTCTCCCAATCAACGCATCAGCTATCTGACAAAGTTTGTTAAATAAGTTCTAAAAATTATCAGTTCTGCAAATCAAACAAAGAACATAAAAGTAGACAACTCACCTTATCATCAAGTATACAGCTGGAGCATCTGGAGAAGGTCTTTATAGGTTATGAACATATCTTTTCACAACCAAACATATTCTTGCCGGTTGTTTATTTGACCAAAATAGACAGATGATGAGAATGGTGGACAAAATCTGACTAAGGTAGGCAAAAATGAAGATATATAGACACAAATTACATAAAGGTGGACGAATATCGACTACGGTAGATACAAAGGGACAAATGTAGTCAAAATTGTGCAAAAGTAAACAGAATTTGACAAAGGTAGAAAATAACCTTATGACTAGCAATTGAAGGAACTTCTCTAAAGTAGCACGTTCCTCATGATTCAGTAAAGCAGATGAATCCCACTGAGTGACATTATGGACAAATCCCTTTACCGTCCTCACTGTACATCACCAAAGCGAAGTCAGGATCTTTGGGAACGCCAATATTTATTTCTTTGATTTTCATCAACTCATCAGTGGTCCTGAGTAACAGGCTCATCTGTTCTCGGATCCGACGAACATTCACGACACGTGGTTCTGATTGGGTTAGAGGGGCAGGGACTTGTGTTGTAAGAGGAGCAGGGGCTTCTATTACATTTTCAGCTTTCCTTAGACGCTTCATTTTCATCCGTCTGCCCTTTCAGGTGGACAAAAATTCAAAAAAGTTGAACAAAGTTCCCAATATGTATACATAAATTGTGAAATGTTGACATTTTTAATAAGATGATGGATAAACTCCCCAATGTTAGGCTGAAAGTAAGAAATATGGACAGGAAATACCTTTGTTGGAGGAACATCCCATGACTGAGATGTAACTAATTTGGAAGATTACTGGATAGATCATGCCTTCACGCTCTTCACAATGCTGGTCTTATCAGTAGAGCCTCCTCTTTCTTCTGGCGGTAGTTGTTCGTTCTCAAAGGGAACACCTTCTTCCGTGTGTTCTTCCTCCTCTACCACCTTAGTAGTAGGTTTCTCTTCCACCATATCTTATTTGTCTTCCTCTTCTTCAGGTGGCAGTTGTTCATTTCCAAAAAGCACATGTTCTTGTTGGTGTTCTTCCTCCTCTTCCATTATACCATCAGGTTTCTCTGCTTCCATCGCAACAGGGAGTCATACTGATTTCATCAAAGGATGATCCAGATATATGACCTGCTCGTGGATCCAAGTAGACGCCAACGGATTCTGAAGGCAGGTGATCTCTTCTTTGTATCGAGCGTCACCTGCTGCTCACGAGATTCGACCTTCAATAATTCTCAGGCCTTCACTTCCCCCAACTTCTTCTAGAAGGAAAGTTATTGTATTATCGTCTTCTTCTTCATCAAAAGACAAGTCCAGTCAAGACCTATGAGGATCGTATCTGACTGACGAAGACCCTAAGTACAAGTGGACAAAAATAGTGGTAGTTAGATGAAAACTACTATAATTGATCAAAATTAATAAAATGTGGACAAACTATATTGATTGTAGACAAAATTAGGAACATAGTGGACATATATTGTGTAAAAGCGTACCCAATTAATGTAGTCCTCCTATTTCATATTTGCTGGGGTCAGATTAGATGGGAGGGTAGCCTTCTTGCCTGCTAATCGTTCATTTATTTTGCATAATTATTATTATATTTCTACATTTATCTTGTAATAAACCCTACAATTTATTTGTCTTAATGTCTAAATTGTGTCGAGTATGATTAATAGAAGGATAGAAGATAATCATAAATCTAATCCAACTAAATCAGATTTTGGAGTATTTAAATTTCAAAAGAGGATTGAAACGTATATACTGAAGATCGCAACGTCAAACTGAAAAACCAATTGAACATCAAAACATATCAGAGAATGACGGATCACGCACCCCATGATCTGTCCATTGGCTAGATCCAGGTCGTGGATTCACAGCTTGGTTGAATATGTTGGGGGAACGTTTGCTCCCCTATCTTCGTACTCTTCCCCTATCCATTTTCTCCTATAAATACTGAATTTTGCAGAGAGAAAAGGGACAAAAAAGAGAAATTGGGTTGTTTTACTTTATTGTTAAGATTAGGATTCTTTGTTAGTTAGTCGTTGAAGAATTGTAACTCTATTTTTTTATTTTGTTTTGTTTAGTCAAGAAAAAAGTGTAAAGAGAGAGAGTGTGTTGTAACGAACAATTTAAGTGACATAAATAAAGATTCAGTGGACTTTTCTTCATCTCGATTCTCCGGTATGTTGTGCTTAAATTCACTTTCTTTTTTTACTTCTTTAATGGGTAACTAAACGGTTTTTCCGGGCTGACTAATCTGCTCTTCTATATCTTTTACTCTTGATCACTTTTCACTTAAAGGAACTCACTTGATTCATATGAATGCCTAAAGTTTAAGTCTTGCATTTGCGAGTGTTCTTGAAGGCACATGAAGATGGGGTAATGGTTTTGTAAAACTTTCGTTTCATAATAATTTTGAAACTTGTTTTTAATCTATGCTTGCTCGTTTGCTTGATGGTTTAACATTCAATTTAAGAACCGTTTTAAAACAAAGTTAAAATTTTCAAAATCAATCTTATTTGCTTTGCTTGGATGCTTTCGAACTTCAAGATTGAACTTTTGCCGATGATCACTTGAGGCAATTAACTTTCAAGAGAAGAGTATATAGTTGATGTTGGAACTTGTTTTGATGATAATAAATGTAATTTGTACTATTTTTGTTTATTTTTTTAGATATTTATTAAAAGCCTTGATCACAGACAAAATAGTCCTACAGTTGAGTATAGGATTAGTGAGCCCAGATCTTTTTATTTTTGAAAAAACAAAGTCATTCTTTTTCCAAAAATCAACTCTCAATCAAAACATAATCTTTCTTTTCTTTCTTTAAAAACCAGAAACTCAACTTGTTTTCGAAATAAAGACACCGAAAAAGCTTTCATCGCATCTCTCTACATGGTATGTTTAATCCAATCACCACACGATTTTCTGCTTTCACTTCTTTACTGTATTTGGCATTTTGAAATTGCGTGATTTTATTTGAATAATTTTTGGCATCATTGCCTGCTTTTCTTTCTTCTCTTCTCTTCTCGCTTCTCTTCTCTTCTTCTCTAATCTCCTCTCTTCTCTGCTCTCTTCTATTCTCTCAACACTTCTATTCTTCTCTACTCTCCTCTTAATTTTTCTCTTTTTTTTCTTCTCGCATCCTTGTTCTCTTATGTCTCTTCTTCCTTCTCATCTTTTATTTCAAACTCAGTTCTTAATTTCTCATTCGTTACTAGATCTTTGTTGAGGACGTGGATGACAATCTCATGTGCCTTCTGCTGCAATGCTTTGTAATGAATGGAGCCAACTGCCTGCCCAATCTCCACCCAACTGCACATGGATGAAACCCCTTCAATATGCATATATGGTTTCCAGAGGTTGGTGATCGAGAAGTACCATAGTTCCAACCAAGTGGACAAGATTACAGAAAATGTGGACAAAATTATATGAATGTGGATAAAATTTGGTAAAAAATGAACCAAAATAAAGAAAAAGTGGATGCATAACTGAAAATATGGACAAAATTAGGCAAATGTTAACAAAATTCAACTTATGTTAACCAGGGGGCACAACCAAACATGTAGACATCAACTGTCCCTTTCTCTATGGCTTTCTTGGCATCCCAAACACCTCTGATTGTCTCCTCATGGATTGTCATTAGCCCACGCTATGGCTTGGACAGTTTTTATTGTGCGACAGTTGTATGGGTAGAAAATTTGAAAATATCGCAAAATTTTCTTGGATCAATAAAAGATTAGAACAATTCCAAAAAAAACTCTAATTGCAAAAGAGAGGAGATTTTCAAGCTCAAATCTCCTCTTTATTTAATGTCGGATTCTTGGTATAGTGAAAAAAGTGATTCTTGTTTTTCGTTGACTGGGTGAACGTCAAGCTCTTCTGGAACTCTTCTTCTCAGATAACAGATGGAGTAGCACAGCTCCTATCTATGAAATCTCAAAGAGACTTAGGCAATAACTTGAACTCAGCTTGGTAGAAGAGTTGAACTCTTTATAAATATTACTCGGCTAAAAAATTTCTCCCCCTCTTCAATAGTAAACTGAACTATTTATATTTCAGGGGTAAAACTGTCCCCTAATAATCCTCTATGATGGCGGTTAATTCCCTTGATTATATGGGTCGTATTTGACCCAGTAATGAGGGTAGTTATAACTGAGACGCAGGGCTCCTCTGCAGTTAAAATGCGAACTTCAGCACTATATTTAGCCATTGAGGTAACGCTGGACGCGGGTCTTGAGCTTCACGTTTGGGCGTCACAGTAGTGTTGAAACACAAGCCTCCAACTTTGCGTTTCCTTATTGACGTGGTATTAGATGCTCGCCTTGAACTTCGCGTTTGTGACGTGGGCTTCAAGCTTTGACGTAGGCCTCAAGCTTTGTGCCTGAGCACTAAAGTGGTACTGAGATGCGGTTTTGAGCTCTGCATTTTGGCATTGCAGTGGTGTTAAGAAACGGACTTCGAGCCCTGCATTTTGCCTTTGCAGGAGTGGCTTTGATTAGCCTCATGTTTGAAGCATAGACTCTGTTATCTGATGACTTGTCTTCATTAATTTTTAAATAGTCTACAGAACGCCTTTCAAAAATTTTGAAACTCCGCGGTTGACTGAGACGGGTTTCGAAGCACTTTAGAATTTCCATTTGGCAGCAAGCTCTCAAGACTAGACTGGCAATCTTCTGAGATACCATGAGCTCGATCTTTTCTGAATTTTGGTCTTCATGAGTGTACTATTAAACTCTTTGAAGCCCCTAGAGATGATCGTCGTGAGTATCCAGATACGCAGTCCGGACCTCATTGGTACTCTGAGCTGGTTGTCGGTATATGGTTAGTCTCTAAAATTGCATATTTCATACCACATCTTCACATTTATTTAATATTAAATTTTGATAATAATACCTCTTTTGCATGTTTCTAGGTCCATGGTATGAAATGAAGAAGAAGACCCAAAATCACCATTTAATTGGTGATTAAAAGCCTACAAAGATAGCCATTGACCTTGGAGTGTGGTTTCGTCAAAACCAGGGGCCCAAATTCGGATTCTAGAAAGTATAGCTGACAGGGGAACAAGCGCGCAGCAGGCGGCGCTACACACGCCATCCTAGTATAGCCACGAAAACGCGGCTTTTTCCACATTTCCATGGCAGTACTAGCGCCGTTGCGCCAGTACTTCGGGTCCGGGATTGTCCCCGGGGCCCCTTTCTCCTGGTGCCTATAAGTACCCCCTTGGTGTTCTTCAGAGGGAGATATGCAGAGTTAGAGTTTTCTTCTCCATATTGTAGTTTTATGATAGTTTAAGTTAGTTGTTCTTCTTCTTTTTCTTTATATTTTTCATTTCTTGTAGATCTTGTAATAGGAAAGAGAGTGGTGCATGGGTGAAAAGCAAGAGTGCTTGTAATGGAAGGTGATAATCTATGAAAGATTCTCTCTTTATCTCTCTTTGTTTTCTTCTCTCTAATTCCTTTTACGTGCTTAGCTAATTTTCTCTCATGGCAACTAACTACTAATCACTAACTTGCTAACTTCTTACTTGATAATCCACATGAATCTAATAGCCTCTACTTGGCCTTGCTCTTGTAAGAGCCATTGAACTCTAACATCCTAACTCTCTAACAAGATAACATTAGTTTATTCTATGCTTTCTCTTGTTTAGCTTTGATGGTTTAAGTGTAACTTGCACTTATTTTGTTGAGTTTGGATGTGAAAGTTATCGTATGGGTCATGCTTTAAAATGCTCTTGAACCAAGGACTAATGATGGCCAAGGATACATGTGAAGCAACTATCACTAAGAGGTTAACATAGTTAGTGGATCCATTAGTAGTTAGTAGCCATGGATTTTCTTTCTCTTTTTACTTTATTTTAAAAATATATCAAAAATCACAAAAATCATCTTTTCTATGTTTTTCACTTCTTCGTGTTTCTCCGTATTCTTCTCTTTTCATTCTTTATTTTTCTTTTCATTCTTTCAAACATTGAAGAACACTTAACATACACGTGAACATACCGATAAAGCTTATATCGCTTTCCGTTCCTAGTAAAGATCTGACCTTTCCTATTTGGACTTATTTTCACTAATTGTCTTTCGTATTACTTTGAGAAATCTACTGAGGAGATGATCAGAGATAATCAATCATCAGTGAAATTCGTGAGTCATTTTTCAATAAAGATTGATGTCATGAAGTTTGACGGCACAAACAATTTTATAATGTGGAGGTGTCGGTGATGGATACCCTGATGGCATAAAATCTCGAAGACTCTCTCTGCGTCTGAAAGAAAAATCGGAGTAGCCATCTGAAAAAGATTGTGACAAGATGAATCAGACGGCGTGTGGCGTCATGAGATTTTTTTTTGACACAAGACATCAAGTATCTATTAGCTCAAAGGCCCGTCACTTTAATTTTGATGATGATTAACTTATGTAGTTATGGTACTAAAAATCTTGTATTTATTAAGTTTCAGATATTCAATCAAGATCTTAGTCAGTGTTTAGCTTCAATAAAAGATTCAAAGTCAAAATTTGAAGTTAGCACATGTTGATTCAAGAGCTCGTGTTTCAAAATTGCATCAAGTACTCAGAGAGGAGTCTAGCTCATGGATCAAGTTTGGATCAAGTCGAGATGGAGATGAAAATTTCCATGAGAAGATTTTCAAGAAGACTTGAGTCCTAATTTGTAAGTTTAAGATTTTGTTTTAGGATAAAATGTAAAGGATAGATTAGTTGTGGATTGTTTAAGCTCATACACACACACAAAAATTTTATATATTGTCTTTTATATTAAATATTTTGTGTTTTTAGTTTAACCACTTTAACTTCAAAAGATTATGTCTACATGATTTTTATCTCAATAGAATAAGTTTTATAGTTTGTAATATGAGTTGAAATCTATCCACACATATTTGAGCTTCATATATTTATAGAAACTTATTTCTATACATTTTGGTTTTAATTTTCAATGATACATAAATTGGTTTCATGAATAGATTTCATCAAAACAAGTTTACATGGTTTATATGTGCATTGGATTTCATCCATATACATTGTTACTTCATATTATTTAGATAATTTATTTTGATGAGTTTATATCATGTGTTTAAGTTTTGTTTTTATCAAAACTTATTTTGGAACTTATTGTCAAAACAAGGATATTTTATTTACTAGGTGTATTGGATCATTTCCATACATACTATACTTCAAATATGTTCAATAACTTGTTTTTGTTTCTAATACTAGTTTTAGAGAAATCGAATTTTCATTGAAATACTATGTAGTTTGACAAATACAATTTTTGGTTTATGCCTAAAAATTTTTATCTCAAAATAGTTCACTTGTTTGTAATATGTGTTGATTTTTGATCACACATATTTGAACTTTAAAGTATTATAATGAACTTATTTTTGTGGATTTTATAGAAATTTTATGGGATTTAATGAATTTAAAAAGATCTTTAAAATCCTAAACAATGTGTTTTGGGGTTGCTTGCGGTCCACCGACCAGTCGACCGACGTGCACACATGCACGCGCCCAAAGTGTGGTTGACCGATCGATTGACCGACTGGCTCAAGCCCACTCTCGGGCTTAGCTCGGTCGATCGAGCGATTGACCGACAGAGAGTTTAACTCTCTGTGGGTTTGGGTGCGGTCGACCGGGCCATCGACCGGCAACCCCAACGGTCAGAAAATTGACCGTTGGACAGTCGATCGACCGATCGACCGACATGCCATCCTAAGCCTATAACGGCTAGTTTTTGACAGCCTATATATATATGGGTCTTTTGGGCCAGTTTTTGAAAAGGTTTTTACACAAGTTTTGAGAGCTTATTTTCCCATCTTCAATAGAGTTTTCTCAACAAGTTTTCGAGCTTAACTTCTATATCAAAAGAGAGTTTATCAAGAGTGATTTTCTTGAGTTTTTCAAAAGATTTCTTGAGTTTTTCACTTCCTTATCTATCTAGTTTTTCACACATAAGCTTGAGCTATCCATTGCTATATCCATCCTCTAAGATTCTTGTATGTGAGAGTGTTCGTTGGTGATCAAGAGAAGTGATCACCAAGTGTTCCAATTTTGTATTTGAGAAATTGTAGAGGTTACGGGCTCAGTGAACTTGCGGGTTCGAGTTGTGTGTTAATCTTACAGAAACAAGTGAGGATTTGCGGGCCCAAAATTTCTTAAGGGGTCTCATTGTAGGCGTTGTGGTACCGGGTGATCTTGCGAGATCGATTCTAGTGAAAAGCTTTTTTAGTGGTGAAGGCGGGAGCATAGAGAAGGTGGCTCAAAAATCGAAACAAATCTCCCGTGTTTGCGATTACTCATCTCTCCTCTCAACTCACTTGTGTTTATATCTTACTTGCTCATAATTGTTTACATCTTTATATATTGATTATTACTCGTGCTTAATTGATATATATGCTTAAGATTATTTGATATCTTGTATGCTCTCATATTGTTCACATCTTTACATGATTGATATTGTTTGTATTTGTGCTCACACTAGTATTTAACCAAGAGAGCTATAGTGCACCTCAACTCTTAATTTAGAGGAATCTTGAGGAGAACTTCAGAGCCCTTGGAATTCGGCTTCACTTTTTGGTGATACGTTGTGTGATGAGTTTTAGTTTATATAATAGTTTTTAACTCTACATTGTTTGACATTAGATTAGCATATCACCTATTCACCCCCCTTTAGGTGATCTACAAGTGGTATCAGTGCTTGGTGCTCTTGATTTGAGTCTAACAACCTAGAGTTAAAGATTCTTATTTTTGCTATTTACAATATTTGCATACACACACATGAATTTTATTGCACCTCACATGTTTGATATTCTTAACTTTTAAACTTGGAAAGTTAAGATGTACATATATCTCAAAGCCCTTCGTATACATGTCTATCTTGCCACTATTAAAGAATCATATATTTTAAATAACAAATATTTTGAAGCTAATGTAAAGCCCTTCATGCTTTAAAGTCAACCCTAAATAATGATTATTTATCTAGAGTTTCTTACTTTGATTTGACTTTTGTAGTATGGAACACTCTTAGCTCCTTGGTGAACAAACATAATATTACAAGGAGAGTGATTCGGATGAAGAAAGTGCTACTTTCAACATGTGCTATATGGTCCAAGGGGATGATCCCCTTAAGGTAAATTCCGAACTTGAGCTTGATAAAGATGATAATATGTCTTATGATGAGCTTGCATTACTTTGTCTTAAACTTCTTAAAAAAATATGGTTTGTTAAAAGGTGAAAATGAGAAGTTAAAGAAAGAAAATAATTCTTTATTAAATAAAAATGATTATTCAAAATTGAGTATTATTTCAAAAGGAAATGAATTTTTGAAAAACTAAGTTGTTTTGATTTCCAAATAAAAGGAGATTGTTTTTTGAAAGAGAATATTTTAATTGAAAAAATTGCTATTTTCAAAAAGAAAAATGATTTTGATTTTCATTCTTGCCATGTTTCTCATGCTAATAATGTTGCATCCTCTTTTGATAAAAATGAGATGCATATTTTGAAAAATAGAATTGATTGTTTAGGCTAAACTTTGAGCTAATGTGCTTTAATCATAATAGATTGGAATCTATGTTTCACAAGAAACAAGTTTCACATATGCATGCACATCCTACATGGCATATACATGCACACCATGCTCACACTTATTCCACCATGTATGCTAGAGTGTACACATGTACACATTGTGGCCGCAAAGACCATCTTATAAAATTTTACTTTGATAAACTAAATTCTTTAAATTTTACAAATAAGCATGTTTGGGTTTCCAATGTTACTAACCCTCATGGACCCAAAAAGTTATGGGTACCAAAATTGTCACCACTTATTTTTGATGTAGGTGTGGGCTCTCATAAAATATGAGAGGATTGGTGCCTTAGTAGTAGATGCAATCGAGCTTAACAGACACATCATGGATGGATCGCTATCAAGAAATTTTGGTGAGAGGATCACCTTGTTTTGGAGAAATGAATTGGCTACTTTATATTGGTAATCATTTCATCCTCCACTTTTAAAAATATTTTAAATACTTATATGCTAGTATGGTAACCTATACTCAATTATATTTGTTTATGCTTAATGTTGAGTTGATTGGTTGTATACTATGCATGTAGTTTTGAAAATAGTGTTCATGTTTTCAAGTAAATTTACATGTTCATTTTTTTGGATTCATGTTTTTATATGCTTTAGTTAAAGAATATTTTGATTTATATGTTTATATCATATGTTGATATGCAAATCTTGTTAAAACTTGTGTTATACATGCACAATTCTTGAGTTACACTTATTTTTTATACTTTTTATGTTTTATTTAATTTGTGTACTCATTTTATATTTGATTGTACATTGTATGTCCTAGTTTTAATGATTCTTGCATGATTATATGATATATCATGTTTTTGAGAAAACAATTTCATGCTAGTTTTGATTTTTGAGCTTATTGTTTTATCTTCATGAATATGTTATTTACATGACCATTGTGCACTCTATATTTTGTGTTTACTCATGGTTTTAGATTTCGTGAGAATCTATGTGCCTCATAATTCTTTGAGTGTCAATCTTTATGTATTTATCATATTTTCATGGAAGATATATATGTTTTATTTTTGCTTGAAAGATTCCATATTAGTTTTCAAATTTACCTTAAATCTAGTCTGTTATTCTTCAATTGGCAGAGTTTTCAACCTATACTAAATTATTTTCAAATCTTATTTTGAAAATTTTTAACCTTAAAGGGCAGTTGGTTGGGCGATCATGCCTTGTGTGCCTTAATAAATATCTTTTTAAAACTTGTGCATAATAGGGTGGATGATATGAGTTATACACAAGATTCCCATGTTATTTCATTTTGTATACTAATTCAAGTTTTTCTATATATATGTGCGCTAAATTTCAAGTAATATTCTCATACATACATACAAATATGATTGATTATGCTTGTTTTATATTGACCATACATGTTTTATAGCACAAATTGATTTCATGCTAAGGTTGGTTTTACTTCAGAATATTTGTTTTTGTTTCTAATAAGCTTATGCATTACTTTTATAATTATTTCAAAAAGGGAGAAAAGTTCTTTGACTTAAAATGATTTCATGTTTATGTTTATCTATTAAATATTATTTATGTTTATCCACAAGTGGTATTCACAAGTGGCATCTAAATTTTTTTTATTTCAAGAGTATTAAAATTCGTTTAAGTAATTTACAAGTGGTATTACAATTTGTTTAATTGATTTCATATGGTATCAAAATTTATTTTGGTTGATTACAAGTGGTATTAAAATTTATTTTAATTGGTTTTTAAAATTTATTTTGACATGTATTGCTTACATGCAATGGAAGCATAACATCTCCTCTATATATAAATTCATGATAAGTGCAGTATATAAAGATGAGTTTGAGCTCTTTTCTTTATATGATACACATGTGTAAGGGGAGCTTAACATCTCCGTCTATACATTGTATACTATACTTATGTGGGTTAGGGTTTAGTCATCCCTTCTCTATTTAATGCATGTATGCAGGGAGAGTTAACTTGGCGTCCTCTTCATGGATTTATATTGCATATACATTTAACTTTTTTTTTTACCCCTTTGTTTATGAATCGACAAAAAAGGGAGAGAAATTTAGAGCTTATATATGTATGTTCTGTTTGCTTAGTTTATGAGCTTCATTGAATATCTTCATATTTTTATACTATGCATGACTTAAGTGGGAGTTTCTATCAAGCTTATCTTTAATCCATGCATATATTGTTGGCCCATAGGCCTTCCACTCTAGTTTTGATGATGATTAACTCATGTAGTTATGTTTACTAATAATCTTGTGTTGTCTAAGTTTCAGATCATTAACCAAGATATTAGTTGGTGATTAGCTTCAACAAGGAGTTTAGAAGCTTTTCATGATGATTCCAGGGCCAAAGCTTAAAGATCACACATTGCCTAGCCCATGGATGGAGTTTTGGAGCAAGTCTACTTGAAGATGAAGATCATCAAGAAGACTTAGGTATCCATAGTTTAGTTAGTGTGTTTAGATCCAATTTGTAAAGCTTAGTATAGTTGATATGCTCAAGTGCACATACACACACGTTTCATGATTTGGATGTTGGTTTTCATGAATAGTAGATCAAAACAAGTTTACTTTATTTCTATGTATATTAGATATATTCTATATATACATACATGGTTTAACTTGCTAAAACAAACTTATTTTGATATCCCTATTCATGTGTTGAAAAATCAAGTTTGTTAAAATACCGGTTTTGTTTTTGATAAAATTTGCAAGACTCAAAAATGAATTGATATGATTAATATATGTCTTGAAATTTTTATCACTTGTTTGTGTTTCAATATAAATGTTAAAAATAAGTTTTATGGGATTTTCAGAAAAGATAAAAGATTTTTATAAAACATTTTTCCCAGTTTTTCTGACCCAGGTTTGTGTTGACAGGCCGGTCGGTCGACTGTATGGGTCGACCGCACCAAGGGACGGTCGACCCACGGGGTCGACCGACGTGCACAAACTTGTGCACGTCTGGCAGACACAAACTCGGTCGACCGTACGGGTCGACCGGGTCTGAGAGCTCTGCTCTCTGTTTGTTTGGGTCGACCGGGCGGTCGACCGCTGCAGAGAGTTCTGCTCTCTGTTTGTTTCGGTCGACCGGGCCAGTCAACCGCTGTTGCCTAACGGTCATATTTCTGACGTTGGCGGTCGACCGGGCCGGTCGACCGTTGCCTGTCAGAGCTGCCAGCTCAGCTCTAACGGCTAGTTTTGTATTGGGCCTATATAAACCCCATCTCTTTGGGTTTTTGCCAAGGTTTTCAAGAAGAAAAAATTCAGTGTTTCTCTAGTGTTTAAACAAGTTTTCAAAATAGTTTTTGTGCTAAAAAGATTTCATCTTTATTGTTTTTGGGTTTTTGGAAAATCAAAGAAAACTAGGGTTTTGGGATATTGATTTGATCTTTAATTTCTATCATATACAAGAGATTTCCCAAGTAGTTTTTCTTTGTTGCTTGTTTTTAAAAACACCTAGTTTCCACACTTGAGCTATCACCTATCCTAATCTATTTAGGATCTTGTTTTTGTGGAAAAGAAAAGAGAGAAAAAGAGAAGTGTTTGAGGTTAAGCCTCTAAGTTGTAAACCCTTCTTACTTTTGTTGTATCCCTCTTTGGTAGAGGTTGATCGGAGTGGTATTGTGGTTGGATCCCTCTTCGGTAGAGGTGATTGTGTTTGTATTGGCTACGGGCCTTATCCCTCTTCGGTAGAGGTGGATTGTGGTTGTATAGCCTCGGTGGCTTTGTAAAGGTTGAGAGAGGAGTTTGGTACTCCTATAGTGGATTGAGAAATCCTACACGGTGGTGTAGGCGGGGATGTAGAGTTGGGTACTCGAACCTCGAAACAAATCTTTGTGTTAGTGTTTGATCCAATTTCTCTCAACTCTATTCTCTTTACTTTTGTGCAAGCATTATTCTTTCATTGCATATTATATACATTGCTTGTGTTGCCATTGCATAATCCATATTGCTATATCATTGATTGCTTGGCTTGATTGTGTGTGCACATTGCTTGGATTGCTTGTGTGTGTGTGCCTAACTTATACTCATCCAACAAGAGCTTCACATAGCGCCTCAACCCATTTCAATGGGAATCAAGAGGAGATAGTCCAGAGCCTCGCAAGGAAAATTCGGCTACACTTGTTGTATTGTATTAGTTTGTGCAACATTTGCATTAGCTTCCGCATTTAGCGCACTTAGTTTGCATTTAGTTTTAGATTAGCACTAACACCTATTCACCCCCTCTAGGTGTTTCCCCTTTTCAATTGGTATCAGAGCAGGTGCTCCTGATACTTAGGCTTAACATCCTAGGAGTGAGATCCTTTTGCTTGCTAATCTATTGTTTGCATTTGCTTGCTTTGCACACATATAGCTTACCATGGCCTTCATGACCCCACCTATGTATGACCCTTCCAACATTCATGTTTGGAAGATTAGGATGACCGTTTATTACAAACCCTAGGTCATAAAGTTTATCTTGCTATTACCAAGGAATCATTCCTTAGTGATCGCAATCATATAGGGGCCAATGCACAAGCCCTAGAGGCCATTAGAAGCACATTACCTAAAAATTATCTTATGTGTGTTTCTAACTTTGATTCCACTTTTGTAGTGTGGAACAAATTGACAACCACCAACACCTCCAAGCTTCAATTGCCAAATCAACCGGAGGAATCTAGTGGAGAATCCGAACCACAACAATGCTATATGGTCCAAGGGAATGACTCCCTTGAGGTACAATCGGAAACTCAACTAAATATTGATGATGCTAGTTCTTCATGTGATGATATTGTAGATCCCCATGCTTTAAATGAAGAACTTTCTATTGTTTGTGAAAAGTTAATAGAAAAATATAAGATTTTGAAAAAGAAAAGTCTAGAAATTGAAAAAGAAAATAAAAGTTTGCATTCTAGACTTGATTGTGTTTTGCAAGAGAAGGTTGAGGTCTATAATGATAGGGATGCATTAAGATCTCAATTAGATCTTGCACTTAAAGAAAATAAATTTTAAAGTCTAAAAATAATTGTGAAACAATTTTGAAGAAAAATGAAAACTTATCTTCAAAAATTGATTTTGTTTTAAAAGAGAATGTTGATTTGAAAAATAAAATTATTTCCATTTCTAATGATTTAGATGTGTGTTTAAGAAAAATGTTGTTTGAAAAATAAGATTGATGCACATGTTTGCCATGCTAGTGTAGTTCTTCATCTAGTTTACCTAATGCATGTATCTCTTCTTCTAGGATCAATGATGATATTTGTATGTTAAAGAAGAGAGTAGATTGTTTTGGGCTCCACTATGAGCCAATGTGCTAAGAACCATACACGCTTGGAATCCTTGGTTCGAAAGAAACAAGTTCCAACTTTTATGCATGCACACCCTCCACGGCATACACATGCTCCTCACGGACACACTTCTCACATGTATGCTCATGTGTACACTTGTACACATTGTGGCCGAAAAGGTCACCTTGCTAAATTTTGTTATGATAGACTAAATGTTTCAAATTTAGCAAAGAATTTTGTTTGGATTAGAGAAGGTACTAACCCCCATGGACCCAATAAGATATGGGTACCAAAGACCACCCCTCCTATTATTTTTGATGTAGGTGTGGGCTCTCACATGACTGAGAGTGATGACACCTTGGAGTGGATGCGTTCCGGACTTAAAGGAAATCAATTGGATGCATCACTTTCAAGGGAAGTGTTTTGGTGGAGAGGACCACCATGTTTTGGAGACAAGGAGAGTTGCTTCTTCGGTTTTGGTAACAATCCTTTACTTCCAACTTATTGTTTACATGCTTTCCATTTCATGTTTTATAGCATGTTTTCATTGTCTATGGATTAGTGTGTAAATATCATATTTACTAGATCCTTGACATACATGTATAGTATTTGAGACACACATGCTTGCATGAACCCATACTTAGTGTTCTCACTATTGTTTAAGCTATAATGTACATCTGAATCTAATACATGTGAATTTACATTGTAATCATGTTTTAGTTTTATCATGATGATTTTTTTGAGTTTTGATGCTTCATGTGTAGATTACTTGTTTAGATGTTAGTTTTCATTAAGACTAGGATTTATACTTGTACATATAGTGGGCCACAAATAAATCTATATATGTTTGAGCTTGATTGCTCATTTGAACCATTAGATGTGCTAGTATAGTCTAGTTTTGATGATTCATACATTTCAAACTTGTATTCCATTTTTGATTTGTTTTATGTGTATAAGTTTTCAATTCATGTATATGTGTATTTTGCCAAACTTTAAGATATACATGTATACCCTTGAGTCATTTGCCTTTCATGCAAATCTATACATGGACTCAATTGTGTTTAGGGATATGTATGTATACTTGTTGTGTTGACAATTCATACATATACCTTGAAATGAAATGTGTTTTGATAAAGATTTAGTTTGATTTTGTGTTTAATTATTTAACTTCATGTATATGTCTATCTTGTCCAAACTATTAGATATACATGATTATCCTAGAGCCACGTGCCTTCATGCATATACACTTTGTGGACTCGTTGTGTTTTGGATATGTATGTATACTTTAGTTTGTATTAGACATACATATGCCATGAAGGTTAAATAAGTTTTGATGATTTTCATGTTTTTAGGTAATTTCTATTGGAAATGAAAATCTAGCTTTTCATGTCTTCAAGGAATTTCATATGAGCTTAATTGAATATTTTCATGATTGATGTGTGTCACATACCACTTGTTCACTCACTCTATTAGTTTAATCATGATTTATTTTCATGAGAATTTAAATGAGCTTTATGGACTTTGAGTGTTTAGTGATCATGTGATTTACATGTGTTTCATGAAAAACAATTTTGTCTTATTCCTTGCTTGAAGGATTTCGTACTAGTTTAAAAGTTTTCCATTTGACTAGTTCGTATTCTTCAATTTGGTAGTGATTTTCAAACAAAACTAAATTTTCAAATCTATTTTTGAAAACCCCTACCTTCCATGGGCGGATGGATGGGAGATCATGGTCTTGTATGCTTTAAAATAAAAATCATTTAAAACTTGAACCTTGATTGGGAGGTATTGTAATATGATGTATACACTTGAACTTATTGCTATGTCAATTGGTATCATTGAACTCTTTCAATTGGTATCATTTTGATCCTTTTGTATACTCATATGTTTATTGTGTATGTATATTTTCAATTGGTATCATCTATTGGTGATTGGTACACATTCTATTTCATACACTTTATTTGTGCTTAAGATATAAATTTTTCACAAAATCTTGTTTATGCTAGTGCTTGAGCTTCAATTTTGTTTCAATTGATTATTTTTAAATTGGTATCAAGCCCATGCATCTTTTTAGTTGGTATTTCATAAAAGGGGAGAAAATTTAATTTTGTCTTTCAATTAGTGATTCTTCAATGGTTTTGTTTTCCACTCCCTTACTTTATGATTGAAAATTTCATATTGGTATCATATGTTTTATATGAAAATTATTTACAATTGGTATCAAAATTTTGTTTAGACATTCAAAATTTATTATGTTTAATTTCAATTGATATCAAGATGTTTCATGTGTTTTTGCTTAAAATTGGTATCTAAAAATTTTGTTTTGATTTGTATTGACTATATGCATATAGATTCATGTTGAGTGTATTGTGTATTGAAGAGCTTAACATCTCTTCTTTATGTGGTACACGTGTGTAGGGGGAGCTTCACATCTCCTCTTATTCATTACATAATGTGTGTTATGTGAATTAGGGCTTAACATCCCTCTTTCATGTAATGCATATGTGTAGGGAAGCTAACTTATCGTCTTTCTCTTCATGAATGTATATAGCATATAACATCTATTGATCTTTGTTTATTTTCAATTGATATCAAGTTGTTTCATTGACATATTTATCTATTGATATCATGTTGTTTATAGTCACCCCTTCTTGATCTTTTGTTTGACAAAAAGGGGGAGAAAATTTTGTTTGATTTGATTTTACTTTGTTTACCCCTTTGTTGATGATTGACAAAAAGGGGGAGAATTATTTGAGAGTTTAACATGTTTTTATATATGTATACTTATATTTTTTTTTTGCATATATTAAGTTTTATTGGTAACTATTAAGTTTTTATTGGTATCTAGAGCATCTAGTGTTTTTGTTGTTAATGCTTTATTAATTAAATTGGTAACTAGAGCTTCTAGAATATGTGTTTGTGTTTTATGCATATTTATGCATACATGTTTATGTACATTCATTGCATATATTTTATTTATTTGTTTATGCATGAGTTAAGGGGGAGCTTCTTTGAAGCTTAACTTTAATCCATGCATATATATAACTCCATGAGTTTTGTCATCATCAAAAGGGGGGAGATTGTTGGCCCAAAGGCCTTCCACTCTAGTTTTGATGATGATTAACTCATGTAGTTATGTTTACTAATAATCTTGTGTTATTTAAGTTTCAGATCATTAACCAAGATATTAGTTGGTGATTAGCTTCAACAAGGAGTTTAGAAGCTTTTCATGATGATTCCAGGGCCAAAGCTTAAAGATCACACATTGCCTAGCCCATGGATGGAGTTTTGGAGCAAGTCTACTTGAAGATGAAGATCATCAAGAAGACTTAGGTATCCATAGTTTAGTTAGTATGTTTAGATCCATTTGTAAAGCTTAGTATAGTTGATATGCTCAGTGCACATACACTTACGTTTCATGATTTGGATGTTGGTTTTCATGAATAGTAGATCAAAACAAGTTTACTTTATTTCTATGTATATTAGATATATTCTATATATACATACATGGTTTAACTTGCTAAAACAAACTTATTTGATATCCCTATTCATGTGTTGAAAAATCAAGTTTGTTAAAATACCGGTTTTTGTTTTTGATAAAATTTGCAAGACTCAAAAATGAATTGATATGATTAATATATGTCTTGAAATTTTTATCACTTGTTTGTGTTTCAATATAAAATGTTAAAACAAGTTTTATGGGATTTTCAGAAAAGATAAAAGATTTTATAAAACATTTTCCCCATTTTTCTGACCCAGGTTTGTGTTGACAGGCCGGTCGGTCGACCGTATGGGTCGACCGCACTAAGGGACGGTCGACCCACGGGGTCGACCGACGTGCACAAACTTGTGCACGTCTGGCAGACACAAACTCGGTCGACCGTACGGGTCGACCGGGTCTGAGAGCTCTGCTCTCTGTTTGTTTGGGTCGACCGGGCGGTCGACCGCTGCAGAGAGTTCTGCTCTCTGTTTGTTTCGGTCGACCGGGCCGGTCGACCGCTGTTGCCCAACGGTCATATTTCTGACCGTTGGCGGTCGACCGGGCCGGTCGACCGTTGCCTGTCAGAGCTGCCAGCTCAGCTCTAACGGCTAGTTTTGTATTGGGCCTATATAAACCCATCTCTTTGGGTTTTTGGCCAAGGTTTTCAAGAAGAAAAAATTCAGTGTTCTCTAGTGTTTAAACAAGTTTTCAAAATAGTTTTTGTGCTAAAAAGATTTCATCTTTATTGTTTTTGGGTTTTTGGAAAATCAAAAAAAACTAGGGTTTTGGGATATTGATTTGATCTTTAATTTCTATCATATACAAGAGATTTCCCAAGTAGTTTTTCTTTGTTGCTTGTTTCCAAAAACACCTAGTTTCCACACTTGAGCTATCACCTATCCTAATCTATTTAGGATCTTGTTTTTGTGGAAAAGAAAAGAGAGAAAAAGAGAAGTGTTTGAGATTAAGCCTCTAAGTTGTAAACCCTCCTTGCTTTTGTTGTATCTCTTTGGTAGAGGTTGATCAGAGTGGTATTGTGGTTGGATCCCTCTTCGGTAGAGGTGATTGTGTTTGTATTGGCTACGGGCCTTATCCCTCTTCGGTAGAGGTGGATTGTGGTTGAATAGCCTCGGTGGCTTTGTAAAGGTTGAGAGAGGAGTTTGGTACTCCTATAGTGGATTGGGAAATCCTACACGGTGGTGTAGGCGGGGATGTAGAGTTGGGTACTCGAACCTCGAAACAAATCTTTGTGTTAGTGTTTGATCCAATTTCTCTCAACTCTATTCTCTTTACTTTTGTGCAAGCATTATTCTTTCATTACATATTATATACATTGCTTGTGTTGCCATTGCATAATCCATATTGCTATATCATTGATTGCTTGGCTTGATTGTGTGTGCACATTGCTTGGATTGCTTGTGTGTGTGTGCCTAACTTATACTCATCCAACAAGAGCTTCACATAGCGCCTCAACCCATTTCAAGGGGAATCAAGAGGAGATAGTCCAGAGCCTCGCAAGGGGAATTCGGCTACACTTGTTGTATTGTATTAGTTTGTGCAACATTTGCATTAGCTTCCGCATTTAGCGCA
Organism: Agave tequilana; assembly: GCA_038442645.1. Classification (NCBI taxonomy): domain Eukaryota; kingdom Viridiplantae; phylum Streptophyta; class Magnoliopsida; order Asparagales; family Asparagaceae; genus Agave; species Agave tequilana. The sequence continues at coordinate 13,206 of JAVJIF010006918.1, read as the reverse complement.
CTTAGTTTTGCATTTAGTTTTAGATTAGCACTAACACCTATTCACCCCCCTCTAGGTGTTTCCCCTTTTCATATATAACTCCATCAGTTTTGTCAACATCAAAAGGGGGAGATTTTTGGCCCAAAGATCCATCACTCTAGTTTTGATGATGATTAACTCATGTAGTTATGGTACTAATAATCTTGTGTTTATTAAGCTTCAGATATTCAATCAAGATCTTAGTCGGTGTTTAGTTTCAACAAAAGATTCAAAGTCAAGTTTTGAAGCTAGCACATGTTGAATCAAGAGCTCACGCTTTAAGATCACATCAAGTACTTAAAGAGGGGTCTAGCTTATAGATCAAGTTTGAATCAAGTCGAGATGGAGATGAAGATTTTCAAGAGAAGATTTTCAAGAAGACTTGAGTCCTAATTTGTAAGTTTAAGTTTTTGTTTTTAGGATAAAATGAAAAGAATAGATTAGTTGTGGATTGCTCAAGCTCATACACACACAAAATTTATAAATTATCTTTTATATTAAATATTTTGTGTTTTCGGTTCAACCGCTTTAACTTCAAAAGATTATGTTACATGAATTTATCTTAATAGAATAAATTTTATAATTTGTAATATGTGTTAGACTCTATCCACACATATTTGAGCTTCATATGTTGATAGAAACTTATTTCTATACATTTTGGTTTTAATTTTCAAGAATACATATGCTGGTTTCATGAATAGATTTCATCAAAATAAGTTTACATAGTTTATATATGTATTAAATTTCATCCATATACATTGTTACTTTATATTATTTAGATAACTTATTTTGATGAGTTTATATCATGTGCTTAAGTTTTGTTTTATCAAAACTTATTTGGAGCTTTTTGTCAAAATATGGATATTTCATTTACCAGGTGCATTTGATATTTTCATACACACTATGCTTCAAATACGTTTCAATAACTTGTTTTTGTATCTATACAAGTTTTAGAGAAATCAAATTTTCATTGAAATGCTATGTAGTTTGAAAAATACAGTTTTTAGTTTATGCTTAAATTTCTTTACCTCAAAAATAATGTACTTGTTTGTAATATGTGTTGATTTTTATCACACATATTTGGACTTTAAAGTATTTCAATGAACTTATTTTTTGTGAATTTTATGGAGATTTTATGAGATTTAAAATGAATTTAAAAATATCTTTAAATACCCTGAAAATGTGTTCTGGGGTTGCTTGTGGTCGACTGACGTGCACACATGCACGAGCCCAAATTGCAGTCGACTGACCGGTCGATCGACTAGCTCAAGCCCACTCTTGGGTTTGGTTCGGTCGACCGGCAGAGAGTTGAACTCTCCGTTGGTTTGTTTGAGGTCGACCGGCAGTCGACCAGCAACCCCAACGGTTAGAAAATTGACCATCGGCCGGTCGACCAACAGGCCATCCTGAGTCCAAAACGGCTAGTTTTTGATAGCCTATAAATATGGGTCTTTTGGGCCAGTTTTGAAGAAGTTTTTACACAAGTTTTTGAGAGCCTATTTTCCCATCTTCAATAGAGTTTTCTCAACAAGTTTTTAAGCTTAACTTCCATATCAAAAGAGAGTTTATCAAGAGTGTTTCTCTTGAGTTTTTCAAAAGGATTTATTATGTTTTCAAATTTCTTATCTATCTAGTTTTTTACACAAGTTTGAGCTATCTATTGCTATATTCCTCCTCTAGGATCCTTATATGTGAGAGTGTTTGTTGGTGATCAAGAGAAGTGATCACCAAGTGTTCCAATTTTGTATTTAAAAGAATTGAAGAGGTTGCAGCCTTGGCGAACTTGCGGGTTCGAGTTGTGTGTTATTCTTGCTGGAACAAGTGAGGGACTTGAGGGTCCAAAAGTTCTTGGGGAGCTTATTGTAGGTGTTTTGTGGCACCGAGTGACTTACAAGATCGATTCTAGTGGAAATCCTTCATAGTGGTGAAGGCGAGGACGTTGAGCAAGTGGATCGAACCTCGAAACAAATCTCCGTGTTTGCGATTGCTCATCTCTCTTTCAACTCACTTGTTTGTATATCTTGCTTGCTCTTAATTGTTTACATCTTTATATGCTTGATATTTATTTGTGCTTAAAAGATATATATGCTTGGGATTGTTTGATATCTTGTATGCTCTCATATTGTTCACATCTTTACATGCTTGATATTATTTCTATTTGTGCTTACACTAGTATTTAACCTAGAGAGCAATAGTTGCACCTTAATTCTTAATCTAGAAGAACCTTGAGGAGAAGTTCAGAGCCCTTCATAGGGTTCAGCTTCACTCTTTGGTTATCCATTGTGTGATAAGTTATAGTTTGCATAATAATTTTAATTTCGCATTGTTTGGCATTAGATTAACATATCACCTATTCACCTCCCTTAATATCATGTGTTGTATGAGACTTCCACAAAGAAGATTGGGAGATCCTCGAAAGGAAGTATCTGATGAAGAGCATCGAGACTCGATTGCATATGAGAGGAGGCCTTATCACTTACAGCTGAAGAGAGGACTCTCAATTGATAATGATATGAATAACTATATGAAGCTTCTTGTAGACCTAATTAATGTGGATGTGGCGATTGAAGAAGAGGACAAGACGTTAATTCTTTTAAATCCTCTTCCTGATGGAGAGTATGAGACCTTCGTCCTAACTTTGATCAATAGTAAATAATCACTTAATTATAGTGATGTGTCAGCTGCTTTGTGAATGAAGAAGTGAAGAGGAAAAACAAGCAGTCTTCTTCCAGTAGTACAACAGCAAATGCGATGACTGCAAGAGGGATGTGTTCCAATCATCAAAAGGGTAAAAGAGAGTCTGAAAAGTTCAAAACTAGTGGTCATGAAGATTTAAAGAAGAACCAGTGTGCTTTCTGCAGAGAAGAAGAACACTGAAAGATTAACTTTCCACGACCAAGCCAAAGAAGGAAAGAAGTCTAAATCAAAGGCAACATCGCGCAGGCGCATGGTAATAATTATGACTCATCTGGTTATCCACTTTCTATCATCCCTATTAGTTTCTTTTCAGAGGAACCTGAGTGGATTTTGGGTACGGGTGTTACCGATCACGTTTGTCCTAGATGGGAGTAGTTTGCTAGTTTTGAAAAACAAGATATAGGCTTGGTGACATTCGGCAACGGACATTCATGCTGGATTGAAAGGATAGTGTAATATCCTAATCTAAAATCCTATATTTATTTTTCTAAATTATTTATTTTATTTTACTGGTGATATTATTATTATTTATTAACTCGAGTTACAGTATGAATTATTTTAAGATAGTAAATGATATTTTAGCCTTATAATTATATTTAGCATTATTAAGTATTATCATTTTAGTTACTAGCTAGTATTTTTCCCATTACTATGTTACTAGTATTATTATTGTAATTGCTATTATTGTTAATATTGATATTGTTATTATTCTTATTCGTATTTATTGTTTTAGTCATTAGTATTAATGGTAGTATTTTATCAAGTATTATTAGATAAGATTTTTAATGTTAATAAATTTATTATTATTACTATTGTAATTATTATTGTTAATTATTATTATGATATTGTTAATCACTATTAGTAGTATTATTATTTTCATCCAAGCCCAATAAGCTCAGCCCATTCTCCTTTTCATTTTATTTCTTTTCTTTTTTATGCTAAGCCCACATGAGCCAAGCCCACTTCTTATTTTTATTCATTTTCTTCTCCTTTCTCTATTTTTGTTTAAGTCCAAAAGCTAAGCCCGCAAGCCCACCCTCTATTTTTCTTATTCTTTATATTACTTATTTCTTTTTAACTAAAGCCTAATAATGTATAACTCATTACCATTCAGATCCTTACTCATTAACCAAAAACCCCATCCTAATCCTAATTACTAAATTAAGCAATCTAAACCGAATCTCATTGAGATTTTTAGCAATCTTCAATTTTATCTAAATTGTTAAATTAAGTAATCAAACTTAATTGGAATTCAGGTTCTAAAAATCTCTTATAACCATATAAAGACCCAAACCCTTCTTTCTCTTCTACCTCAAGAGAAAATCCTAATCTAAAATCTCCCCACTTCCATCTCTTCCTTCTCCTCAAGGGAGCATGAACAAAAAGGAGTTGCGTGTTGGAGATCAAACTCAAGTAAGTAAATCTAGATCGTGAATTTAACTTCAGTTTCTTTTAAAAATAGATATATATAAAATTATTTGTTCATAAAAAAACTTATCTAATATAATTTTTGTATAATTATTTTAATACTCCACAAAAACCTTAATTTAAGCAAATCAAAATCTAAGAAAGTAAATATGTTTTTTCATAGTTAATATGATATAAATTGTTTAATAATAATTATGTTTACACATGATCTTCATGAATATTTTTATACTTCAAAACCCAATCTAAAATCCAACTAAAATATAAGTGAGAATATACCAACCCATAATTTTAATTTACAAAATTTTTCAAAATTTTTAAAACAAAAGATTTTCAAAAAAAGAAAAAGAAAAAAAAACCCACGCTGCCCTGCTGCACAGACCAGCAGCTGGTCTGTGCAGCCTGGCCTGGCTGGCCCAGGCCAGGGCTGGGCTGGGCAGGGCCGGCCAGCTCGGCTGGGCCAGGCTGGCTGCAAACAGACAGGGCCTTTGGGCCCTATTATAAAAAAATAAAAAAAACAAAGAAACAAAAAAAAGAATTCAGGACCAGGCCTGGGCCAGGCCTAGTCCGGCTTATTCCAGCCCGGGCCTGGACATGGGCCTGGGCCTGGGCTTCTGCTGGAATACAAAAAAAAAAAAGAGAAAGAAATAAAGAAAGAAAGAAAAGAGTATATGCATATAAATAAAAAAAAAATAAATATGAAAAAAAATTGAGAAAAATATAAACAGTAATCTATAATTCTTCTACTTTCTATGTTAAAAATTTTAGACCAATAACAATAAATTAATTCAAATCAACCGCTTTAAAACCATTTCTCCTTAATATTAAATCTAGGCCCGTTAAGTATTTTAATGATTTAAAGCTTATTAAAAATCTAAAAAAAATTAGAAATTAGTTTAAATTAAACTTACTAAATTCACTAAACCTAAAGAATCATATCTCTAACTCCCAAACTAATAATCAGATTGAAACTTCTTAAATATTCTTTTAAAAAAATCTAATTTTCCTATTGAAATAATTTATGTAGATTTATCGGGATCCTAGAATTTCAGTACTCTGGACTTGGGATGGATCTCAGGTGAGTGTTCTTGTTTTCTCATTGAGTATTTTAGTATTATTTAATTTTGTTGTGAGTGTTTCACTTCCTTGTTTAATTTTATTTAATTTTGTTGTGAGTGTTCTCTTTCTCTTGAAGTAAATAAGAATTTTGTGAGTGTTTTCTTTTCCTTCTATAATTCTATTTTGTGAGTATTTTACTTCTTTGTTAAATTTATTTAATCGTGTGTGAGTGTTTGCTTTTGTCTTTTTCGTTATTTATCGTTGTCAATAAATACTTGTGTTTCACTTTCATCATTTCATGTGACTGTCTGAGATATTTTACTAGTATTCTCACTTGTATCATTTCATGAGACATTATTGATTGATCCACTTATTTGTGTAGTTGATATGAGCTTGTATCAGTATCATTTCATGTGTTGGTAGATCGCTGTTGTTGGTTTAGGTGGTCTAGTATGATATACCTTAGATCAGACTTGACCTTGTAACTGATCTAGTGGTAATAAATCTTAGAATATAGTATATTATCTTGAGGCTGATTGATTGATTATACATGATATATACCTGATACTATTGTCCATGTTACTTAATTACTGGGAAAATATTGTTACGCGGTAACAACACCCTCATGTTGTACTTGTTACATATTCCTGTTATACCGGTATCCTGTTTCACTGATATTATATATTCCTGTTATACTGGTATCCTGATTACACATGTTGATATTGTTACCATGACTATCACAGAGTCTCCCAGTGATGCAAGTAACATTCACATTAAGTAATCTTAATAAACATAATACAAGACATAATATTAAACAACTTACACTGGGATTGGGGAAATTGGTGGAGGAGACAGCGTCTGTATTTTGGGTGGACCTAGGATTTAGGTTGCGCAGCCAAAAGAGGGTTCCACTGCAGGGTTCCCGTGGGGTGACCGGCACCCCGTCCTGTTCCTGTTATACATGTTATACATGTACCTGTTCCTGTTATACATGTTCTACTACCTTGCGGTAGGTCCTGATTCAGCGCCAGGAGTCTGGGCCGTGGTCCCGGGTATGCATGGGACCCACCTAAAACACAGACAATGTCTCCAACCTATCAGTTTCAATAACTGAGGACCTCGATTGGCATGTGTGGTAGGCGTAGTATGGGATGCATCTATTACATGCGGCAATTGGTGTTCGCTAACATAATTAATAATGATAACCTGTTAATGTATTGTGGCTGACCGTGATCACCCGACTGAACATATATATAACTATGATCGACCATATGATTGTACACATGATCGACTATATACCAGATTAGTGCCATATGCTAGGTACACATCTGACATCTGTGGTCAGGACACTAGTTATATATCGTTCATATTTTGTTCTTAATATTGATTATTTTGTTATCCTTCATTTCAGTTATCATGTTTTCATTGCTTATGTTGTTATTATACACGAGCACCTTTCTCTTTACACACACACTCATTAGGTCGCTTCTGACGATCCTAGATTCGTACGTTCAAGATATTGGACATTTTTTATATTGTTCAGGTTTCATTGAGCTCGTACGCGTTACGAGAAGCTGGAGTCTCTCTTTTCTTAATTATAGGTATTCTTGCTTTTTTATTCATGTTATTTCCTGATTCTATCTTTATCGCATCCAGTTGTCATTTTTCTTCCTTATTCATCTGTTATCATTGTGTTAGAAATTTATATGTCATATTGTAATGATATTGATTTATCATAGTAGATTTTGTAGCTTGTTCAGGTTACTTTAGGCTTAGCGTGTATGCGTGGGGTATTTCCTCGCTTATATACGTCACCGACCTTCGTCGCGACTCCGTTTTCTCGTATTTGGGAAGCGGGGCGTGACAGATTTTCTTGGTATCAGAGCCAGGTTTTCGACTTGCGATCTTGATCTTTGACTTTTATTTCGCAAGATAGACCTTGTTTATACACGGTAACTTGAAACACTTATATTTACACTACAATATACATATACTATTCATACGATGATATTGACTCCATTTAGAATTGATCGTTCTCTCTTTTGGAATCCATCTCTTGAATCTTTTGATATCCCTAATTCTAACTCTTTTTTAGAATAATCTGGATTCCATCTTGATTCCTATCCTCTTTTCGATTCTATTTTTCCTGATTTTACCACCTGAGTTTGGTTACTCCTTGTTGAAGCCAGTACCAGAATTAGAGTGGCGCAGCGGAAGCGTGGTGGGCTTATAACACATCGAGAAGCGACGTGGAGACGAGAAGACAATATTAACATCAGTTATTCTTTATTTTCTCAAATTGCTTAATATCTATTTCTTAACTTTAATTTTCTATTCATTCCCCGCTTTATTGAAATTTCGAGGACGAAATTGTTATTAAGGTGGGTAGAATGTAATATCCCTAATCTAAAATACTGTATTTTTCTTTTTCTAAATTATTTATTTTATTTTACTGGTGATATTATTATTATTTATTAACTCGAGTTACAGTACAAATTATTTTAAGATAGTAAATGGTATTTTAGCCTTATAATTATATTTAGCATTATTAAGTATTATCATTTTAGTTACTAGCTAGTATTTTTTCCATTACTATGTTACTAGTATTACTATTGTAATTGCTATTATTGTTAATATTGATATTGTTATTATTCTTATTCGTATTGTATTGTTTTAGTCATTAGTATTAATGGTAGTATTTTTATCAAGTATTATTTATAAGATTTTTAATGTTAATAATTTTATTATTATTACTGTTATTATTATTATTATTGTAATTATTATTGTTAATTATTATTATGATATTATTAATCACTATTAGTAATATTATTTTTCATCCAAGCCCAATAAGCTCAGCCCATTCTCCTTTTCATTTTATTTTCTTTTCCCTTTTATGCTAAGCCCACATGAGCCAAGCCCACTTCTTACTTTTATTCATTTTCTTCTCCTTTCTCTATTTTTGTTTAAGTCCAAAAGCTAAGCCCGCAAGCCCACCCTCTATTTTTCTTATTCTTTATATTACTTATTTCTTTTAACTAAAGCCCAATAATGTATAACTCATTACCATTCAGATCCTTACCCATTAACCCAAAGCCCCATCCTAATCCTAATTACTAAATTAAGCAATCTAAACGAATCTCTTTGAGATTTTTAGCAATCTTCAATTTTTTATCTAAATTGCTAAATTAAGTAATCTAACTTAATTGGAATTCAGGTTCTAAAAATCTCTTATAACCAATAAAGACCCAAACCCTTCTTTCTCTTCTACCTCAAGAGAAAATCCTAATTTAAAATCTCCCTACTTCCATCTCTTCCTTCTCCTCAAGCGGAGCACGAACAAAAAGGGGTTGCGTGTTGGAGATCAAACTCAAGTAAGTAAATCTAGATCGTGAATTTAACTTCAGTTTCTTATATTATATATATATATATATAATACTATATATATATATATATGATATATTATATATATATATATATATATATATATATATAATTATTTGTTCATAAAAAGCTTATCTAATATAATTTTTGTATAATTATTTTAATACTCCACAAAACCTTAATTTAAGCAAATCAAAATCTAAGAAAGTAAATAGTTTTTCATAGTTAATATGATATAAATTGTTTAATAATAATTATGTCTATACCATGATCTTCATGAATATTTTTATACTTCAAAACCCAATCTAAAATCCACTAAAATATAAGTGAGAATATACCAACCCATAATTTTAATTTACAAAATTTTTCATAATTTTTAAAACAAAAGATTTTCAAAAAAAGAAAGAAAAAAACCCCCCACTGCCCTGCTGCACAGACAGCAGCTGGTCTGTGCAGCCTGGCCTGGCTAGCCTGGCCCAGGCCGGGCCGGCTCAGCTCGGCTAGGCCAGGCCGGCTGCAAACAGACAGGGCCTTTGGGCCCTATTATAAAAAAATAAAAAAACAAAGAAACAAAAAAAAAGAATTCAGGACAGGCCGGGCCAGGCCTGGTCTGGCTTATTCTAGCCCGGGCCTGGACATGGGCCTGGGCTTCTGCTGGAATATTAAAAAAAAGAGAGAGAGAGAAAGAAATAAAAGAAAGAAAGAAAAGAGTATATGCATATAAAAAAAAATAAAAAAATAAATATATAAAAAAATTGAGAAAAATATAAACAGTAATCTACAATTCTTCTACTTTCTATATTAAAAAATTTTAGACCAATAACAATATAAATTAATTCAAATCAACCACTTTAAAACCATTTCTCCTTAATGGTAAATCTAGGCCCGTTAAGTATTTTAATGATTTAAAGCTTATAAAAATCTAACAAAAAATTAGAAATTAGTTTAAATTAAACCTACTAAATTTACTAAACCTAAAAAGTCATATCTCTAACTCTCAAACTAATTATCAAGATTTAAACTCCTTAAAATATTCTTTTAAAAAAAAAATCTAAACAATTCCTATTGAAATAATTTGTGAGATTTATCGGGATCCTAGAATTTCAGTGCTCTGGACTTGGGATGGATCTCAGGTGAGTGTTTCTTTATTTTCTCATTGAGTATTTTAGTATTATTTAATTTTGTTGTGAGTGTCTCACTTTCTTATTTAATTTTATTTAATTTTTGTGTGAGTGTTCTCTTTCTCTCTTGAAGTAAATAAGAATTTTGTGAGTGTTTTTTTTTTCTTCTATAATTCTATTTTGTGAGTGTTTTACTTCTTTGTTAAATTTTTATTTAATCGTGTTGTGAGTATTTGCTTTTGTCTTTTTCGTTATTTACCGTTGTCAATAAATACTTGTGTTTCACTTTCATCATTTCATGTGACTATCTGAGATATTTTACTAGTATTCTCACTTGTATCATTCATGAGACATTATTGATTGATCCACTTATTTGTGTAGTTGATATGAACTTATATCAGTATCATTTCATATATTGGTAGATCGCTGTTGTTGGCTTAGGTCTAGTATTGATATACCTTAGACCAGACTTGACCTTGTAACTGATCTAGTGGTAATAAATCTTAGAATATAGTATATTGATCTTGAGGCTGATTGATTGATTATACATGATATCTACCTGATACTATTGTCCATGTTACTTACTACTGGGAAATATTGTTACACGGTAACAACACCCTCATATTATACTTGTTACATATTCCTGTTATACCGGTATCATGTTTCACTGATATTATTGAAAAAACACTAGAGGGGGGGTGAATAGGTGTAATTGCTAATCTAACAATCTTTTTAAAACTAAGATGAATGAATGATGCAACGATCTCTCAAAACAAGACTAAGAGCCGAATACCCCGTGAAGGGTTCTGACTCCTTCTCCGGATCCCCTTGAATGGGTTAGAGGTGCGCAATGCAACCTTGTTGTATGAGAATTGATCGAACAAAGAATGAATAATATGCAATGATGAAATGCACACAAGATATATCACAAGTATCACAATTAGAGGCAATAACACAAGGTAAGAAAATTAGATCTCAAGCAAGTAATTGAAGGCAATAGAGTGCAAGAGAAATTTAAAGCGAAATGGACACAAAGCAATCGCAAACACAAGATGTTTGTTTCGAAGTTCGAGCCACCGCTCTACTCCCCGCCTTCACCTCCGTGAAGGGTTTCCACTATCCACCGAGGACGATTACAACGGTCTACCAAAGACCCGAGCACCGAGCTCCACCACTTACAATAACCTCTACCGAAGAGGTGTCTCCACAAGAACAAGATGAAGGAACAAGTAGCCAAGTGATCACTAAGAGGATCACAAACTTCTTACAAACACTTTCTCTTTACAACTTCCTTATAGAATGAGGATGGGAATTTTTTTCGGCTCTAAGAAGTGTAGTGAGAAAACTCAGTTGTAGATTGATTTTTGCTAGAGAACACAACTGAAAACAAGCTCAAGAAAGAATGAAAAAATGGAGGGCTTAAAAAGCTTTTCTTCTCTTTTGAAAACTTTGAACACTTAGGTATTTTTCTGGTGAGAAATGCAAGAGGCTATACTCCTCTATTTATAGGAGAAGAAAGGGTTAAAAACAATTATTTTAAGTTTATTTGACCTGAAAAAGTTCTCCAAAACCTCAGAAAAAGTCTGCAAAAACAGATTAAGAAAACATTTTCAGAATTGCACAAAAGAGGAAAGAGCCATTGGGCTATTGCAGGCTTAGCGGTCGACCGGTCCGGTCGGCCGCCCGCCCTGCTGGCAAAGATCCGTTGGACTCGGGTCGACGCTCGGGTCGACCGTCCTCAAAAAGAAACAAAGTGTTCTGCGGCGGTCGGCCGGGCGGTCGACCCAGAAAACCCTAGAGCAGACTGCATTCAGTCGGTCGACCGACCCGCGGTCGGCCGACAGACGTGCACAAGCGTGCACGTCCTGGTACAAGCGCCGGTCGACCGGGTCGGCGGCCGGTCTTTGCTGAAACAGAAAAACAACAATTGCCAGACTTTGGGAAAATTTTGTAAAAATGTTTGAAATAAAGAAAACTAAGTAACATGCTAGAAGGAGTATACATGATTTTAAAACAGATGATTATATACCTTGTAAGGATTTTTGGAATCATGTATAAAAAATCAAGGCATTGAACTTGAAAACAAATACCAAAACTAAAAGCATGTATTTTGAAGATGTGTGTGTGTGTATCCTAGAGCCAATTTCCAAACTCAACTTTAACAAACTATTTCTAACATAGGTTCTAAGGACTACAAGTTCTTCAAGTGGGCTTCTCCATATGATTTGAAAGCTTGATTCTTGAGCTCGAATTGAGATGACTTGAGTCAAAATACCTCTTTTGGGAAGAAAACCTACTAGTTTAATTTGAACCCTGAAACACACTAAAACAACAAACATGATTAGTACAAATATTTATAATATGTTTGTAATCATCAAAACACACTAAAATGGGTGATTGTAACCTTGGGCCAACAATCTCCCCCTTTTTGATGATGACAAAACATATAAGTATTTAAACCTAAATGGAAGAAGAGCTTAGAAAGCTCCCATCAAACAATGCTATGTATAAAGAAATGACATTGAGTAAGATACATAAAGCATTGAAAACACAATAGTTTTGTCAAAACTTAACTAAACAAAAGACAACAAACAAACTTATACTTTTTCTCCCCCTTTTTGTCATACATCAAAAGGGTTTAAACAAAAATAAGAGAATTTTCTTTCAAGAATCAATATAAAACATTCAAACACCACAAATAAAGAAAAATCTAGCATAGTCTAGAGGTTTAGTAAAAATATCGACAAGTTGAAAATCGGTAGAAACATAATAATCTCAATATCACCTTTCTCATAATGATCTCTAAGAAAGTGATATCTAATTGTCAATGCGCTTAGTTTTACTATGTTGATTTGCATTCTTTGTCATATGAATAGTACAGTATTATCACAAAATTTTTAATATGATCAAAATGTTAAATCATAGTCAAGGAGAGTATGTTTTCATCCAAAGCACTTGTGCACAACAAGCGCGGCTGCAACATACTCCGCCTCGGCGGTTGAAAGAGCTACCGAATTTTGCTTTTGAAGACCAAGATAGAAGACAATTACCAAGGAATTGACATGTTCCACTTGTGCTCTTTCTAACCCTACAACCCGCATAGTCGGCATCCGAAAAACTCTTCATAAAATAGTCGGGTTCTCAGATACCACAAACCCATTTCAATTGTGCCCTTAAGGTATCTAATAATGCGTTTTACCGCTACTAAATGAGACTCCTTAGGACATGATTGAAAACGAGCACAAAGACAAACCACAAAACATAATATCCGGCCTATAGCCGTTAAATACATAAACTACCAATCATGCTACGATAAACCTTAATGTCTACACTTTTTCTTGTTCATCCTTGTCAAGCTTGTGGTTTTACATGAGAGTTTTGCTCACTTTAGCTCCTTCAAGCCCGAACCTCTTGGATTAGTTCCTTTGTGTACTTGGCTTGATTGATGAAGATCCCATCCTTCTTTTGCATGATTTGGAGACCAAGGAAATAATTGAGCTCACCC